>NQLW01000048.1:5807866-5916223 GCA_002312845.1 Kalanchoe fedtschenkoi
TAGAAGCAGTTGGAATTGCCGACCCCAAAATGCTCTGATCGTCAATTTAGAAAAAATATAAACTTACTTTACATTAATTTCAGAATATCCAGATGTATTTGTTGTGTTCCACGCAGCCAAAATTAGAATCAAAATCCATCCCTTGCCAAACCAGAGAACTTGGCTTACCTGCTCTTATGCTCCAAAGTAGCCAAAACTTGAGGCCTATGCTTATTGACAAGTTGTGAAGCTCATCTTGAGCAACTTTTTTAATGTCACCTCTAACATTCCACACAATTGTGTCAATCATGGGCACAATCTTTAGGATTTTTTATTGTAATTTTTGTACTCCTAGTCGATGGCTTACTCGGGGACTTTGTTTGACCCTTCTTCCTGCCCTTCTTCATTTCTGAGATGGACGTATTATCGGTTCCCTTTTGAAGATGCTCATCAACCTGACCATTTCTTTGAATCAAGGAAGGGTTTTTCATCTTAGTTTTTTTCAAACATTCTGAGATCTCTTTTGATGTTTCAGACACCTGGTGTCCCTCGAGAGGCCGCAACAATCTCCTCTGAACCCAAATTGCCCTTCTGACTCACGGCTAGGTGTAGCGCAATTCCTTCCAAGTTAATCTAATTCTCAACCAATGGCACATTGCATTCCTGATTCCTGGCCTGAATTTTTAATTATGAGGCCTGGGTGACATTATTCTCCTCTTCTTTTTCCTCTTCCTCCCTTAGCCCATCTTCATCAATAGAGTCTAAGATTTGAAAACGATTGGAGGTTATTCCAATCTCAATGCCTATTCCATCCGGAGCCTTTAATCTGTTTATGTGCTCTGTTACAATTAGTATATTATATCAATAAATATTTACAGCTCTAACTTTAATACAATTTAAATACAATTTGAAGTCAAAGTATATTAATTTCTAATTCAAATGTGATGATCTAAATTTATGCATCTTTGACCATATGAATTTTTTGTTCAACCCCCTATTTACTTTTACTAGCTCCGTTACAACACTCTCTATTCTCTTTTACTTGTCATTTTAATTTACATACGTTAAATTTTGAATACAAAGTACTCAAAATATAGATGATAAAATTATGATATAAGAATATTATCATAGTATAACTCGGTACAAATATAATGATACACATTACAGTAATATTTATCAAAATATTAACATAAAAAACAACGATTCAAACTATTGTCCAAAATATCAAAGTTACTACTATTTCCAGATGTAGGGTATTGCTAAACAGGACATCGGACTAGGAAGAGCATCGGTCGGTTAACTGAACCGAATTAATCGAATAAAATAAATATATTTTACAAAATCAATATATTTATATGTAAAAAATTATTTTTTATTCAATAAATTTATTTTTGGTTAATTTGGTTAAGCGAATTCAAAAATTTATCTTCCATTAACTGAATTGAATTAACCAAATTTTTTTCATTTTTTGACCAAATTAACCAAACCGAATTGATTCGGTTAAGCTATATCGATTTGGTGAATCGATTTTCACTGAACAATGCTCTCCCCTTATCGGGACTATATTAGTTCGGATGAGAAAGATGGAAAATAGTAAGGATTAATTAAAATAAAAAATATTAAGAACAATAAATGTAAAAGACGAGATAAAAAAGACGTTATTTGATTGATGATCTAATGAACTTATAGTTATAAGCTTTAATCACAAATATTGAATTGCAAAAGAATTTAAAATTTAAAATGACTTATAATTTCAAAACCAGGTATGACAAAGGTGATTTTAAAATAATTGTAATGTATACACTTTCTATGCTTTTACTTCCGACTTCAACTGGTAAATAAAAAAAATAAAGATGAGGCACATCACAAATGGAATAGCCTATGTGAATCAGAAGACAATAATATCAAAGGCATCGGTAATTAATGATGCGTGGGAAGCGGTTTTAGCTTGAATGCCAACTTCAATGGTCATTTGTCGGCACAAGAGACTTCAACAGCTAACTTCCTTGGTGAACTTGAACATGTAGTTTTCCCAAAGTTTTGTCTTGTCAACTCTATCACACACTCATTTTTTTGGAGGCATATCTGAAAAGTGAATAGTAGAGAGAAGAGTCACTAGTTTGTGCACTATCTAAGCACCATCATACATGATGTTAAATAACGTTTGATTACCTTCGCAACGACTGAGAGAGATAGAGGATCATGACATTCTCCAATCTGATATGATCCACATGTTCCTGTGGGGGTACCAAAACTAGCAAATTTCACATCAGAAATTCGCATATTTTCAGGGCACCTGAGATGAACAGTTTCGATACTGTTGTTGGTATGATCCTTCTCACCCTGTCCCTCTTTAAGTTGACTTAATGAATAACTTTCTGAAACCATAGCACATACGCCTGTAATCTTACGCCTTGAGAACTTTATCTTTGTAGGGTCTCCACCTTTCTCCTCAAATATGACAAGAACATTTCCAGAGGGCTTGAACCAGGACCTTGGAACATGGTACCTGCACAAAACACAAGACAAATAATTATTTAAAGAGTTCAAAGCATTTCCTACCAATTTTTATCATAGCAAAGATGGCATGCGACCTGGAAGGATTAGCCCTACTACAAGCCTCAACAAGTCTTTCCATCATTTCTTACCATCGCTGAGTCGGTTCTCCACATCCTGTGAAGCATTTATCAGGGAAGAATTTGCCTCTGTAATCACATTCTTTGACACATGCACTATGTCGAGAGCTTTTTATGGGCCAGTATCTTCCAATCTCTTCACCATTCAACCACGCAAGGCCTTTTCCCATGTGAAGCATATCAAGTCCAACAGGTTCCTGCCCATATGGCGCATCCACCAGGGCCTGCACAAGTCATTATTCACCAAAAGAATATTCTCTTCACGTCCACGTAAATTAGGGAATTACCTTTCGTACAGCCTCTACCAAATTATAAGGATTTTGTAACTATTTTTTTTGTACCTTGTACCAAGTTAGTGGCTGGTGTTTGGGGGTTTCAGAAACAACCATCCAGTTACTGTTGTATGAGCCACCTGCTTTGTAGATGCCAAGACTCTCACCTTGTAACCCAATCTGTTATAAGAAAGTGGAAAAAACCAATTCTGAAATGAAATAATAGATAACTTCAAATCAACCGCAGAAGTTAAAATCTTGACAATGGTCAGCAATTTTAATTACTGTTCCTTTCTTAAAAGAAGAAAAATCAATGATATGGGACATTTAGCTTTCAGTCATCCTAGCAGGTGAAGGTAGCCAAAAGTAATGGCAAAACAAACCAACACAACAGAATTCATCGAAAGTCAAATTTTTCACAATAGTTTACAAGATGTCTATTTAGCATGTGACTACTGTACATTATTAAGTCGCTTTAAGTTTCTATTATAACTTTTTGTTTCAAATTTCATACCATCACTCACTTGGTGTGTTTAGCAGGCAAATTTAAGAAATTTAATAAATAAAAAAATGGTAAACAATAGAAGTGATTTTCATTTGACCACAAAGTACACAGAAAAAGTGTATGAGTTAATGTCATGTCAGCTGGAATCAGAAAGTCAGTGACATGTTTCATTCGAAAGGATTTTAAACACAAAACTAACTTCATTTCATACAATAAAAGATAGACAAATGTATTCCTACATAAAAGTTGACCTCGAAAATTTGTTACCAGGTAGACCTGTACAGTACTACAAGTTGCATTTGAATTTTAACATGCCAAAAATTGCAATTAATACGATTTACCTTGTACGTCCAAGCATTTGTGGACAAGTTTAAGGGTCCATGACCTAAGCTTTCGATAATAACACTTGTTGGCCCTGCTCCAACCCACTCATAATATGCTCCAGCATTCTGGGGGGGAAAATTGTCCAGTTAGCGAAAATCTAAAAGCTATTTCAGTGTATATGTGGATCTGTAAATGGTACCAACTAAAACTTGGGAAAAATCTCATACTAACATTAAAAGGGCGCATTTGGTAGAGTATTAAAAATAGAACGTGCAGTTGAGCTTCAATAACAAGGATAGTTAAGGTCAGTAGTATAAAATCCCTTGATAACATGTAAGTCAACCAAACAGAACATTTCAGTGAGATTATTCACGCACATCTCCACCTAGAACACCAGAAACATAGTAAAACAGATAACAGAACATACCATTACTAATACCCCAATATTCTAACACAATTATCAAATTTCATCGAACTACAGATACCAAAAAATGTGTAAACCTTTATTGGTTATATATGATGTTAAGCTTTTCAATGGAATCTCCTTGCAGGCTGTCACCAGCTACAAATCTATTTGAAACAACTAACATCAAAATGATATAGTTCGATCATATGTGATACATGACATTCATGTGTTTATCACCCTGACAACGTTCTTTATTATGTATATTTTGCTTTATAGACTACTGGATTCCGAAAATACTGTTCATAAATATTATTTCTATGAGCCTAAAAGAAATCTCAATATAAAAATCAAACACTCCAATTTAATTAAAAGAGCTCAATAAGCCCAGTGTAAAAGTTAATCAAATCAATCAAAATTTGAAGAGCACAAAGTATTTATGATAAAAATTATATCTACAAATTCATATTAGTTAAATCGTACAAAGACAAAGTTGTACATTGTTTTTTGATATCTTACCAATAAAGTGGATTTTTTGTTTCAAGGTATATTTTGAAAAAACCATACAATTCTTAACAGATTTTTCTAACTATGTGTATGGTGGGCGGTATATACCTATAGCTCAAAATATTGATCTCAACATAATGATTTATATTTTGAAATTGATCATAGTACCTTTAAGTATTCTACTTAAATTTGATTATACAATGTTTTTAATACACTGTAAACAACTCAACACAATCAATTGTTCTTGATGATAACTCTCCCATATTGCGTTCTTTTTGCCATAAGCATCCTTTCTTGCACATCCTTGGGTGTTTCATTTAGTCTGTGTTGTATGAAGGTTCTAAATGTTTAGACATTGATATAAGGGAATCAATCACGGTAATCACACACCCGATTGTAATGAAAGGACAACTACGGTGTTATACTTCAGGATATAATCCAAAAGATAAAACTTACTTGTAATCCAACTGTCATGCTTAGTAAGGCAATTTTATTTTCCCCCTCTTTTAGTGAAATGGGAAACTTCAACTTGAATGAAGATTTGGAACCGTTCCCAGAACCACTGGCTGCAAATCAACAAGAACTGTGAAAACCAAGTCCTTTCCTCTGCTAAAAAATTAATCGATAACTCCGAAATACCGGAAGGATATCTTTCCCACCTTCAGATTCAGTAAGAAGTCAAAGAAAGCTACTACCTGAACTGATAAATTACTATTATGACGGTTCAGATTAGCTGTTGGTAGCATAAATTTAACAAAAATAGTTAATCATACTACGAAAGAATAGTTTCAATAAGATGCCTATTGTGCAGAATTTTACAAGTTTTGATACTCCATGGCTTTAATCTGTTTAGTAGAAGTGACTCCACACCTATTATACTGACAAAGGTCTGTTGTACTACAGTAGGATATAAGACAACTGTTTGAATGGCTTATAAGTTCTAACAAGGGTTCCTTTAACAAGAAAGCAGAATTTCATGGAATTACTCAACGGAACGCATATGGACATACTATTTGACGATCGATAGTCGAGGAAAATGGAGAACACGAACTACATTCACCGGGGGTCTGAGAACGCCTCAAACTAAGACAGTGGATCTATGGAGGATAGCAAAGTAAACAAGCTTTACTGCTAATATTTCGCCATTATCATTGCTCAATGAAAGCGTATTGACTGACTACGACTGTTTACTTGGCCAATGGATATGTCGAATAACTTTTAAGATAGGCTGGTTAGCAAGGAGCATGGAATCTTTTACCATCATGGTTTTACCACATACTAGATAAGAATCTGAGAGAAGAACTCTACCTGGGGTATCGCAGAGAACCTAAGCTGCTTATACAGTTAAATTAACGTTCAAGAGCATAGATAATCACCTTGAAGTTCATGATTGACAAATACATGTACTGCATGGCCTGCCGATTCAACTAGCATCATGGGTTGGCTGCCTTTCTTTAAGAACTCTTCATTTTTACTAATATTTAAGCTGTGAAGATAAGTATAGTTAGGTATACAAAAATCTAGTAATTTTCAGGTTTTGTATGGGGAAACTTCCGAAGAAAACTTTAAATATCAAGCTTTCTAAATCATTTGTACTATTTGAAAACAATACGCCTTGATAAGTAAGAAAACTACCCAAATAAGTCGTACAGAAAAAGTTTATCAAAGTTTTCCTAGCAAAGTCAAACCTTGTTGTGTACCACAAGTAATCAGTTGTATCCTTAGTGGTGTTAATGTGGTCAACAAAGCCACGTTTGACAAAGTCAGCTTCACCCCAGATCCCAGTTTTCTCAATGAATACCTCCCACTGAGGGGCTTCTGGTTTACTATTCGACAATATATGCAAGTTCTCAGGAACCATTTGTACAATGGAAGTTTGAGACTGAACCTGGACAAATTTCAATGATTGAGTCAGTTATCAAAATTTTAACAGTACAGCATTATTATCTAAAAACTATAGAATTCAAACCTATTTTTACCTTGGCGGTATTGTGAATAACATTCTTGCAGTCAGGAAGGATGCTGACCGACCATGCTGGAAGGTGATATGTTGTGTTCCGGAACTTTACCAACTTGTCTTTCTTGTCGTCTGCATTAGAAATGAAGGCAGCACAGGATCCCAAAGAGTCGGTATATATGTCAGCCTGGACGAAAAGTAAACATGTTATGAACCATGTTATAGGCATTTAATAGAGACAGATGGCAAATGTCTTTCTCTATCTTTATCTCTGCTATATAAAATGGATTATGAAGTGATAAATTTTGTGGATTTCAATCAACGGCCTAAAGTGCCACCCCTTATTCGTTTGAGTTACATTTTAGTCTGTACAAAATTGCAGACCATTGATTTTCGCATACTTTCAGTGAGAGTTTTTATGGTAGCTAAACCATATCCATGTTATTTTAGGATTAAAAAATAATTGCACTGCTTTATCAGTTGTTTGACACAGGTAAAATTATAAATATGTAATATATATGCCACTGAGTAGTTAGCTTTCGTTAGTATTCTATTTGACAACTCCAGGTTAGCACAACAAAACTATACCTCTTGTAGTGGGCCTAAAGATATAGAAGCTGAATCACCGTTTACTACTACATGCTCGCATAACTTTATAGCACTATGAAGTTCCTTCAGGTGTCCCCACTTTGGAAGCCTAGCCAACCCTAGTCAACCAAAGACAAACGAATAAGTAAATACTGAGACTGTATAGCAACTAGGTAGACTCCATCAGAAGGTGTGTTATAGTCACCGTATTCATCAATCGGCGCATCATAATCATAACTTGTAGTAATAAACGGTCCGCCTGAAGTACGGCCGAAGTTTGTGCCTCCATGGTACTAGAGAAGGGGGTAAAATATTAAAGTCAATGACAATTAACAGCTAGATTATAAAATCCCAGTCTTCACCATATAGAGAGAGTGGGGAGACAGACAGAGAGTTAGTATTTACAAGACCTTCAAAGACGATGTGTTTACCATTTCACACTCCGTATAATAATGTCTACTTTCTCAATAGACCGCGATCAATATATCCGCGAAAAAACATAAGATTACACATATATGTTTTGTGGATTTTGATGGACCACCAACCCTCGTCTGGAGAAGAAATTTTGGTATCTTAAATATGCAACCCATAGACTTTATTCTCAATTTTTCGTTCAGCATTCATCTTCTTTCCCTCCCTAGAACAATATACTTGTGCAACATATCAACCCAATATTCAGCAATATTTAAAGCATCTACACATGTTCTTGCAATTAGCAAAGGTCTCCAAATCAGTATTTTTAGTAAAAAACTGACGAGCATCTCCGATTATATTTCCCACAATACCATGTAATAATTCTGTAAACTGCCACCTTTCTGAAAAAAACGAGCCACAGAAAAAGCAACATCCTCAGCTGGTCTGTGAGGATCTCTAGCCCCAAATGTTTTGAACCTGGAACACAACACATCAATAATGTTGAAATTGTGAATTAAAACTGTGGACAGTACAAGATTCCACCAAAGTTAACAAGGAAGCAATTTAAAAGAAAGCATATTCATAGGCAGGAACATATCTAATGACTCAAACATTAGCTGGTGCATTTCAAACGATGATGTGGATGACTTGGTAACTGATTGCTGCTACTTAAGAAAGAAAAATGAATGATTTGCAACATAAAACTAATACCGGCATTTTATACTTTATTATACTAAGAAAAAAGTGAGAGATTGAAGGTGTGAATGAGACAAGT
This sequence comes from Kalanchoe fedtschenkoi, assembly GCA_002312845.1. NCBI lineage: Eukaryota > Viridiplantae > Streptophyta > Magnoliopsida > Saxifragales > Crassulaceae > Kalanchoe > Kalanchoe fedtschenkoi. Next base: position 5,816,227 of record NQLW01000048.1, read on the forward strand.
AGTAGTCAACGTTCTTTAATTAAAAATTCTAAAGGAACTTTCAAACTTGTACTAGGAACGACAAGGGGGTTTAAATGCAGTTTGAGAAAGAATGACAAGCAACTAGTGAACAGAAAAGATCAATGAAAAGTCTTGATAAGGATGCATTCATTGGTTTTGAGATTTTACAAAAATTGATTCCCTTATTGAGAATGACAAGCAACTAGTTAATCCTCGTTAACTATTCGACATAAATACGAACCAAGCACCAATGTATTTCTATCAAATTTTGTTCTTTATTTGAACAAACTTACCCTTGGATTACGTGATAACAAGTTGAACACCAAAGTACGCCTTCCAATCTACAAATCAGGGAGTATGATTCATGCATGGGGCTATGATTGATGATAGACCATGTTTTGATGCCATGTAAATCTATCCCAAGTGATCAATTATGGTACTACAGCCATTCTATACGAGGGTACGAACCCCAGTAAGAAAATTCTGTATCAGTTCAAAACTGATAATCAATGAACAAATAGAGTGCTAACACTAGAACTGAAGACCTAGTTTGATTATTCTAACAGCTACATTAAGGCCGGCCAGCAGGCTACAAACTCAGGGTAAACAAACTTTAAACGTGTTCAGTCATTGATATTTAGTTTTGTGCGATTTTACATATGCCCTGAAAGATGTTGAAAAATCATTGAGGCAGGTCATTAATGGACCTATAAATGAGAAGCTTGGCAATTCTCTAGATAAATTTGTAACAGCTTAATATAGAAAGACATTAGAACAAAGTAGCATTACCATCCAGGCCAATTCTCTGTCCACATTTTGGGTTTGTTTGGTGAATTTGGCACAAATGAATCACAATAAAAAGAATTGCAGGTGTTGATCTGCACAAAAAAAAGTAACAATAATTAATAAGCTAGATGGTTATGAAATGTTTACTCACCGCATCCCGTTTTTTCTCATGTAATCATGCTTCTTTTAAAATCACTCTTCTGGATGAAATACACCATGGTTTGAAAACTTTTAAACTCCTAGTGCATTTCAGGTAAAAGACATACCACAGGATCAGGAGCATCATTTTGCTGGCACATTATCCATGGCACCCCTATATTCTGAGAAACAGCCATTTTTGCAGCCCACATGGCATACGAAGTTCCTTTTTCCCCATAAGCTCCTTGGTAAAATCCATATTCATTTTCAATCTGTGGCGAAAATGGAAGCTCAGTGGTCAATTCATTTGTGTCATAAAGAAAATATTCAACACTCCCAGAAGTAGTACGTAATGATCTCATAACAACAGGAACAAGATAAGTAAAATGAATATTAGGTAGTATGAGACTAATGCCGCTGTAGCAGCGTAGCCAGTTGAGGTGGAAGCATGACTGTGATGGCTGCTACTGTGGTGGTATGACGAGAAATGATGGTGAAACAGGAAGAAAAATTGTCAAAACAATGGAAGTGAGCTAAGCTGAAGAGGGCTAAAGTTCGGACAAGTTAATTTGATGATATTAATAACAAAATATTAAGCATGAGTCATGCGGCATGAATAACATATTAACCAAGAAGAATCAACTGAAGGTGTGGATAGTATCAAGATCAACTTGTTGCATCAACCAGGACTTACCCGAGCCAGGTTTTGTTTTATTTTTGCTTTTATTTTTTTTCATTGTTTATTTTCTTTTTAATCAATAAATTAACTTGCCTGGGCGAGTATGATGGGGCCTCCTTGGGATGCAAAGAGCTTCTCTTGCTTCATCATATTCACTATATATGTAGTGAACTTCTGCATATGATACTGAAACAGAGAAAATATATGGATCACCATAATATCAATAAAATATAGTGAAGTTGGAAGATTCTGAAAATCTGATTTGGAGAGTACCTTAAATGGTTTGTTGTCAGTTCGAAACACAGTTCCATTCACGTAGTGCAACCAAACTGGTACCCCGCTGAGCACATAATAGTAACTTTAAAACTCCACTTAATCAAAGAAAAAAAGAAGTATCTAAAAAAACAAAAGAGCCTCCATTATTCATACCCAAAATTCCATTCTGCTGCGACAAAAGGACCAATTCGAAGAATGAGATACAAGCCTGCATTTTGAACGATTTTTGCGAACTTGAGGAGATCATATCGACCACCGAAGTAATACTACAAAGGAAAATAGATAGATATTAATGGGGAGTGGAGGGGAGGGTGACAGAAAGAAGAAAAGGGTAGGCAAAGAAAACATACTTGGCCAGGGGACGGTTCATGACCATTCCAAAAGACATAGGTCTCAATTGCGTCTACGCCTCCGTCCTTAGCGGTCTGCACCAGGCCAGGCCACATCTACACAAGCAGAAGAGAATATAGACTGAGCAGTCAGTAGAAGCTAAAGCAAATGTATGTGTGTAGTGTGTAAGAAAGAAGTGAAAATGTGACCCCAGGAACACTGCGAGGATAATGAATGGCAGCCGAAATAATAAGCTTTCGGTGGCCATCGATGAGAAGAGAGCGATGGTCGTAGGTGACATTGGCTCCGTCGGAAACGGAAATGCTGAAAATGAAAAGGGAAAGCAACCACACCATCATCGCCATATCCAATGAGTAATTCCGAGTGTAGTGTTGTTTTTTTATGTGTATGGAGTGGGGGAAGAGTGAGTGAGTTAGTTTGTGTTTGTTAGGAGCATTAACTGCGACGCGGAGGAGTGTGGGGTTGGAGGCGGACAGCCGCAGTCCTCAATGTCGGCCGAGCCAATCCACATCCCTACGCTCTGCAGTAGTAAATTTTTTATTCATTTTTACTTTTAGTTACTCGCTCTCCGTGCTCTAATACTCGTTTAACATTAATTTGAATTGTTTAAGATGAACTAAATGTTAGCGGTTGAATAAATTTAATGAGTGGGTATTTGATGTTATTTTCAAAATAATCGTGCAAAAAGTAAAATTGATAGATTGTTATTGGTGATAAATAATTTTTTATTGATTATGATGAAAAAGCGATTAATGTTTGACATTTTAAGTCAGTTGTTGATATTAAATATGCATTGAAAATTATTAAGTGACAAGTAAAAGTGGACAAAAAAATTTGATTAAGTGACATGTAAAAGATGACAGAGGGAGTAACATTTTTCAATGCGTATTTAATATTTACAATTACTTTAAAAAATCAAATATTAATGATTTGATTATCATAATCAATAAAAAGCAATTTCACATCATTAATAATCCATCAATTCTATCTTTACACACAATTTATAATTATACATTAAATTTTTACCTATTAAATTCGTCCAACTGTTAGAATTAAATATCACTTTAATCTACTTAAATAAATCTTAAACTGTATATCAGAACGGAGGGAGTATATCCGTCCAAATTCAGATTTTTCTTTTTTTTCATACCTACTCTCTTCCATCATTTATTGTACATCTCAGCCCAATCAAAAAGCTTTGTTTGGAATGAGAAGATTTGGAAGGAAATGAGAATAAAAGAAAAGAAATGATTTGTGACAAGAAGTAAAAAAATTGTTACTAAAACGTATACAAGTTAAGGGGAAAGGAGTTGGAAAAAAATGAAAGTCGTGAGTGTGAGAGAAAGGAGATGAATATATAAATTAAGGGGAAATCGGACTTGCAGTGACACTGCATACAAGTTAAATACAGTGTCACCAAAACGACGTCGTTTTAGTATTTTTTTTTCTTTCTCTCTCCCGTCTCCTTCTTTCTTCTTTTTTTCCATCTTCCAGGGCAGAATTAATCGTGCCCTCGATTCATCGCTATCGCCGTCGCCGTCGCCGTCGCGTCGCCATCACCGATTTGGAGGGGAAATCGTCTAATCCTCTGCGCTTCGAAAATAATCGGATTCTCATCCTCTTCTATGCTTCTCAGAACCGGTCTCCGTTTCCGCGCTGACACCTTTCAACTTCATCGAGGCAGAGGGCTTTTTCTCCTGGCCATGATCGATCCTTCTCCAACTCGAAGAAAAACGTCAGTTATCGGTGTAACAAAGAAGGATTTAAGAAGGTTGAGTCACAAACAACAGACCATAAGAAACGTAGGAGAGATGCACGAACAGGTTGTCTTGCGAAGATGGAGATTGGACAGAAATCTGGAAAATGGATTGTGGACAAGTTTACTGATGAACATAATCACCCACTGACGAGTCCAAATAAAGTGATGAAACACCGATCTCATTGTAAGTATCATAAATCAGTGGAGGGAAAAAAATTGATCTATGATCTTCATGCAGCAGGATTAACACCTTCTCAAATAACAAAGGCAGTGAATACTCTTACCAGTAATTTACACGAGGATATTACTGCGAAAAAATGTTCAGAGGTCCTAAGGACTCAGAAGAGATACCATGTCGGAAAGGAATGTCTAGGAATCATTAAGCATTTTCAAGAGAAAGCAGGTCGAGGAGATGATTTTTATTTTAATGTTCAGCTTGACAACGATGGATGCTTAAGAAATGTCTTTTGGGCCGATGAACGATCTCGGACATCATATTTGGAATTTGGAGATGTGATGGTGTTTGATGTAACATACAGAACAAACAAATTTAAGATGCCATTCTCACCATTTGTAGGAGTTAATCATCATCGTCAAAGAGTATTATTTGGTGGAGCATTATTAGATGATGAGACGGAGGAGACTTTTGTTTGGTTGTTTGAGCAGTTTTTGAGATGCATGCATTCTAAGCCACCTAAAGCAATAATTACGGATCAAGACATGGCAATACGCAATGCTGTCAAAAGTGTATTTCCCGATGCAAGACATCGTTTTTGTGCCTGGCATATAAAGAAGCATGTGTTGGAGCATATTCAACCATTTCGAATCCGTTATAAAGACTTTGTTGATGCTTATTACAAATGGATGAAAAGCAAGTCACCAAAAGAATTTGAAGATGGATGGAAAATATTGAACGAGAAATATGAGATCGGGGAGAAAGGTTGGTTACCCACCATGTACAGGGATCGTCGATATTGGGTTAAGTGTTATTTAAAGGACACATTCTTTGCTGGTATGACTACAAGTGGAAGAAGTGAGAGTATACATTCATTTTTTGACGGTTATGTGAATGCAATAACACCTTTAAATGAATTTGTGGTCCAATATGATAAGGCAGTTGCTGTTCGTAGAAAATCAGAAGAGGATGAAGATTTTTTAACTTTAAATAGTCAGCCAGCGCTAATTACAGAACATGGAATAGAGAAGGATGCTGGAAGAAACTACACGCGCGCTATATTTCAATTTTTTCAGCGTGAGTGGCATGCTAGCTTATCACTTGAGCATACCAAACGACATAGCAATTATATGCTTATGTCATATTTTGTGGGGTCTGATAGCGAGCAGCAAATTGTGGAATATGATTCAAAGCAGCAAACCGTGAGATGCAGTTGTGCCAAATTCGAGACTGACGGGATTTTGTGTAAGCATGCTTTATACATATTGAGGAAGAAAAAATTAAAGAATTTTCCAAAGAGTTATTTGTTGCACAGATGGACCATTAATGCAAGGTATCACACGACACACAAACTTGTCGAGACAGAAGATGCAAGGGGAAGTGATCATGTTGTGAGTGCGGAAGAAAAATGGGTTGCACGAACTATGTACCGTCAGATTATTGAAGATGCTGACTATTCTCCATCCATTTTTAGGGAATTTATTCAGGTTGCAAAGACATTCATGACTCGAATTCGCAACAAAAGAGAAGTTGCCGAAAATGCGTTAGTAGAGAGCCTCTTACAATCTCAACCATCCTGTGAATTTTCTCAAGTGGAGCTTCAACCAAGTCAAGTAACAATTCTTGATCCTGTATGTGACAGAGTTAACAAAGGTCGTCCTAAAAGTGCTTCTCGAATACCATCAGCAATCGAGAAAATTAAAAAATATAAGTGTAGTGAATGCAAAAGAAATGGACATAACAAAACCACTTGTCCAGAAAAAAAGGTACATTCACCTATTTTCGTTACTCATTCCTTCAAGTTCTAATGAAATTTCATATTTATAATCTTCATCTACATAATCAGGTTGATCATGTACGTCATGTCGATCAACTAAATCAGTTAGATATTGCCTGAAGTCTTGCTGTTGGGGTTGCTGCCGCTGCGTAAGGTGGCTGAAATCTTCTGCTATTGAAGTTTGTTGCTGTGCAGGGTTGTTAAAATTTCCTGCTGGAGTATATTTATCTTTTGATAACTAGAAATTAGTTCCAGGTTGCTGCTAATGTTTTTAAATGTTACTACTTCTGAAGCTTTGTTGTTTTTTTGTTGCAATCTTGGAAGTAACTGTCGTTGAGCTTAATGATGAAAATTAGGTTTTGGTAAAAAAGATCTGCTGCGTAATTGTGACTGCTGCTGCGTAATTGTGACTTCACTCTCAAATGAGTACATAAATTTATATTTTATAAAAAAAGAATTTATTTGATATACATGACAATGCTTGATACAACAATCATTGGTACAATTTTAGGACGATACAAATCAAGGAATAACAATTGGTGATCAACCAAAGAAAAAATAGCAGTTGTCAATCCTTCAATGAACAATCCTTCAGCCTTTGGTCTTCACCTTCATTTCTGATACAAAATTATGTGAACCAAGTCTTGAAACAACATTCTGACATTTGTATCTAAACCTCATAATGATCCTCTGAAAATAGAAACATTGAAATGTCAAAGCAATTTACTTCTACAATAATCTAGAAATAAATTGAAGTCTGTGATTCATTAGTGTATTCAAAAGCATAGTGAATCTCAAACAACCATACATTATTTCTACAATAGAAGCATTGAACCAAGTCACTTGAACAACTACATGTGATGAATTAAAAGCCACTCCCAACACATTATGTAAGAAATTCAGATAAATTGCTCCAACAGATGAATATGTGAAAAACAAAATTCATTTAAACTACATTGGCTACTCTTGTCAAAGGGAAAACTAAAGCCCTGACTATTGATCAAGCACTGTATATATAGATTAACAAAGACTGATAGTAAGAAGCATGAAAAGTAATACACATATACTTATCAACGGGAAAATAGTTACAACAACCAAAAACCTATCTCATAGACTAAATGACATGTACACACAGACATCTCAATTTTTTCAGGATCTCAATAAGTTATCAGAAGTGCCAACTAGAGAAATAATTAAGCGCCCACTGCAAAATAACAACATTCAAAATCCAACAGAATTCACCAAACTAACTTTGCAGGACACCACAATACTCACATAAACAAAGTCACATACGTGCAAGTATAAAGTTTATCATTAATCACCCTAAAATGCCCACCTGACGTCTTCGCTCTCATTTGCACTTCTAATTCAAAACTAAACCAATTAAATCAAAACCCTAATTCCCAACAAAATCAAAGAAAACAGGAAGATTTGGAGTAACTTAGGTCTTTTTTGATTTATGGGAAGCGGAGAGGATGAGATGAGATTACCTTCTAATCCGATAACTGACGTTTTTCTTCGAGTTGGAGAAGGATCGATCATGGCCAGGAGAAAAAGCCCTCTGCCTCGATGAAGTTGAAAGGTGTCAGCGCGGAAACGGAGACCGGTTCTGAGAAGCATAGAAGAAGATGAGAATCCGATTATTTTCGAAGCGCAGAGGATTAGACGATTTCCCCTCCAAATCGGTGATGGCGACGCGACGGCGACGGCGACGGCGATAGCGATGAATCGAGGGCACGATTAATTCTGCCCTGGAAGATGGAAAAAAAGAAGAATGAAGGAGACGGAAGAGAGAAAGAAAAAAAATACTAAAACGACGTCGTTTAGTGACACTGTATTTAACTTGTATGCAGTGTCACTGCAATTCCGATTTCCCCATAAATTAATGTTAATTTACATAAACATTCTTTTAATAATTTAAAAAATAAAATAAAACAAAGGGCAAAATTATCTTTTTAAAACCAATCACCCCAAATCGAAAGTATTTGAAAAGAGAGGATTTGAAGTTATTTGGCTCCTAAATCCGTTCTCTTTCCCTCTTTTAAAAACTCAAGAACAAAATTCTTTTTTATGAACACTCCCTAAATCCTTCCATTTTCTTCCTCCAACTCGGAAACACTATCCTAGTAATTTGCTATAAAGTCTGCATTTCAAAATTTCTAAATCATTTCAACTTGATATATGCAAATATCAATTAACAAATCGATTCATTTATTAAACGCTTAAAAGCTTAGTAAAATCAATTAAGTTAGTTTGGCAGTTATGAACAATGGCATTCCGCTAAATTTGATTTATCTCGAAAATTAATTGACTCACCTTTAACTGTGAAGAGCATTAGGGAATCATATCACACGGATTAATGGTGATGATGAATATTAATGAATTTGTGCGTGGGAAAAATCAAGGGCAATTTCATTTGATTTATTTTGAAAATTAACTGCTTCACTTTAATTATATATTAAATTAGGGAACCAAAAATTAAATGTATTGATGGTGTGATGAATATTCATGGATTTGTATTGCTTCAGTAAATTACAGACTCAAACTAAAGAATTTTAGGTGATGATGAATATCGAAATTAATTGTTTCATCACCTTATCTGTGTACAATACATTACGGAATAAATTCAAATGAATTAATTGTAGTGAGGAATATTGGTGGATTTGCAGGAGTGGAAGAAATCAATGACAATTTCATTTGACTTATTTCGGAACTTAATTGCTTGAGAGAACATTAGGGAATCAAATCAAATAAATCAATGCTGATTATGGATATTCAAGGGTTTAATTGCTTCACTGTGAATTGTAGAGTAAAATAGAGAACAGAATCAAATAAATTAATGGTGATAAAAGGATCAGAAGTTAATTGCTCCACCTTTTATATACTAAATTATGGAATCATATTAAATGAATTTAGTGATAATGATAATAATGAATATTCTGGTTTGAAACTATGGTCTGAGGCCAATTGCAAGATTCATAACAACATCATTTAATGTGTTGTTCTGGGGAACAGAATAAAATCTGTTTTTTTAGAAAGCGCGTTTCTCTTTGATTATGTGATTGACTTTCGCTGCAGATGGTTCGATGTTGAGTACATTTCGTTTTTTTTAACAATCAAGAGGATGAACATAAATAAAATACTCAACCACCCAACCATCAATGAGGCTTTGAGCTCGAGACCTTTGAGATGTCATACCACACTTGGCCTCTCGGCCACCACCACTGGTGGGGAGCACATTTTGTCTTTTTCGAATCAAGATAATAATTTGATTTTTTTTATTTTTTGCGCAATTTTTTGTGTTTTTTATATGTTTTTATGCTTTGTGCAGTTTTATTTCTTCAATGGCTGATGTATTATGTATAGTTTTTGAAGACCGAGTTGATGAAGATCGTATGTTGTCAGATGCATGTGTATCTTCATGTATGAATATATTTGATTAATTTATCTTTCTGAGATAGGTAGATTTTTTATTAGATGTGTATTCATGTTCATCAAATATGTTTAGCATTGTTATGTTCATTTACTAAAAATATGTATAGCTATATTAATCAAAATGCATATATTCATCAGATTGATAGGTACTTTCATTAGAATCACATCAATGTTCTCCAGATAAATAAACATGTTCATCAGAAAAATATCACTTTTTGTTCATAAATTAGACTCGCATGTTCATATATTACACACTTACGTTCATCAGATGGACAACCAGTTCATCAGATGCACAAACATATTCATCAGATGCATACTTGTATCTAATCATATATAATGGATGTTTAATCAAACAAACATCACTATTTTTATTACATAAAAAGTTATGTTCATTAATTGCACTCGTATGTTCATGAACTACACACTTATGTCAAATGGTGATTTGGCATAAAATAATGTTCGATCGAGGAACGCTGTTCCAACATAATTTCCGGCAAGTGCGGGCTCATTTGGAGCTGCAATTCATGGTCTGGTGAACACAGTGAACCAGGTGATATGTAAAACTATTCAATCCATCGGAGAATCAGGTGAACCATGGAGAAGATTTGGTTTTAATTCTACCAAACAGCGTTCTTAATGCGTTATAAAGTCAATTAGCTTCGATTTGGAAAGGCATATGCGGCTGTTACGAGATTGTCGGAGGAGCAATTGTTGTTTCAACAATTGATATTTTCTAACCGCGCATCGATGTGGAGGAGAGTAAGCCGACAGTTGTATTCTCGAAGCTAGAAATGAAGATGTCCATCAGTAGATAAAAAATGCAGTTGTTGTCAAATTTGCACTATCAAACAAGCCTAAGATGTTAGAAATTGTCAAGCATATTGAGGATAATTGAAGATTAGAATGTAAATTCACTATAGCAAACATGGATGCTAAACATGTTTTACTGTATCTTTCATCATCTAGAGATGTTGTAGAGGCGCTCACATATAGAACACATATAATTGGAACTTCTCTATTTAGACTATTTTGATGGTCACCAAAATTTGATCTGTCGAAAAAAACTTCCATGATGTGGGTATGGATAAGATTACCATTTTTAAGAAATGATTGTTTGATTTGGGATTCTTGGAATATAGAGGGAATCAGAGAGATTATTTATTAAATGCAGATCAAAATACGAAGATGAGGACTAATGCTTCATTACTAGAATATGTATTGATGTGGATCTGATGCATAACTTACCTAATAAGATCTGAATAGATTGTAATGATAGTAAATCTTTTTGGAAGGATATTGCGTTATTGGAAAACTAGCCTTCTTTGTGAAATGTAGAATAGAAGGGCACTCGGTGGAGGAATATAAGAAGGTGAGGAATCATCTGGTGGGGGATAAAAAGGTGCAAAATCACATTGGAGGTGAGGGTAACAAAACTGAATGGATAGAGGTGAAAACAAGAAATAAAAAATAGATGTGAAAAATATACTCAAGAAGCAGTCAAATATTTCTTTAGCATGAAGCAGGATGTGAAAACAAAAGAGCAGGGGATAGAAGAAAAATAGAAAATGATTGAAGATAATGATCAGAAACAAAAGACTATTCAAAGGATGATATCTTTAATGAAGGAGTTTCAGTAATAATGAAACAGTCAAGCAAAAACGATTTTTAAGAGTTATGATATGGAAAGAACAAGTTCAACGAGTAATCTTGAAACTCTTGAGCAACAATTTGATGTAAAATAAAATACATGATAAATTTCAGTATGAGAAAGATGTAAAAGAGTAATACAAGCTGAGGGAGATTAATGGCCCCAGACAGAAAATGAGGGTGGTGAACCATAGTATAGAAATTGTGTAAATTTCTGACTCAATGTTGGGAATCAGAGAGAATAATGTTTTGGTAGAAGTTGAGCATTCTGGGGACACTAGAAGTATTGAAAGTTAAAACTAAGAAAGCAAGAACTGTTGATGATACATGTCAGATTAGGTTGGAACTAAAACAAGTGGAAAACAGGCATGTCACTTGGTCAAAAGTTTTGAAGATACAGGAAAAAATTTGATCAATGAATATCATTTTTCGATGGAATGCTAGGGGTGTGTGTAATGAAGACACAATGTGTCATCTTTAAGTGTTAGTTAATCGGAAGGCTAAGTCATCCATTGTTATTGAACCAAAAGCTGATAGAGTAAAGTTTGCGCTGTTGATGAAAGGATTGGATTTGGAAATTTATTTTATGAGCATGATACTAACCACTATATTGTAGTCCTCTAGAAGAACATTAATATGGATGTACAATATGTTAATTCACATTCCATTGCTATACATATTGCTAAATAATGGTAAGAAGTTTTGGTACTCAATAGTTTATAGCTCTTGCTCCAGGCATGGAAGGAAAAATATTTAGGATTTTTTCCTTGGCATAAATCATAATATTCAGGGACTTTAAATAATGGGAGGAGATTTCACTATAATTATGAATTGGAATTAGCAAAAAGGTGTGAAAATGGAAGATGGTGGCAATATGACTGATTTTAGTAATTTTGTAGCAGATTCAAGTATGAGTGACTTAGGTTACAGTGGTAAATATTTTACATGGTGCAATAATCAGAAGAAAAATAAATGTTTTTGGTGATTGGATAGGTTTATTGGAAATATGAAGTTCTTTAGGGAATTTCCTCAGTTTAAAGTTATCACTACCAAAGAATTGCTTTAGATCATAATTCTCTGATTCTGTTGGAAGAGAAGACAAAAATTTTCAAAAGTTTTGTTTTTAGATTTCAGAGGATGTGGACTAATCATGAATAATTTATGGAGGTGGTCTCATAGGCTTGGCAAGATAAACTCAGTGAGAATAGATTTTACAACTTTATAATGAAACTATAAATAGTCAAGGAAAGGTTGATAAAATCGAATAAAAAGATTTTGGAAATACTTTGAAAAGTCGGAGGAACTAGAACTTATGGTGGATAAATTAAACAAAAAGCTACTTCTAAAATAGGATCAGAAGACATTTGATGAAATAATGCAGGCTAAGAAGGATGTGGTGATACTAGAGAATAAGAGATATCAGATGGTAACTGATTAGGCAAAATACAAGTGACTACATGATGATAATAGAAATACACATTATTTTCATACTTTGATTAAAGAAAGAAAAATATGGGTAGTATGAAAATTCAACTTCACTCTAGAAAAATAGATGATCGTGGTGAAATAGGGAGGGCTGCAAGTGCCCATTTTCAAAAAGCTCTTTGATAGAAAAATGGAGATAGGGGATAATGAGTTTTTTGAACAATTTTCTATAGGAATTTCTCAATAGAAGGATATAGAGTTTTACAGAGTGTCGAATGAATTGGAAATTTAAAAAGCAGTGTTTGGTCTCAATGTAAGAAGTGCACCAGGTCAAGATGGATTTACAGACCTTTTGCCAATGTTGTTGGCTAATTATAAATGATTATTTGACGGATTTTGTGATTACATTTTTTAAGGCTTGCAGTTACCAAAAATGGTAATTCTTGCACTATGTTAATTCCTAAAGTTCAAAATCCTAAATTCCTTACTTACTTAAGAACCATTAGCTTATGCAACTTTTGTCATATGAATCTTTCAAAGTTACTCAGCAATAAGAATGGTTCTGTTGCTGCCAAATATTATTTCGCCTGAACAAACTAAATTTGTTTCCCAAAGGAGTATTCATGAAAATATTTCACTTGCTCATGAGATGTTTTCAGATTTGAATAAATTAGGAGGTGAAAATAAGGCTCTTAAAATGGATTTATCTAAAGCATATGATAGGGTGAACTGGATTTTCTTGATGAGGGCCATGCTAGCATATGGTCTTTCTAATAAATCTGTGGATTTGAACTTCAAAAATTTAAATAATTACCGGTATACAATTTGTTTGTATGAGGGAAAGATATGATCACTTTAAGTTAGAAAGGGGATTAAGATATGGGGATCACCTTTCCCCAAGTCTTTTTGTTATAGTGAATGAATTATATTTTAGAAGTCTAAAAAGGATGATGGATGAAGATATCGTTCAGAAATTTTTATGTTCTCATAGAATTGTGTGGCTGATTCATCTTCTTTTTGTTGGTGACATGATTGTTTTTGTAAATACTAACCTTCAATCAGTGGGGAAGCTGTCTAATTTATTGGAAAAGTTTTACAAAGCTTCTGGTTAGGTGATAATAAAGTAAACTGTTATGTGCTTTCCTAGAAAAATGAAAGAGGTGCAAAGAAATAAAATTTTGGGGAAGGTTGGTTTTGTGTAAGGTACATTGCCTAGCTTATATTTGGAAGTGTCTATATTTGTCGGAAGATTCAAAATTTGTTACTTCTCTCATCTAGGAGATAAGGTCAAGAAAAAGACTCTGAATTGGAAGAATAACCTTATTTCTTTTGGAGGTAGATTCTGTTTGATAAAATTAGTTCTAAGATCTTTGATTATTCACACTATATTACCTATACATGTCCCCATCACTGCGATTAAGAGAATTTAATCTCTTTGGGCTTGATTCTTCTAGGATGTTAGAGATGAAAGGAGGTGCCACTAGAAAAGTTGGGACTTTGTTTGTAAATTTGTGGTTGATGGAGATTTGGGAATAGCAAACATATATTAGATGGTGTTTGCTTTTGAGTCTAAATTAGCATGGAAATATATTTATGGAGATAGTTTTTGGGATACTTTTTTGAAAAACAGATATAAACATAAGTGTGATGAAGCTGGCAGTCATGCGTGGAAGAACATTAAGAAAACGTTAACGATCTTTTAAAAGAGAGAATTTGTGTAGATGTGCTGGTGATTTTTCTTTTTGAGGAGGGGAATGGTATCAGGGAGAATTATTTGGCAGGTGAAACAGTGCCCTGAAGCATATAATTTTATTGTGCTTTTAATTTCTCAAGGAGCAAAAAATTAATTGAATAATGTTGTCCTAAGTGCAGATCCAGATAGGAGTTATTGGATGGGAGGAGGAGTGAAAATTTTTCTACATCTCCATTGATAAAAAGGAAATTTCCTATTGGAGGTACATTTAAGTGGCAGGCAGGTATTTGGAATAAATGGTTACCTCCCAATGTGAGCTATTTTTTGTGAAAATTGTTTCATGATGTTTTACCTTTGGATTCTGTCATTATTTTTTGTGAAAATTATTTCATGATGCTTCATTTATTCACATATGGGGAAGTTGCAGTAGGCATTTGGAAGAAGTTGGTCAGATTGGTTTAGGTGCCTCAAGTTCCTTTCTCTGTTAGAGGTTTATTAAAATGTTCTTTTGGCAAAGTTGATGCTAGTTGGTTCAGGAGGATATGTTAGAGGATTATCTCAGACTGGGAGATTGAAAACCATAGCAGACAAATTGCGGATGCCGACTTTTAGTTGAGGTTAGTAATTTGTTGCAATAGGTTTGTAAGTCACTGACCGGAGGCTGTTTTTATGTCATTTGTAAATCAGGCGTAGGCTAAGTATATGTACTTCTTGTAAATTTCCAGTGGTCGGAGAATTGCTTCTCGATCTACTGGACCAGTGTAAATGCCAAGATCAGGGCTTTTTTTAACAAAATAAATAAAATGGGCTATTTTGTAATAAAAATTTTAGATAAGCTCCCGATTCTGGTCTTCAGTTAACTAGGGATTATTGACTACAACTAAGTAAAATATCCAACCATCCCGATTCTAGTTTTCGTGGTTGGAATGCTCTAGCCTAGAGGGTAGCAAATTTAATCCTAAATTCAATTCTTGACAATTCCTAAAAAAAGATGTAAGATCAATAAAACAGCCAACCATACATAATTTAAAAAGGCATGAATAATAATTGATGAAAATATTCTTAATTGATTAACATGAATATGAGTCTGCAACAACTTAGGGCATGACCTTAGGATAGAGACAACTACACATTACATGGTGGAATCCTTGCACGCCAAGGTTGCATGGGCTTTCATGCAGCAAAGCTCCGCCTCGGCTATCTTCTTATCTCAGAAATACCATAATGTGTCAGGCGGGTGTGGATCACGATATTGGAAAAATCTCGCCCCTATCATTGATTTACTTAAAGGCAGCTCGATGCTCCTGGTTGGCAATTGTCATTCACAACACTGGGGCATGCTCAGGTGAAATCTAGCTGTGTCGAAACCTAGCGGCTACTCTCTCAGCCACTCCATTAATGAAGTCCTAGAAAACGAGGTCTTGAGAATCACCATCATGCCACTCCTCCTGCCTCATGCCCCAGGTAAACTATAGAGCATCTACCTATCAAATCACAATAACAAGCTGATTTGGATTGGAGATAAGAGCGGGATGGTCACAACTAACGCATTTAGACGGTTTTACACCCCGCTGGTGCAAAGGAACAGAGCTTAGGAGTGCGTCTGGATCGGGCTGCTTCCCAAAAAGGTCAGCATGCTTCTTTGCAAGATTAGACACAATGTTGTTGCCCTTGTCACGATCCTTCAGACTTTGTGGAATCCTTCAAGCATGTCATCGTGCATGGAAATGTGGCATTGAGAACTTGGTCCTGGTTGGGGAGGATGGTTAATCTCGAGCCACCTTCCTCCTTTCAAAGATTAGCCTTAGAGTTGTTTTAAACAAAAAAAGAACAGAAATTGGTATGATCCTCACTCTAAGCTTTGGTATTTAAATCTAGAAGATTTGGAAACATCTTTGTGCTGTAAAGTTCGACTCTCCAACCCCACCTGCTCTGGAGGAAGTTGTCAAGCGGCGCATTGCTTCCATGCTTCACATCAGAATGGATTGCTCACTCCGAAGATCGCTGCGCAACTTGCACACTTATAAATTCTATCGTGTCTTGATATTTCTAGCAAGCCGTACAGGGCCAGGAGGGAGGCGTGGATCCTCTGGCTCCCTAGTAGTGCTGGCATTATGTCAAACATAGCTTGTCATGGATTTGCTGGTGCCGCCATTTTAAGGAGCCCGGATAGCTCTCTTATAGCCGCCCTCTTAGTTAATATTCCTCCTCATGCAGAGATAGATGGTATCTCAATCCTCCTCAGATGAATAATCTATATTGAAGATAATTCTCACACATCCTTACCCATGTAAATCTAGCGGGACACCAATTTCCCACGAAGTAACATCGCCTGGAGCATTCGGCTAATTCAACTGTTGAGAGACAAGCTGATTACGAAAAGGTGCAATATGGTTGTTCACGACTTCCTATCCTCGACATCGGCCCTCAAGAACTCATCAGCCGAGTTTCGTTGGTGGCAATTTTTTGAGCTTCCCTCTCTACTACTTTCCTGATTGACTAAGACAAGTCGAGCCTCACTGCTCCACCTTAGTCTCCTCTTTTTTTTCAAGCTCCTTGGCCTTGTATGCGCTTCGTGCTTTGCTTTCCCCCATGCTCTGGCCTTTCCATATTGTGTCTCTTCCTTGAGTAATAAAATTCCTTAGTATTAAAACAAAAATACCTAAATAGGATAAATTAATACCCTATCATATATAGGGTAAAGAATAGTTAGTACCCTTTTGTTTGTTTGTCTTTGGTTTGATGAACAACTTCTTCTCAAATACTACAACAAAGATGAATAATGTAATAAAACTCAAAAAGAAAATTTATTATATATAAGTCAGTATCAAAAGATGATTTATGTAAATTAGACAAACAATTATGTTGTCAATATGTATATACATATATTAGATAATATGTATTGCACCTTATTTTTTTATTTCATTTTTCCTAGCATCAACTTGTAGTTGAACATTATATGAAAGAT
The DNA here is from genome assembly GCA_002312845.1 of Kalanchoe fedtschenkoi. Classification (NCBI taxonomy): domain Eukaryota; kingdom Viridiplantae; phylum Streptophyta; class Magnoliopsida; order Saxifragales; family Crassulaceae; genus Kalanchoe; species Kalanchoe fedtschenkoi. The sequence continues at coordinate 5,833,336 of NQLW01000048.1, forward strand.
TAATATTGTAAGTATAAAATTTAAACAGTAATATTCTTATTTAGAGATCAGTATATAAATCATTTTACATCAGATGTACATATATGTTCATCATTTGAACAACTGTCACTGATACAAAATTATTCCTTTAATCATGTTTATATACCATTTTTAATCACACTTAACAATTGTGATTAATGTCGCCGTGATTAAATGTGAAGTACCAAGTTGATAAAAAAGTGACACTCTCGGTCACGTTTAATTAAACAGACGTGATAAAAGACACACACTTTAATCACGTTTAGACGATACAAGCATGATTAAAAGTGTGTCTATCTAATCACACTTGCACTTGGCGCGTGATTAAAAATATAATAATTAAATTATGAGTCATGTGTCAACCATGATTAAAGATACATACTTTTAATCACACTAGTATCCTCTAAACGTGATTAAAGATAATCACTTTCAATCACGTGTACAGTACACAAGCGTGATTAAAAGTTTGTATCTTTTATCACACTTACTTTAATTTAATGTGATTGAAGTGATTATCATTTTAAAAAATTTTGATCTTTAATGATGCCTTTTAATTGAAGCGTGATCAATATTCAATTCTTTTAATATATTTTTAGATTATTTTAATTTAATTAAAATCAAAATAATCAAATTATAAAAAAATATAACTATACATTTCAGATCATCAAGTATTATTACATTATAATAACATCATACAAAAAATACGTCTAACGGGTACAAAATGAGTTCGATCATACAAATATCAAAGAAAACTGCTAACTACGCTCTATCGATAGAAATCTAATACATAACCAGCTAAATCCTCTTGTATCCCATCTAGATCCGGATCATCATAGGGGGTGAGGTCCATGGAGAAAAACTACAAAAAAAAATTATAAAATAACGTCAATTTGAACTATCAACTAATTAAGGATTATTTGAAACTGTAATGAAAAAAATACCTGCTGCAGTCCGTGTGCTGCTAGATCAAGTCTCCCAGCTAATCTAGACACACTCTTCAGATTTCTCAATATATAATATCTGCAAACTGGGTTATCTTCAGATTTCTTCGAACTCTTTAAACACACTAATAAAGAACAAAATACAATGAATACATAATATTTTAATTAAAGTTTTACATAATGAAATTAAGTACTAAAGTTGAGATGCGTCAAATACCAAAACATATTCTCACGAAGTAGCATCTCAAAATACGTAAGTGCTATGCCATCACACTAAAGCACTTAAAACAATTACATATTATTGTTGATATTTAATAAAAAAACTATTTAATTGAACATAATTTGAGAATACATAAATATCAAGTGTATATGCATGCTTACCACATCACAGATAACACCAAAGACTCCGGAGTGCAAATCAGGGGCGGAGGCAGGAAAAGAATTCAGTGGGGTCAAAAAAATAATTATACCCTTCTAATTGGATCTAAATTGGAATTTTTATTTGTATGTATCTATATAAAATTAACAAAATTAAAAGGACAAGCATTACTACGTATTTTTAAATTTTTGAAGGGGGTGAATGTATAACTATAATTTAAGAGGGGTCAAAATTTGTATTTTTAACTAGATGATAAGATAAGAAAATAAACTATTGGTATTAAAATGAAATATCCACCGGGGTCATTTGACACCCCTGGATTCAATGTGGCTCCGCCACTGGTGCAAATAGTATATTCTGTTTCGATGCGAAAAAATCATTACAAGTATCCAATGTCACTTGCCAAAAAATACTTAGTTATGTCATTACTATTATAATTTATTTATACAATAAAATTTTTATAATTATAGTTATATAACTTATCCAATTCCATGGTGGTATGGCAACAAGTAGAAGAGGTTAAGAGGAGACTGAGGGTTCTCACAAATTATGATTCGACCATAAATGTAGTCCTCCGAGACGCGATTATTATTACGGTAGCTTGACTTGCTCTGAGAATCAAAGATAAATCACTATCCCTATTTAATTACACATCAAAGATAAATTATATAATTATGATAAACATTAAAAATCTACTAAAATCACATTTCAAATAAAAATATGCCAAATCAACCGGATTACATATACTCATAAAATCAACCAAATAAAAAAATCAACCAAATTACATAAGTACATACCCAAAATAACTTAAACTTACATAACAACTAATGGACATTCCATATTAACTTATTATAATACTATCTAAAATCTACTAAAAATAAAAAGGCTACAATAATATTCTTCCTATCTCATCTTCACGGGCACACTTTGTACGTTAATAAATCCAATAACACATACTCACGTAACTAACAAACATTCCCTTTATGAAGAGAACAGTCTAAAATACTGGCAACCAAACTTCGAATACATACATTCAAAATAAGTCCGAGATTATCTATAACCCCCACACTGCATTGGCCCACCATTCACCACCACGTTCCACTCCATACACGTACATATATAAACAACACAATAAAAATATCAGTACTCAATAAAACTTCACAAAATAACTACATGTAATATAAAATTGCTTAAACGACATTAAAGGTCTCACCTTGAAGCACCGGCTCAGTGAGCTTGCTGAAAAACTAGTGTAAGAAGAATGTTCAAAACAGATGAAGAGCAAGAGGCTTCATTGCAAATTAAAATTTTAAAATGACAAATGCCTAATATATTGTTTCTATTTTTAATCATGTTTTGAACTGCGAACCGTGTTTAAAAATGGCGCATAAAATTTTAAGCCATTGATCTCAAAACAGATCTGGACTAGAGCCATTAGATCAGGAGCACCTTTAATCACGTTTTCTGCCTACAAACATGATTAAAGATAGGACATATCTTTAATCATATTTTTGGGAAAATATGATTATAATACAAATTTTAATCTAGTTCACACTATTATACGTTATTATTACTCTTATTTCAAAAAATAAGATTTTCTTGTCGTATGATTGGCCAATTTTTGTGGACACAAACTTTAATCACTTTTTAACTATCACGTGTGATTAAATAGACTTGTATTGATAATGATAACAAATCTCTCATATTTTCTAATATTGACAAAAAATTTAGAAAAAATATATTGGTGTTATGACTTTAAGTTTGATTATCATGATAATGATTATATATTTATTCTATAAGTTTAATGGATAATTATAATAATTTCAATTATTTCTTTTGATAATATTTTTCAATACACTTTTTAAAAGAAATGTTAATTTATTAACAGTTATGAATTTTAGTTTGAAATATTTAACCTTTTCATAATTTTCAATAAATTTTGATAGTAATTCTAATCACTATTTTTATTAAGCAAAGCATATTCTTATATTTATATTTCTTCATATTCAAATTACATCAATAAGAGAAGATTGATAATATAGTTAAGTTTTTTTTGTTAGTATTATTAATAAAAACTCTATTGGCATTATTGATTAAAAGTAGGGTTTAAATTAAAATGTAATGTTTAATGAATCAAAATAATTAATCAAAATGAGATAAAAAAATAAAAACAATACTAATGAAGTGATCCATATATGTGCAAGAAGTTAAATGTCTCACTCTTCTAACTATTATTGCAGGATGAATCAATACTGAAAGGATTGTAGTCATTATATGTGTCATGAAAAGTCCTAAGAGCTGGATATTGAAGTGGGGGCTCGAGTGAGACCACTTACATTAGATGAATGTAATGTATGTTTGACATACAAAATTCATATCATTTGCTAAAGGATATGATGAATGTAGAGTATGAGCAATTCTTTACACCCAATCACATTGTCATGGTTGATAATTGATGTATATTTTGATAAGTTCAATTCATAACAATAATTTCATATTTAGAATCGAGATCTCAACACATTCACAAGTCAAGTCACTTGAGCTACATGTTTTATATACTGATTTCTTTGTTCAGTGTGCAGGTTGTGTGGTTGACAACATCAATCAACTTTACAAATCTCCAACAATTTTGAGTCTTTTTACTTTTAATTGAGTTTGTTACTAAGTTGTAGGAACTTGTCCTTGTGGATCGACTATGTACTTACTACTAGCTAGTGAGCTATTTGTCATTCATTTCAGAAATCTTGCCTCTAATTGTTGCTCTCAGTCTGCTCTCCGGTAATGCTTTTTCATAGCCTTAATATACAATCACATTATCTCTAATCATCCAAGCTTCCTTGGCTTTAGTTGTTGCGATACAACTAATCTTTGACCAAGCAGAACATCATATTATGGTTGATTTGTCACATAAAGCTTGCAGTCTCCATTAAACTTCACAAGCTGAGCTTTTCAAGTTCTGCTACATGTCCTTTATGTTTATCTGAAGATAAGACAGTTAATCATATATTTCTTTACTGCTCTATCATTGAATGTTCAAGAGTCCCTCAGCCTATTTAATGTGTTTTATCATGCTTTTGAGCCTTAGGGAGCCGCCAGATGGATCATGTGTGCGAGCCGGTAAAGGGCAGCACATGAACAATCTTAAATCTGCCATATCTGAGTCTGGCACTTCAGATCTATAAATCTAAGCTACTGGAGAAGGAGCATTGACTGAGGCTATTAAGATGTAGATCTGGGGGAGGAATGAGGAGTGAAGGTGTGTCGAGGAGGCGGCTGTAGATCTAGGAGAAGGTGTTAGAAGCGAAGAGGCTGCTCGGAGTTGATAAGGACGCGGCTATAGATAAGGAGATCGAAGTGGCTATATATCTGGGAGATTAAGATTTGTCAAGTGAATAGAGGCATGCAAGGGGAGGAGACTTAACCCCTCTTCCACCAGACTTAATTCTAGGATTTTAGTTTTTTTCAGAGGGCAGGGCGAGAAGGATCAAAGAATTCAATCTTTCACCAAAATTAGGGATGGCAACGGGGCGGGTTCGGGGCGGTTAGTGGTATTACCATACCCTATCCGTCTCGAGACATATCAAAACCATACTCGCACCATAACCGCTCGGGTATGGAAAACTCAAAACCATCCCCATCCCCGTCGGATTTCGGTTTAACCACGGTTAACCATTTAACCAACAGTCGATCTCACATATGAAAAACCAAAAGTATTATCATTGGTCACGAATGAGGAGAATAGCCCGCTCGTTTAGTTTTTCTTTATAACAATGTTTGGAAATACCTAAACTAAGTTTTATATCTCTAAAAAGACAATGATACTAATTAATATCCAAGGGCCAAAACACAAACCAGCAGCAATTAAATAAAGGATAGAAAACTCCTTAGCCAGCTTATGATGTTCATGAGAAGACTTAATATTAGCATAATCGACTTGTCAATTCAATCTGTACGTCAGGAATAGTCACAACATCTATTTCTTTAAGTAATTGATGCAACCAACAAAAAGAATCCATGAGTTTCAAGCATTAAAATTGATAAAAGGATTCAACCTTTGCCTTAGATCTGAAGTATTGGCAGCCAGACCAGAACCCAACCACCCATACCAACAAACCCTGAACATGAAAAACAAATCAAACAAATAACTTCACACAAAAGCAACACAATTCAATCTCAGAAACACAACCTGCACATTATCCACAGCTCAAATCTCATCTAATCTCCAAATCCCCCATCTAAATATTATAAACCAAAATCAAAGAAACACAAACCCCAAAAACAAAATATAAGAGACAAATCATCAAACACATTATCTGCAACTTCAACTTAACTCAAGCTTTGAGGTTAGAGTTACAAGCTCGAAATAATATTACAGTAAGATCGAAATCAAAGTTGCCTTCATAGCGCATCTCGGTATTGATCGTAAGGCTAATCAAGCTGCAGATGTAGGAGTACCCGGAGGAACTTGATCTGGAGTCGTCATCCGCCATTCCGGCTGCTGTGCAAGAATCAGACGAGTTGTGCAAAGGGAGATCAAAAATAGGTAGGGACTGGAAAAGGAAAACCGAGGGAGATAGAGAGGACATGCTATTGGTTTACTTCGGCTTGACTTTTGATTGCTTTGGAGTTGAAACGAGACTAGACGAGGCAGTCGGGAGGGTGAGAGAATGAGAGAGGAGGCTGCGTGGAAGAGACTAGGTAGCGAGGACGGTGAGGGAAGGAGGGTGGGCGAAGGAGAGGGCAGAAAATCATTGGAGGGACGATGAAATTGTTGGCGGGATAATGAAATTTTCGTTATAATATTTATTTAAGTGTTTGAGATAGATTGGATATTGCCGCCATTGCTTGTGTTTTAGGTTGTCCTGCAATTTTGTTTGTGTATTCTAAATCAATATGTCTTTTACATATTGTAAGGGTGTATGGTCAAAATGATAAATTGAATTGAATCGAACCGAATCATTAATTTTTGTTGAATAAACAATTGTTTACATTTTGAAGCAATGAAAAAATCAAACACTTCAGTTCAATTTTAGATTTTTAGATATAAATTGAATCGAACCAAATAAAATCATAATAATAGTATAACCATTTAATTAAATAAATATGAACTCCAACTGTTTACATTAAGATACAAAGTATTACACTTGTAAATTTTAAAAACTTAGGTTTAATGAGTCTCACATGTGATGAAGATGAATGGTTATAATCTATTTATGTTTGTGTGAGATTTTCATGTTTGTGTCTAGTGTTTAATCGGTCTCGCATGTAATGTATTTGTTTTGTATTCATGATGTTACACACCTTATGTCTTTATTTATGTTTCTCTTAGTGTTTAATTTTATTAAACTGGAAAGTTGCATAGAAAATAGTATTGAAAATTTGTGTACTTCTATAGATTGTCAAGATTTGAATGCCTCTTTAGCTTGCAATTTTTAATAGAATATATTTTTAATTTTTTTGCATAAAAACTCACATATATGATCAAACTAAATTGAAATTAAATCGATATAATGGTTTACTTTGATTTCTCTACTTACACGGCTCAATTCAGTTTGACAAAAATAAAACTGATGAAGTGGTTCGGTTCATTTTTTTTTTGTAAAATCGAACAAAATCGAATCATTACACCCATATTAGATGATGATAAACAGCCACAACTTCTTTTATATATATAAGTAAATTAAAAACAATAAATGTTTGTCATAAATAAGACTCAATTTTTGTCATTTACAAAAACACTAAAACTACGTTCTACTGTGTTTATTTATCAATTAAAAGGCGACAAAATTAATATGACTAATACTATATAAGTTTTGCACATTTATATTTTATGAAAAACAAATTATGAGCACTTTGTTCAATTATGATAATTAGTCTGCATGTATTGTTACCAAACATAGAATTTTTGTAACGAACATTACTTTATCTAAAAAAAATTGTCAATTATAAAACACATAATTGACAAAAATTAAATACGAACTTGTTTATCGGTTATAATAATTATCTAGCCTGCGGGTATTGGCGCCAAGCCGCCAAAAGATAGAATCTTTTGTGACAAACGTTATAATTAACGAATAATTCGTCAATTATAATAAAAATAGAAATGACGAACAATAATTTACGAATATTTTGGTCAATTATAGTAAATAGCTTCAACTGTTGGTGCAAAAAAGGGGTTTTTTTGTGACGAAAGGTACACTTAACGAAGAATTCGTCAATTATATAGAATATATAATTGACGAATCATGAATCGTCACAACAAATTGTCACATATACTAATAAATGTGACAAATTCATTTTTGGTCATTTTTACTCTATTAATTATATGCATTTTTCTTGTAGTGATAATTAAATGTCTTACTTAATTTAAATAATCGGGTCGGGTCGGGTATGGCAAATACCATACCCTTAACCTACCCGTCCAATTTTTTTCGGTTCGGTTACGGTTTTAACCGCGGGCGTGGTCAACTCGGTTATTATCCACGTTGACCGGTTCGGTTACGGTTCGGTTACGGTTCGGTTACGGTTGAATTGCCATCCCTAACCAAAATGACATTAAAAAAATAAAAATCAAAAGAATCACCGCACATCAGATTGTAAAGACTAAGAGTAGGGATGGCAATTCAACCGAACTGAAACGTAACCGAACCGCTCCCGCGCCGCTCAAAATGGATAATAACCGAGTTGACCATGCCCACCGTTAAAACCGTAACCGAACCGAAAAAATGGACGATTAGGTTAAAGGTATAGTATTTGCCATACCCGCCCCGACCCGAACCGACTTTAGTTAACCATCCATAAATCGACCCGGCCGCACCATAATATTTATCTAATAATTATTGAAATTTTTTTAATAAAATGCTCAATTTGTGTAGTATTATGATTTATTGAGTTAGCGTTATCAGATCGTGCGTATTATATTTTGCTATGACTATTACTTTCCATCATCTACACTTATTAACTTTCTTGTCTAAGATAAAAAAATTCTTGATATTATCAAAAAATTCTCGTTTCAAGTTGTGCAGCGTGTTTTGTTTGATTTTGTCATCAGATGAAGCGAACTATCTAAGTAAAACCATATACAACATCAAAACATTCATGTCTAAACCTACACAACAAGTTTTATTTTATTTTGTCACCTGCTGCTCGAGTGAAGGCTTGACTGAAGCGACGAATCGTTAAGTGTAGCTTTTATGTCATCAGTCTTTATTTCTCTTATCCAAAGCATAGACGACACGATTTGCAGAAAGTTAAAATGTAGCTAAAGTGTTGTCTCTCATCTCTCATGTATACCAAAGATAAGATTTCTCTTTTCTATTTTGTCTATAATTTATGTCTTTACAAAGACTTTTATATTTTATAATTTGTTTTACATAGTTTATTTTAATGAAGGTCATAACAAGTGATTGGGATGACATAACTTCATTAATGAGGAGTTCATTCTCTATTGTTTCAGACACTGCATTAAAAACCATTGTTTAGAATTTGAGAGGGTTACAGTTCTTAATTTAAAAAAAGCAAGATATATACACTGTAAATGCGTTGTTAGAGCATATTCATTGTCGATTTAAGGTTTTCATATACGTCGAAGTAGCGGCAATGATGCTAAAGACTTTTCCAATTTTTCATATCCGACACACTATTGTTGGCGTTTCTGTAATCGTCTTTTATTGGAGCTGCTTTTCTTCCACTCTTTCTTCATTACCTGATTTGGTTGGTAAATTGTTAAGGGAGGGATGGGTGGAGGTGACGGCGACAGTAGCCAAGGAGGAGGAGATGGAGCAGCTTGGGCTTCAGACACAATTTCTATCTTTTTTCTTAGGAAAAGTTTTTTGATATGAGGATTTCGTACTTGACGATTTAGGGTTTTGGGTTTGAGAGAATTTTGAAGCTCAACTGTTATAGTATATATTTTTCACCATGGAGCATTTGATTGTTAACTAACGGGTTTGTGTGATGTCCGAATAAGCTTAGTTGACCTCTTGTTGAGGTACTGAGATGCTGATTCTTCACTCAACAAAAATGGATTTGCAGGTGTCATGCTTGCAGAAATTATAAGGTATTATTGATTCATGATACTATATGCTCTTTAAATTTTCTTTGACCTGTATTTGCTAATGCTTGTAACCAACTCTGGCATCTTGCTTTGCTGCCTCATTATGAAAATGTAGTTACAGTTTTTAATAGACCTGCAGCATATCATGATTTGGTACTCATGGCAAGAGTCGATTGTTCATTATAAGTGTTTTTGTCTTATCCTAAGCTTGCTTGAGAAATTTTATTTGGGTTATCGTTTACAACATATACTAATTTGTTTATAGGCCATCTGAATTATATGGAAATTTTAGAACTCTTTCACATTCAGAAATCTCAGTGGGTTTTAACATTTTGTTGCATCATAATCCTGATCTTGAATTGTCAAGTTATACAAATGTGTATTGCACAGATTTGTGCTCATTCACTCATAATGAAAGTATGAATAGCTTTTTTTGCTCAGCTAGTTGAAAAAGGTTTGACACTCTTGCTACATTTGACTGGACTTAGTGCACTTATGTGTGTTTGAATGACTGTTTTTCCATTAGACAGGTGTTTATTGATTTAGGGAGGCTTAATGATGGATTTCGTTATGGAAAAAATGCAGACTTATGTGGCAGCAAGTTGATCACAATGAAGAAGTGCACCGTAAGCTCTAACAAGCCAGAGCCCACGAATCTAGTCTCGAAGAACATCACCAAGTCCACAAACGTGGTGTGCAAAAGCCCAATATTTGGTGTTATATTTGTAGTAGTCGGAGTCATTGCGATGGTGACCATTTGTGGAGCTTTAGAAATTATTGAAATTTTTTACTATAGGTTTGGGTAATTTTTTTTACAGTGAACATGTGTCTACTACATTGATGATGCGACAAATTAATGAAGCTCAATTAGAGATGAATAATGGTGAACTAAAAATTCACTATCAAATTCACTGTATTGACCCTATTTTTTATGTCCAAAAAATATAAATTAACCACGAAGAATAAAAAATTTAGAAATTTATGTGCACTGCCCTCTCATATATCTGTGTACCATGGTGAATTCAAAATTTACCATCATATTCACCGTAGTTAGCCTATTTTTTATGTCCGTGAAATATAAATTCACTATGATAAACAAAAATATCAAGAAATTTCTCCGTGAATTACCATCCCTTATAATGGTGAACCTGAAATTCACCATCGCTGGAATTTTAATCGTTCTTAGATTGTCTTTTTGTAAAAAAATTATTTTTTTAAATGTTTACATTTTTTAAAATTTTTTATCAATTAGATTTGTAGTGTCTCAAAATTATAAATTAATAATTATCTCAATTTTGGAAAATGTGGCGAGGATTGATTTGTCCACTGTTTACAATGGAAAATGTGTTTACACCGGATCCATATATATATATATATATATATATATATATAATGTAGATCAAATGAAAACCACTTTGGATTTGTAAACTGTGAACCATCCTGGATCGTTGATCCATATTTCATCCAACGATTATGATTTTTTCTAGATTTGTTATCTATTTTTTAAAAGATAATAAAATCCCTATTTTATGGGTGGTTGGATTCCCTTCCATAATTGACTTATTAAAATAAGAAATTAAGCGTCTGATTTTTTCACTTTCCCCTGTTAGATTTGTTGCTAGATTTTTCTCTTTCTTCTATTTTTAAGACTTAATTTCGTTATCATATATTTTTCCTTTTTATTTTAACATACATCGTCAATATTTTACATGTTGGTGCACCAATTCAATCTTGGTGCACTGGTGCACAATTTAACATCAGTCCATGGTTTGATTTTTGGTGCACAATTCAAATCTTCGATACACAAATTTACTGATAATTTATATATTGCATTAATGATGCACACACTGTCCACCACTAGGAAAATTAACTGATCTAGATGTGTACCATAAACTCAGAAATTGTGCACCAAACCATGGACTGATGTTAAATTGTGCATCAGTGCACCAAGATTGAATTAGTGCACCAACATGTAAAATATTGACGATGCACGTTAAAATAAAAAGAAAAAATATATGATAACGAAATTAAGTTTTAAAAATAGAAGAAAGAGAAAAATCAGGTAGCAAATATAATAGAGGAAAGAAAAAAAATCGGACTACTAATTCCTTATTTAATGGAGAAAATCATGATATTAATCTAACAACCCATAAATAATGGTTTCATTATCTTTTAAAAATCTGATAATAAATCTATAAAAAATCATAACCGTTGGATGAAATATGGATCAACGATCTAGGATGGTTCACAGTTTAAAAATCCAAAGTGGTTTTCACCTGATCCGCCTCTATATATATATATAATATATATATATATATATATATATATATATATATGGAGGTTCTGTTGGAAACCCCATTTTCATGTGAGAATTGAGAACAGCGTACTGACCTTAGGATCGTTTCAATCTAATGATGGTTATCACATCTTACTTTTTGCTAGAAAAGTGAGTTGAGGGGTATTAAGGGTAAAAAAAAATTGTTGGGAAGTTACTTTTCCCACTTTCCATGTGAGAAAGAGAGTGAGTGAAAGCCACTCAACTTTCTCTCTCAAAACTCATCAACCCCGTTTCCACTCACCCACTCTCCCGTCATCTCATCCCATCTCCCAAAATCCATGAACCTCATCTTCATTGAAACACTAAAATTTCAAACTTTCTCTTGCATGTTGTTATTGTATTTTTTGACTTTGTGGGTTTGTAGGTTTACTTGGTTGTGTTTTTTGGATTCTATGGGTATAGATCTAGGTTTTTTGGGTATAGATCTAGGTTTTCTAGGTATAAATTTGAGTTTTCTGGGTATAGATCTAGTTTTTCTGGGTACAAATATGAGTTTCTGGGTTTTATGTGTCGTGTTTTCTAGGTGTAAATCTGGATTTTCTGGATTTTGTGTGTTGTGTTTTCTGAGTTTTCTAGATTTTTCTGGATTTTCTGTGTCGTGTTTTCTGGATTTTCTGGGTTTTCTGGATTTTCAAGGTTTTAGGTTGTCTGGGTTTCTTAAATCTGGTTTTCTGAGTTGGTATACTGGGTTTTGTGTGTTATGTTTTCTGGATTTTTGGTTTTTTTGTTGTGTTTTTTAGAATTTTTTAGGTTTTGTTGGTTGATTGCAAAGTTTTAGACTTTTTGTGTTTCAGATTTGGTTTTCAAGTTTGTGTGTTTTGTGTCTCGTGTTTTTAAGTTTTTGTATATTTTTACGTTTGTTGTGTGATGTTTCTTGTGTTTTTAGTTTGTCGTGTTTTTTGTCTTTGTTGTGTATTTTTGTTTTGTGTCTTGTGTTCTTTTGTGTTTTGTGTGTTTGTGTCCGTATCTTGTGTTTTTTTGTGTTTTGTGTGTTGAGAGAAATGTGTCAAGTCATATAAGGAAGGTCATGTCAAGTCACGTAAAATTCAATATAAAAATGAAAAGGTACAAAGCACAAAACACAAAGTACTAAATATGAACTAGAAAACCCCAAAACTCTGATTCAACATATGTTTAGTATTCAATCCCCATTTTGAACAAAGCACAAAACACAAAATACAAAACACAAGATACAAAACGCAAAATAGAGAAACAACACTAAAAGAGAAATGAGTTTGGGGAGAGACAAATGAGTTTCTTGGAGAGAGATGATTGTCTTTGGATGAGCCGGGTTTGAGTGTGTACGTTTTTTGTGTTTTTAGCTTTTCGTGTTTTTTGTCCGTGTTATGTGTTTTTGTGTGTTTATGTGTTTGTGTTTCTTGTGTTTTGTGATGTGTTTTGTTGCATTTTTTGAATTCTGACCTGTGATATTATGCTTTCATAGGTTCAAATCTGGGTGTGTGTCTTGTGCTTTTTATTTTGGCTTTGTGTTTTGTCATTTATGAGGTTTTTTTGAATTTTTAAAGCACAACAAAACACAACGTACCAGGTCATAAGAAAGTACAAGATACGATGACAAAACACATCTAACTTATTTCTTTGAAAGGTATACTGAGCAAAAACAAAAAACACAACACACAAAACATCCATATATACTGAACAAAAAACCCAGAAAATCCAGATTTACAACAGATTTAAAGCACATAAAAAACATAACACATATAACACAACACCCAGGTTTAAAACACATAAAAAACACAACACACAGAACGTCCTAAACCTAAAAAATTCAGAAATGAAGAACAAAAAGGAATATTTCAAAAAGTATACCCACAAACCTAGTATATCGACAAACCCACAAAACACAAACCCACGTAACTCAAACCTACATAACACAACACACAAAAAACCTAGATATACTAAATAAGAAATTCATAAAACTCATATTTACACTCAGAAAACACGACACACAAAACTCAGAAAATACGACACAGAACCCAGATCTAACCCAATCTATACCCAGAAAACACGACAATAATTTATACCCAGAAAACACAACACACAAAATCATGGCTCACCATCACCCCCACCACGACGATCGCGCACCACCACTAGGCGCAATGTCATTGTTGAGCGCGTCGGGAAGGAAACGGCCGGGTCCGTTGTCTACCCCACGTTGACGCGCACAAACTACACAGAATGGGCATTAGTGATGAAGGTCAACTTCCAAGCGCAAGGTCTCTAGGAGGCCATTTATTCTGATGACGCGGATCACCGCGATGACCATATGGCACTGTCACCCATTCTCCGGGCCGTGCCGCAAGAGATATGGTCGCGCCTTGCAGTCAAGCGCACTGCGAAGGAGGAATGGGATGCCATTAGGATCATGCGTGTGGGTGATGATCGTGTTCGTGAGACGAATGCAGAACAACTCCGGCAGGAGTTCGGCGACATCGAGTTCAAAGAGGGTGAATAAATTGACAACTTCACCAATCACATCTCTAGCTTGGCAAGCAAGCTCCGCACCTTAGGTGATGATATCAAAGATATTGAGGTAATTAAAAAAATACTTCAAATTGTACTGGATCAATTACGCAAGTGGCTATTGCAATTGAGACATTGCTCGATTTGAGGGATTTATCGATTGAGAAAGTGTCAGCCCGTCTCCGCATTGTTGAGCAGTGTACACGCGTGCCAACGGTGCCCGCGAGAAGGGCAACCGCCTCTACCTCACTAAAGAGGAGTGGCTCGCACGCCAACGCAAACGCGAGCAGGAGAACTCACGTGCAACCGGTGGTAAAAACAGCAATAATTCTGCACGGTGTGGCAAGTCATCCGGCAACCACGAGAAAGGAACATCACGTGATGTCAAAGACACTCAGTCCACCGGCGATGAGGCGCACCTTGTACAAGAAGGTGGCAAATTGGGTCACCGGGCCCGTGACTGTCGAAAGAAGAAAAGAGATGAGGCGCACCTTGTACAAGAAGGTGGTAATGATGATAAATCATCTTCACTGATGGCTCAGGTAGCATCACTGACGTCTTACTTCGAGCACCATCAGGTGCACGCCAAAAAGACGCACACGGGTGGTTGTGTTTTCCTCAACAAGAACGCGCCACAGTGGAGATCGGTGGCTCTAACTCTGGCAAGTAGGAGACTAGCGTGTGGTACCTCGACAGTGGAGCATCAAACCCCATGACGGGAAACAATGGAGCGTTCTCTGAGGTGGATCGTACCTTCACTGGAACTGTGCGGTTTGGTGACGGTTCGGTCGTGGACATCGTCAGGCTTGGCACGATCGTATTTGTGGCGCGGCAAGGACGTCACCATTTCCTAACTAACATCTACTTCATTCCGAAGCTCCCCAGCAACATTATTAGCTTGGGCCAACTCGACGAGGTTGGATGTCAGGTCCTAATCGAAGGAGGTGTGCTTCGAGTACGCGATTTCCAGAAGGAACTTCTTATCAAGGTACAACAATCATCAAATCGATTGTACAAAATCAGTCTCACACTAGCACAACTACTTTCCTTCCTGGCGCAATCCGACGATGATGCGTGGCTCTGGCATGGGCGTTATGGCCACTTGAGCTTTGACGCGTTGAAGAAGCTGGGACGCAGCAAAATGGTGCGTGGTCTCCCTCAACTTGATCACGTGGACCAGCTTTGCGATGCCTGTCTTGCTGGCAAACAACGTCGATTGCCGTTCCCAAAGGAAGCCAATTACCGCGCCAAAGATCGGCTTGACCTGGTGCACGGAGATCTATGCGATCCTATTACACCAGCGACAAACGATGAAAGACGTTATTTCCTCCTGCTCGTAGATGATATCAGCCATTACATGTGATTAATTCTTCTCTCAAGAAAAGATGAGATAGTGGGTGCAATCAAGAAATTCCAAGCTAGCGTCGAAGTGGAGACTGGGAGGAAGCTTCGTGCGCTGCGGACGAACCGTGGAGTGGAGTTTACCTCGATGACTTTCTGCAAATACTGTGCGGCAAAAGGTGTGCACCGACAGCTCACAATATCATATTCGCCACAACAAAATGGAATAGATGAACGTCGGAATCAAATAGTGATGACCATGGCGCGTTGTCTCCTAAAAGCTAAGAAGATGCCGAACACGTTCTGGGGGGAGGCGGTTAACACATCAGTCTTCATCTTCAACTGTTCACCAACCAAGAGCGTCGACGACATGACACCATACGAGGCGTGGTACGGTGAGAAGCTAGCTGTACACTTCACGCGCACTTTCGGATATGTGGCACATTTTAAAGTCACTCGTCCGCACGGAGCGAAGCTGGATGACCGAAGCACGAAGATGGTGTTTGTAGGCTATAAGCCGGGCTCGACTACACATCTCTCGCGACGTGGTGTTCGATGAAGCGAAAGGGTGGAATTGGGAGGAAACTGACATGAATGACACCCCAGAGCCATTCAATGTCGAGTACACGGTTGATGCTATTTCTGGCAGCGACGGACAGAATGAGCTAGAACCTACCACACTCACAGTAGGTGGGGCCACCTCTCAGGTCAATAACATCAGGTTTGCGACGCCCCCATCTTAAATACCGTCCGATATTGACCTGATGAATACAGAATCTTAACTGATGAATATTGCAGCACATTTGATGAATACAATAACCTGATGAATATTTATCAGCTATGTTGCTATATTCATCAGCTGTGCTTATATATTCATCAACTGTGCTTCTATATTCTTACGCTTCTATATTTATTAGTTAGGATTCTGTATTCATCAAATTAACCAAAAAACACGAAATTAATATGTATGCACAACTAATGAATATAAAAGCACAACTGATGAATATTGCAGCAGATCTGATGAATACGGCATAGTCAACTGATGAATATTCATCAACTGTGCTTCTATATTCATCTGCTGTGCTGCTATATTCATGAATAATTTCTGGCCGAAAATAACATACGAGGTTATTAATGTGTAATAAGTAAAATGATACCGTTTTACAATAAAATTAAAACGATGTCACGAATGAGAGTAGGTACTTCCGGAGCACACAAGAATTTGCGTCCACCTACCCTCACTACATTTTGTCCCAATTAACCAGATTCGTCTGATTGCTTGATCAGATGGATTTCATGAAATTCGTTGTTTTCTCAATTGGGATGGTTCTCTCTCAAACCTCTCTATATATATTAATTAAAATTGATAAATCTAAAAAGAAATTAAAAAAATAAAAAAGCTCAGCATAGATTTTTCACTGAAAGAATTGCAAAGATAATTTGAGATTTCAGTCGCGGAAATACAAATGGGAACAAGCAAGCATATTGGTAATGGACTAGCCGATCTCTTGTGTTTTTATATGTTGTTTAGTTCTGAAGCTTATTTACATTGGGAAAATATTCACCGGGTTTGATTTTACCTTACATTGCTTTTATGCAGTATGTGTCTCCTACCCCAGCCTTGTTCTTTTCCCAGTTCTATGGTACCAAGAAGAGTTTGTAATAATCTCTCAGCATCTTCTGCACTTTCCAGTTCTACGTTTGTCTGAGATATTGGGAGAGGAAATGAAGAGTTACCCCAAGACTGACTTGCGCCCCTGTTTCTTTTTTGCCTTGTTATGGGATCCGAATGTGAACTACTCCCCACGATGTGCAAAAGTGCACCATCAGCATCAGCATGAACAACACTGTCCAAACCAACTTCTGCTTCAATGACCCACTCAGGATCTGGAGGAACTCCTCGGAATCCAGGCTTTCCCACCCCTACCAGGCTGCTACAACTGACAATTAACATCCGCGTCTCCGTAATGATGACATACTTACCACCTTGCTTGAGTGCTTTACAAACAACTAATATATCATCTTTCATTTTCATGCCACCAGCAGCCTCGACTAGAACATTCATCCCAACAGCATCTTCCCATGAGTACGGCCTTAGTGGAAGTTCCTCAATCAGTAGCCTTGGAAGACGGGCCCTAAGGCGCTGCATGCTGGTCTGATGTACTTTACTTCTTTTCCTGATACTTTGAGCTGTTTTCCCAGTTACTTCAAGAATACTAGCTGCAGGTCTTAACACAAGTCCCGTAACCCCGAAAACTACACCTAAACAATGAATCAGTAAAGCATATTAGCAGATTAATCCACTCACTTCCCAAAAAGACTAATTGTATATTACCCGACAAGACTCCAGGAAGGCCATGTTTCTCAGCTTCTTTTACTGGCGACTGTAGAAGTCCTGTGAGTCCCTGGCAATAGCGGATCCGGAAATATAATTAAGCGGGGTCAACATAAGTAATCTAAACAATAAATGGTACACATATATTTAAATTAATGAATTTATGTTAGAAGTATCTTACTTAGTTCTCAAATTGTATCTAAATTACACTGAATTTAAGACAGTAAACGTCAAGTTTATAATTTAAAAGGATCAGATTTTTATTTATGTTAATAATATATAATAAAATTTTTGTACTAAATTGAAAATCGAGCGGGGTCAACTGACCCCCTCGGCCTCCTTTGGGTCCGCCAGTGGTCCCTGGAGTTGCAAAATAAAGGAACTTGTATTATGAAGTGGTAGTTCAGAAGTGCCATGTTGCCTACACAGACAATTAGTGAGAGGTGACATTAATCTCAACAACATTCATCTAATGATGTAGCCGAATATAGCTAGCCTGAATTAATAAGATGTCTAGGAAATTTTGTGAGTCAGCTAACATGTTACAAGATGCATATGTTCTATAATAGATGGCTCCGGATGGCACACTACCCTCAGCTAAGTTGAGCGTGTGTGTGCCGATTTGAATCAGGTGCAGAGCTGCAGACTTCTTGTTAAATTTATGCTTAAGTCCTATAATAGACTTCCAACGGCATGACTTAAGTGTTGCAGACTTCTTGTTAAATTTATGCTGAAGTCCTATAATAGACTTCCAACAGCATGATTTGAATCTCTTTTTTCCATGTGGATCTTCCTGGAATTTACCAAGAGGAAGTGTTCAAAGAACAACGGCACTGGAAATTGACAAGGTCACGTACCATTAGATTTTTGACACATGCAGAGACTGATATAACGCACTCAAGAAAATACACTAACTGGACACTATAATTATTGGAGAACAGACCACTATAACCAATTTCTGGTTCCTATTGGCTGCATCAGATTAAAGGTTCAACATCTGGATCTCTATTTTATTTCAATGAAGTTCGTAATAAGGCGTAGCTCATTTTGAAAATCTTAAGCGACGTTATCACTCTATATAGGCTTCATGCATTTATTAAAATGAATATCCAGTCCATCAACATCATGTTCTCTGTAATGAATATTCCGTTCATTCAAATGAAAATTGATTCAAGTGAACAATGAGTCCATTCAAGTTAAAACATATTCGAAGCTGAGAAAATTACAATTTTGCGTTGAATTTTGAAAATGTGATTAATAAGGGTTCACGAGAACTAGCTTAATTTGGACATTTAACTGTATATTAGCTAAAGATGAAGACGGTGAGTGAAATTAAAAAAATCACAATAACATAACCTGAAGAGATTGTGTTGGTTTAGTGGTCAAGCTGAGGTTACATAAAATATTATGGTTAAATTAAAAATACACTTTGATAAATATTTCAGAAAATTGGTAACAAATAAAGGTTACTTGACTTAAATAACTTTCGAATATGATTAATTATTAATTTATTATTTAGTATCCTACAAACTTAAATAAACATATTTTAAGAAAAACTAGTACTACAAATGTTAAAAATTTAAACAAAAACCAACTCTTGATTTGTTTCAGCCCAAACTAATGAGAGAAAAAGAAAAAAAATATGATCATACGTCAAATCCTCTAATAATCTGGAGCATGTATTATCATACAGTATATAAAAATAAGTAAAATAATACTATCAAGATAACGCCTATATATCCCCATGAAGGTGCCAACATAATACCTGCAAAATCTCATTTATTACACCCTTTTCTTGCACTTCACTTCTCGTCACGCACTGATTGTCTAATGCCACAATACCCTGAAAAATATACTACATTTATTTATTTCCAGGATGGACAAATCAAACTATTTGACACCGACAACAAACACAGCACCTTATGTGCAGATTTTGTGATTTGACTAGCAGCATCACTTAAGGCATAGACAGTGCTGCGTACAAGACTAGTCGTCCCATGTGCTAAACCTGTAACTATACCCCTTGGATTCTGTGTGAAAAAAAAAAATAGTATGAGTCAAAATCATGAGTTTGCACTCAAATATACATCAGTAGTAGATATGACTTTACTTTTAAGCTCGATGCAGGAACTGCTAGGAAATCTTTGATCCCAAGTCCCACACTCCTTGCGAATCCCATGGGGTTACCAATAACACCAGCAGAGGCCAATACCTGCAAAGCCAAGGAGTAGACATATCAATGCAAGAAAAATGACTCATAAATGTTATGTAAGTCAACAGTATAGAGGTTATCTTTGACATGAACATGCAATGAGCACGGGGCACAAAGATACAGGTCAAACATAACTAGTGTTGTAGACATTATGTAGTAGCGTGAAAGTTCTTGTTTTCATTCCTTAGTGTTATCTATTTTGTCCTAGTAATATGAAAGACGTCAATTGGAGAACACACTGACCTTATACATCTCATGCTGAAGTTGCCGAGTGTAATGCCTAATGAGATTTGCCTGCAGGGATTCCCAGCTTGCCAGATGCTGCTCTATTAAAAGCTGTTTGAGTTTAATTTTGGCACCTTCAATGTCAGCTAGTGCCGTGAATCCCCTCTGTCATGAAAGTTATACAAAACAAGCAGACGTTACAATAACGTAATTCAGCAGTGAGATGCGTAAGTTCAAGTGAAATCAACATTAAATAGCACCTGGATGATAAAATCACTAACGAAAATATGTTTTTTATTGTAACAATTTTGCAATTTCACCTAGATAGAATCAAAAAACCCTTAAAAACGTTACAATTTCAGTAAGACGTGCAATCCTCCATAATTTTATTTCTTTTTAACGTTTTGCCGAAGTCCACACATTGATAGCAAACATGCGAACTTCGGATTCAGAAAAGTCCTAGATATTTCTGTTAATATAGTTGGATCTACACTCAAAATCAATTGACAATGAGTGAGGGAGCCCAACTATATATAAAGATCGTCTGAGAACATGTAAAGGGCGACGTGGGATAGCCACTGCTCAACACCCACCCTCACTTGCAAGAGCCACTGATAAGGGCAACAAGTGGGGACCTCGTGCGGAGAAGATAACCGTCACGGATTTTATACGAAGGGTGAGGCGAAAACCCGCTCTGATACCATGTTAATATAGTTGGATCTACACTCAAAACCAATTGGCAATGAGTGAGGGGGCCCAACTATATATAAGGATCGCCTGAGAGCATGTAAAGGGCGACGTGAGATAACCACTGCTGAACACCCACCCTCACTTGCAAGGTAGGGTGTATTATTTATGGACTAAACTCAAATTTGTTTCAAATTTCAGTTCAACACGAGCCAGTTCATCCTCTTTTGGTTTCACGAAAGTCTTAATTTAGTTCAATTTATTCCCTTTTGTCTTACAACAATGTTAGTTTCAGTTCAATTCAGGTCAATTTAAACTGAAACAAAACACCCTTACATCAAGAACATGCAATTAAAACAATGACAGGTTGCAGGTAGCTAAGTTAAGGCGTCAGACTGGTTACTGTCATGAAAGTAAAATGTTCATTCTCCAAATTGTAACTTTCTGAAGGTATGACCCCTTGCGAGGGAGCATATATAGATCATCTTTGTTATGGTGATATGACTTTCGTAAGTCCTAAAACCACTAAATTAGGTCATGAAGTTAAAATGGAAACGATCAGGTCTCATTCCTTACATGAACTAGTGATTCTCCTAATGCGAGACTTCCATGACGGAGTTTCCATGGAGTGCTTGAAAAGCTGAGTCAAAGCACATGAAACTGAGTATTATGTCATTGTATTTTTACAGACACATAAGAAAAGCATTATGCAAATATTAACTTCAGAACCTTAAAGTCAAGTTGACTGGGGTGACTTCAAATAATTCAACATAGACTTTCTTCTGTTTTGCAGCTAAAAGGTAGAGTTTCTGCCAAGGTGCTCCAATTGGAGTTACTGACAAGAATGATGGACTGCTTTTGCTCCAACTTTCAGCTAGTATAGGAATATATGATGTAACTGACTGTTCTTCCTTCATTCTAGACTCTAAATTTCGATGGGTCTCAATGTGAGTGAATAAGTTGCTTTGCAGATCCGCATCATGATTGACAGAACTATGTGAAGAATCATAAATTATTTGGTTCTGAACCCTAGAGTAGATCATTCTACACCAGCAAAACAGGCGCAGTAGAACCTCTTCATCTATTTCAAGATGAAAATCTGCTATCCTGCAAGTATCAACAAACATAAAGTGAAAGGCGCAAAAGATTAGGAAAAGTTATACATCCAAAGTTGAACAAATGTACAAATGAAAATTAGGTTCTATAAATAGCAGTATAAGATCTACAAGAACCTTAGATTCACTCGCTGAACAGAAACTAATCCAATATCATCGCTCCTCCACTTTGCAATATCCAGGCACAAGACAGGCTGACAAACAATAGAATCACTACTTTCGTCAATGCAATGATCTTTAATCACCAAATGGTCACCGATATCGTTCTTGTACTCTTCATCGAAGGATAGAACAACAGGATAAGGAGTAGTATGCAACTGATTGTCTATCTGCAACGACGATATCTGAAAGGAGAAATTATGTTGATCTACACTTTGGAGCAGCTCCATTGATATGCTCTTTGCAGAAACGAACAGTAATTCCTGCAGATCATAGATAAAAAAAAGGAAATTAAAGACCGCATACTCCAAGGGAATAAATCACAAGGGCCAAAAATCACAATGCTGGAAAAATCAGAAACATAGACTACTCTCATGCCTCTGAGAACGAGTCAATAAAAGAGATTCCAATGGATTGGATATAAACTGAAAGCCTTTCTTTGCAATGTAATGGTTTGGCATTCTGCTGATTCTGGATTTCTTGTTTTCTATACCAAGGGACGCTTGACCCTCTCATGTCTGTGAGATTATGATGACTTGAATCAATGACACTAAGCACCTGCACAAGGGTCCCCAGATAAAAAAATGAAAAATACAAGTGAGAGCAAGATAATAAATCTCACGAACACACAATACTATAGAGATAAATTCACAAAATTATTCCCGATCCACAAGAATGAAGTACACACCTTTATTGCTCCTTCAGCATGGACAGCGACGAGAAACTTGTTTTCTGATGTCTGCAAATCGTAAATGGCAACTATCATAAACGAACAAATTTACTATTTCCTCCAGTTCAAGGTTGATTAATTATGAAATGCAACAAGTGTTATGGCTTAGGCAATTAATTGAATTCAAAATGCATAATTAGCTGGGTTGCGGCTTTTAACCATCATTCTGCCTCAGAAACTGACATATGAAGGATACTGGATACAAAATCATTCTTGTGAGACTACGACAAGCATACCCCTGACAGAATGAAAAAACAAGATTCACTACTCCTGCTAAAGGAGAATAAATCCTTGCTAGAGAGAGGTTTTACGTCTGAAATCAGCAAAAAGTAATAGCCAGTACCCAGGAGTTAGAAGGTTATACGTAATAAATAAATAAATATACAAATTAGTGAGTAATTTACTTTTGTGTAAAGAGTCAATCATGCGTTTCTTTTTTTCTGTCGCCTTCCGTTTCTTTCCCTTTACCTTGCTAAATCAAAGCACCTCAGCATTTCATGCCCAGCCCCTCACGTCTAATTTTGAAGCCAACAATAGTTCGGTTCAAGGCCTGAAGATTTAAGGGTGTTTGGTTTCCTTTGGAATTGAGGACGCAAGGTGAGTGGTTTTTGTGTTTAATTAATACTACATTTGATTGTGTTCATTGAAGGATCAAGTTTTATTTTTTATAGTGGATTTTGGGTTTTGAAATCAACAAAGAGCATAGATACATTTGACATCCGAAGAATCGTCAGATTGTTGACTTGAGAGGGTAAGCTGCGAATTCACGGAAGACAGTTATATGGACTCATATTGTTTTGTGTGCAACTTAAACTTCCGTCACTTGTTTGGAATGTTTTTTAATTCCAAGTTCTTATAGACAAAAAAAGATATCTAATGAAATAAAGTTTATTTTTAAGACCAATCATGGTAATGAGATAATTTTTAAAGACAAAGGATCATAAACTGTCTCTCAGGATTTTGGACAGTTGAGCGATAGAATTTTAGATGGTCGAATCGCATTCATATAATTTATGAACTGGGTGATTCTTTATCTGAATGCATGTGGTTTTGTTGAATTTATATAGCTATATTTGTGATATCGTGTATGTTCTGAAATAATCTAGCTTCATGAAATCCTTTCAAAATTTGTAATCTAGTATTCTGAAAATTTTGTTGATGCCACTGGAAATTTCGATCGGCAAAGGCTGTCAATCCTATCAAAGTTGTGTTCCCCGTAGAGGGGAAAATCACGGTTTTGTTGCTCGTTATGTGCAATTCACGGTTCAAATGCCAAACTGTAGTGTAATACAGTGTTTATGCCATGGGCTAAATAGGCTAGCACTCTTTCCATATGCTTCAATTCTTCTTCACAATGTACGTGTTTGTAACACTTTTTCGAGAATTTATGGGCTGAAAGCTTTCACAATTATTTTTTTTACTGGTGGGTTCATTTGTAATCCGACTAGTTTGTCTTATTGTTGCTTGCTAAACTTATGAGACGCAAATTTTACATGTTTGGTTTACTTTTTAGATCATCTGGAATAACTTGATGAAGATGTGAGAAGTGAAAGACATTAGCTTATGATTGGAGTCTCACTTTAAGAATTTCACTGAATAGTTTGGATGGACACTGAGTCCAAATAATTTTATTTTTATTTTTTACATTTAAACTAGCGAAAAGTACAAAATAAGGTACGTACTATCCTCATTTTAAAAATTACGGTCATCAATTTCCAATTTTAAAATTCACGGTCATTTTAAATTTAGGGGTTGTTTATGTAGTAATTGAATTTATAGCTACAACCTATAATTATTATTTACAAATTATAACTAGGTAAATAACTAAAATAAAATCATTTTAATACATTTCTCTTCTTTTTAATATATTTGTAAATATTTCAAGCCCGTCTCGTCATCTCATCAAAACAAAGAATTTGCTCCACTACAGAATGATAAGTGTGTTGGAAAGTGTTTGCAATGAATTATGGAACAAAACAAAAACAGTAAATATAGGTTGTAATCACAAATTGCTTCACTCATGAACATAACAATTTTAAAACTCACGGCGAGAGGAGTAGATGGATTTGAAAAAAAGAAGAAGAATTGAACAGAAATTTTAACAAAACGATGTGGTTTTAGTAAGATGTTTAATTATAGTTTGTAAATACTAATTATAGGTTATAACTATAAATTCAATTATTACATAAAACTCTATATTCAAAAATGACCATGAATTTTAAAATTAGAAAGTATGATTTTTAAAACGGGAATAGTACGTACCCCATTTTGTATTTTTCCTATTAAACTACACCTCTATTTGATGACATTTATTGAACTTTATGAGTATATAGTTTTTGTGGCTTCGAAATATTTCTTTTGGAGTTTAGAGAAATTCGTGACCGTGCGACACCCGTTTATAGAACTTCAATATTTTCAGGGGGTTACAGTTCATATGTTGCATCTTTAACAAGTAAATGGATAGTGTGGAAACTATATTGATTGATTCATTGGAACATGAACTGCAGATTGGAGGAAGATAGAAGGGTAGAAGCATTATAGCTTGATCAACATACGAAACTCATCTGAACCGTAATCAGGATTCAATGTCCGTGAAACACTTATTTAGATAGAATTTGAGACGAGGTAAGGCAAAAGATGTCAATTTGGTGATAAGAAGGGCTGTAGACACTATTCCAGATCTCAAGCTGTCATAGACACTATATTAGCCAGCATAGCAAGGCATACAGTTGGGGTAGAAGTCTTCAAGATTTAAAATCATGGCAAAAGAGCTTTGCCAACTTTTAAGTTGTAGAGCAGGACACAATTGCAACCCCCACATTAAGTATTAAGTGCATGATGAGAGGCGATAAAACATATTCGGTTGGACCCATGTTAGTTAAAGAAAATAAAGTCAAGAATTTGCAGCAAAAAATGAAACTAATAATCAGCACAGGTCAACAAAAGTAACATTTGATAGTACAGTAGTCATTTTATTATGCAGTGCAAATTAAATCAAGTAAGAGATGTAGTACATTACCCCGAAATCGGTACCCAGCATTATAGGGGAATACTCTTTTACATCATCAAGGGTATATGATCCTAACAATCCTTTTCCAGGCACCTATAAGTTCCATATAATGATATGATCAGAGAAAGAACTCTAACCATGTTTGATTCAACGAAGCGGACTAAGAACCAGTATTACCTCAACCGTGAGACGATGCGGATAAGATGGTTCATCCCATGCATAAGAGCAAGATGAGTAAGAGTGAACAACAGTTTCAAATGTTTCGCATTGTTGCTGGTAAACGCGTATTCTCTGCAATAAAAATGAGATGCATCATTGGGACTTTTGAAGTTTCACTATTTAATGAAGTCATGATGTTCTTAGAAATAACTGCATTCAAGCTCAAAACCATTTTGACCATGAGTGCAATTGTCCGATGGTATATAAGGCAATACATGGTCCGATACTGGAAGAATGTGCGACTTGAAAATGATTTATACAAAGTTTACATGGTACTGAAATTCATTTAAACATTTAGTAAACTCATCTTTTTGTCTCAATTTCCGTGGGAGTTCAGAACGTACAAAAAAAGGTTCCAACTTCATAGAGTCTAATATCTAAATTAGGAAAAATACCAAAACTGACCTGATTCGTAAAATTATCAATCCTGTATGGCATGAAGCCAGTATCATCGTCAGATATCAGAATCAAGTTTGTTCCAGAATTGCCATGTGGACTTTCAAATATCTTTCCATCTCTTGGTGAGACATCAGCATTTTGTACCTCCACCCGAACAATACTTTGCGTCCCAGACACATAGTTCCACATTTTTACTTGAGTGTCACCAAGACGCTCAGGTAAAAAGCTGCCTGACCATTGCCAGCCAGGTTCTCCAAAACGAATAGACACCAACAAATCCCTCCGGATTTCAAATGAAACAAGTTAAATCAGTTTAAATCCGTGAAATATATATGTAAATGTCAGTACTCAACCTCCTATCAATATATCATATGATCAATCATCATGACCTCTTTCCCAAAAACCTACTCTGGGAACCAGCAACTCTTGTTTTTTAAAGGTGATTGAATAATGACACTGAAACACAGCCCAAAAAAAAGCCAATAAAGCGAAATCGAAGGAAATAACAAAGGCCCCGGTGGCCACATGCAGATTATGAATATTTTTGTAAAAAAAGTGGGGATGAGAAAGGATAAATCATTGATTCAATCACTGAAAATGTTGATCCAATTCCAGGATGAAAAAGCCACGAGAAACGTAAAGCTACAGATGGAATTCAACTATCCACCATAATGTAATTACTTCAGATATATGATGACATCAAATAAAACATGAAATGCAGATGCAGAACAGCAAATCAGTCATTCAATAGGGCCCTATGCAGTTTGAAAACTAAGTATTCAAGATAGGAAACAACATGTATTGTCAAGAATATTTAGTTGGAGAGTTAACTTCAATTGGATATATTGTTGACTAAGATACCATGAATATAGATTGAATATACGCGAGATTACATGCATATTAGCCTTCGATTTTGAATAAAATTTTCAAATTGTATATACTTAGATACACATACAGGGTGAGGTTCATGGGAAAATCAAGAGTTGTATGAGAACTGAGAACTCTCACTCATGGCCGTCCGACCTGGATATCAAAGGCTCAGATCAATTGAGAAATATAGTAATGGGATGATACACTTGTCGCGATTTTAGAAATGACGGGGGTATGATGGTCTAGCAAAAATCATTTTTCCATCAACTCGCCACGTGTCTCACTCATTCTCATGGTATGTATCGCAAACTCTTTCTCTCTGTATGCAAACCCATTTAATTTTAGTTTTAGTTCTTAAAATTAATTTATGTAATTATTTTGATAGTATATTGAAAAACAAATTTCATATTCATTTATAAAAAGTATAAGGTTTAATTTAAAATTCATTTTTGAATTTTAAATTAAATACAAGAGTTCAAAGTTCATATTTCATATTCCAAACTTTAAAGCACAAAAATTAACGTTCAAAATGAATCTTAAATTAAAGTTTATACATTATGCTTTGTGTTTTTGTACTTTTTGTACATTGTACTTTGTACTTTTTTGAAAACGAATATCCAAAATGGATTTTAAATTAAAGCTTATCCTTTTTATTAATGAGTATGAAATTTGATCTTAAAAATAATATCAAAATAAATACATAAATTGATTTTCAGAATTGAAAACAAAAAATTAATGGGTTTGCGTAGGACACATGACAGCCAGAGATTGACTCGTGAGTGTAGGTAATGGGGCATGTGGCACTTCTGGTTGGCTACAAAATCAAGCCTAATTTATTTCTAATGTAGTGGAGGCTCGTGACAAGTTATGATTGAATTCTCAATTCTCACAAACTTTTGAAGTTCTCAATTGAATCTCTCTTATATATATAATAATATTTTATTGAAACTCTTAATGTCCATATGAAACAAGAGATATATACAATAGTAGCCACACACTCAGATACATGTAAATTGGCCTTCCAAATCAGAATTCTCTTTGTTATAAATAGAGGCCTCCAATAATAAAATGAAAAAAAAACCCAATGGGGGTCCTGAACTACCGCGTCTACCCGATTGCGACCAGAACTACCGCGTTTTCAAAATAAGGACTGTGCCGTCATTTTTAATGGACATCGAACCTCCGTTAACTCTCTTTACACATCACAAAATAAAAAATTTACTATGGCTCCACCTAATTTCATCTCCTCCACCCTACCTACTCTACCTTTCATCTCCGACCCGTCCACTACAACGCTGTTCACAAGATCACAACCTCTACAGCGCTGTTCACAAGACAACAACCTCATCGCCTCCATCCCAACCTACTCTGCCTCTCATCTCCTCAATCCCTACCTACTCTGATATGTTTATTGAGCTTCAACTGGATGATCGCTTTTGGAGAGATTCCGCAATGGAGTCCGGTACCAAATTTTGCAGGGGTGCGGTCACGCGTTCCACTTGATTTGCATCGATACGTGGCTGGTGAAGGCCGCGGTCTGCTTGATATGCCGAGCAAGTGTTTGATTAAATGCCGCACAGACGGCCCTAAGTGCTGATCAGATCTGGATGGTCCAAACTGAATGGCCAAGCCGCGATTTCGCTACGTGTACAACACACTACCTACAACTGGTCAAACACCTCATCTCCAAGCCTCCAATCGGCACTCCAGCTTGTCCCATTGTCGTCATACCGACCTCATTTTCTCCATCTACAATAAGAATCTGAAAGGCGGACTGACCACGTAGCGACACTGAGGACTCTACGATCCAAATGGCACCAGCGTGTACGAGATCGAGCTGAACCGAGAGACGCCCGAGACGAAACTGAGCGAGTTGCCGCTGCCGCAGAACAACGAAACGCACAAGGGGATATGAGGAAGGAAGAAGAGGATATGTGGATACATAAATTTTAATTTTTTTATTTTATAAACTGTAGGATCCTTTAACTGTGTTAACTTTCTGTTAACGGAGTGAGTGAATTCGTCAAAAAACTAATGATTGAAAGAATAAAACTATAGAGAAAGGAATTGGTGCTGCTGAAGATACAGCTTTCAGTGTGTTTTCTCTTCTTTATATAGCAAAAGAAAATACAAAAATGGAAACAAAAATCAGCCAGCTTTGGCAACGAAATATGTTCGTAATTTCCTACCTAATTCTACCAGATCAAATATATCAAAATATACACAAGTTTATTTGTTTCCTAACATTACTCCCCCTAAACTTTGTGTGGTTTGCACCATTCCAGTCTTTGCTCGAAGCTCATGGAATCTGACTCGCCCCAATGCCTTTGTGAGGATGTCTGCGAGTTGGTCTTTGGTGCACATCATTGTTAGGAAACAAATAAACTTGTGTATATTCTGATATATTTGATCTGGTAGAATTAGGTAGGGAATTAGGAACATATTTCGTTGCCAAAGCTGGCTGATTTTTGTTTCCATTTTTGTATTTTCTTTTGCTATATAAAGAAGAGAAAACACACTGAAAGCTGTATCTTCTGCAGCACCAATTCCTCTCTCTATAGTTTTATTCTTTCATTTGGTATCAGAGCAGTAAGTTCTTAGGCGATGTCTGCTCCAATCATAAGTGGACGTTGGGTTTCAGCATCACCATCGCCGCGACGCTCACGTTTTCGGGATGGTGGGCGTGAGGTGATCATCCAGCGGGTGGTGAGGGAGACTGGCGGCAGCAACTACATTGTCCTTACACGGACAAACTATGGTGACTGGAGTCTACTCATGAAAGTCATGTTGTAGGCTCGTGGTCTATGGGATATGGTGGAATTCGGCGAGGGGGATCGTTAAGATGACCGTATGGCGATGGAGGCAATTCTCCGTGTTGTGTCCTCTGAGATGATTGCCACACTTGCAGTCAAGGAGAGCGCAAAGCAAGCCTGGGGTGCGATCAAAGTGATGCGGATCGGCGGTGATCGTGTTCGGAAGGCCACAACCCAGCAGCTGCGGAAGGAGTTCGAGACCATCTTGTTTCGTGACGGGGAGACTGTCGACGACTTCGCGATGTGTCTCAGTAGCCTTGTCACCAATCTCGCCACACTCGGAGAGACGATTGAAGAAGCAAAGGTAGTGGAAAAGTATTTACGAGTCTTACCTAAAAAATTCTCGCAAATAGCTTTGTCCATCGAGACTCTTCTCGACCTCTCGACGTTGTCGCTGGAGGAGGTGACTGGGAGGCTCAAGGCGGCAGAGCGGACAACTCCTCACAGAGGAGTAATGGCTCGCCCGGCATAAGAAGAAGCAAGCAGACGTAAGCTCCTCCAAGTCAGGAAAAGGTGATGGTGAAGCAAAGCGTCGCCACAAAGCCCCGCGCAAGAAGAAGGGAAGCAACGAGGCCGGTGAGGGTAAGAACATCTGTCACAACTGTGGGCAGGCTGGACATTGGGCGCGCGATTGTAGGCAACCCAAGTAGGAGCAAGCCAATCTGGCCCAACAAGATGACGAAGAACCTGCACTCCTGATGGCGCAGGAGTGTGCAATCACCATCAACCCCAATCCTGTTCCAGGCGCTATCCATCTTGACGAGGTGCGCGCTCATGTTTTCCTAGGCACCAACGATGCTAACGATCGACTTGATGGGTGGTATCTAGACACTGGTGCCTCAAATCACATGATAGGGCGGAACGATGTCTTCACCGAGCTCGACCGCACCGTGGTGGGCTCTGTCAGATTTGGAGACGGCTCGGTCGTTGAGATTCAGGGGTGCGGCTCCATCATCTTCAATGGGAAGAAGGGCGAACATAAGGTTCTCACTAGAGTGTACTACATACCTCGCTTGAAGAACAACATCGTTAGTCTCGGTCAGCTGGACGAGAACGGCTCGAAGGTGCTCATTGAAGACGGCGTGCTTCGGATCTGGGATCAACAGCGCCGCCTCCTTGACAAGGTCAATCGCAGCCGAAATCGACTCTATGTGTTGCAACTAGACGTAGCGCGCTCGATCTGCCTCTCAGCTCGCCACAATGATGACGCCTGGTTGTGGCACGATCGGTACGGGCACATCAGTTTTGACTCCCTCCGACGTCTTGCTCAACACGAAATGGTAAGAGGCCTACCCAAACTCGAGCATGTCGAACAACTCTGTGATGTCTGCGTCATAACAAAGCATCGGCGTACTCCCTTCCCGAAGCAGGCTAGGTTCCGAGCTGAGGAGCTGCTTGACCTCGTCCATGGAGATTTGTGTGGTCCCATTTCGCCAGAGACACCTGGAGGCCGACGCTATTTCCTGCTGATGGTTGACGATTGCACAAGGTACATGTGGGTGGCTTTTCTGTTGGCAAAGAACGAGGCTCCAGAGGCAATCCAACGGATCCAGAAAGCAGCTGAAGTAGAGACCGGGCGAAAGCTGCGCGTCCTTCGCACAGACAATGGTGGCGAGTTCACAACTGCTGAGTTCACGAAATACTGTGCGGACGAGGGAGTTCAACGACACTTCTCTGCACCCTATTCGCCGCAACAAAACGGAGTCGTCGAGCGGCGCAATCAAACCATTGTCGCCACTGCCAGGGCCCTGTTGAAGCAAAGGGCTTTGCCGGCTGAATTTTGGGCAGAGGCGGTAAGCACAGCAGTATACCTGCTCAATTGCGCTCCCACTAAGAGCCTAGACGGTCTGACGCCTTTTGAGGCATGGTACGGACACAAACCAGCAGTGCACTACTTCCGAGCCTTCGGGTGCATCGCTTTCGTAAAAGAGGTACGACCCCATCTCCAGAAACTGGCTGATCGGAGTACTCCCATGGTCTTCATCAGTAGAGAAATTGGTTGATATCAATTGTGCTATCAAAGTTTCTAACTCGGATTGTGTTGTACAGGATCATCAAACAGGGAGGATGATTCCAAGGGGACCCAAACTTGAACATCTTTCTTCAGTTACCTTTCCATCTTCACCGTTTTCTTTGTGATCAATCATCACTTGTCATTCTGCTCGTGTTTAGTATCCAGAATGACATATACGTCTAGGTCATCCAAACATTATGATTCTTCCTAATTTGCTAAATCAGATTTATTCGGGAAAGACAGTCCTCTCTCTTAGTGCCATCCACCGTGATTGAAATTATTGTGAACTCAGTAAAAGCAAAATTCTTCCATTTCGTTGTCATGCACCAAAAGTTTCTGAGTCATTTACATCCATAAGATGTTTGGGGGTATGCCAAGTGTTATATTTAATTCACACTAAAAATACTTCATTTCACTTTTATGAATGAATATAGTTGTTTAACAAATGTTAATTTCTTACGTTCTAAAGATGAAGTATTTTCAATTTTCAAAATCTTTCATGCTTATTACAAATCTAATTTCTTCAAAAAATCAAAATCTAACGTTCTGATAATGAGGGAGACAACATGTCCCATAAATTTCAAAAAAATTTCGTATATGGAGGAGACACCTTTTAGATGTTGCTCATAGCCTTTTACTAGAATCATTCAATCCCCCCTCATTTTCGGACTGAGGCTCTCTTCATTGTTGTACATTTCATAAACAGGCTACCCTCTCCTTCTTTGGACATTGTCTCCACATTTACTAAGTTATATGGTCCTCATCATGATTATTCCCATCTTCACACTTTTAAAAGTGTTTGTTATGTGCTTTTCCCTCCAATGAACATACAAAACTTATCGTCCAATCTGTCAAATGTACTTTATTAGAAAATTCTCTGCACTATGGTTTTGATCTGGATTTGTGTCGCATTTGAGTTTCAAGAAATGTCAATTTTTTGTAAAAAAATTACTTTTTCTTATTCATCAGGATGCATCTTCTCCATATTCAGTGTTACACAAATCCACTAAAAATTCTTTAGTTTTTTCACCTCTAAAGCCTCTTTTGGTGTATAAGAGACGTTCAAAATCTCATCAAGTTGTTGAGCCCCTTAAAGCGACATCCCTGGCTATTGATCCTACTCATTCACCCCGTCAAGCCTCGTCCTTGGTTGTCATCCTTACTCCTACTAATCGTACACGATATGGTAGGGTATGTAGTATGTACGCCTTCTGATTGTTATGATTATTCTAACTCTCTCTTTCAAAGTAACCTTGTCTTCTATTTCTATCCCAACCTCTTTTACACAAGCAATGGAGCATAAGTGTTAGTGTGAAGCCATTAAAACATAACTTCTCGAACTAGAAAATCAAACATGGGAGATTGTGCCGCGTCAAACCTTTTGGCAGCAAGTTTGTGTTTTCTGTGAAACTAAAAGCAGATGAGCCTATTAAACGCTACAAGACTATAATGGTGGTATATGGCAATAATCAAGAGTACGGATTAGACTATGAGACATTTGCACCCAGGGCCCAAATGATAACCGTCCAGGTTATACTTGCTCTAGCTGCATCTCCGTCATGATTTTTACATCAGTTGGATGTCAAGAACACATTTTTACATGGAGAACTAGAGTAAGAAGTCAAAATCACCCTTCCTAATAATATACCTTCTTTTATAGATTTAGAAGTTCTCAATATGGCGTGAAGTACGTACTACGAGTCTGGTTTGAGAAACTTAAGTCCACTATCATAGGATTTTAATTTCTTTAACTAAAATTAACATTGAAAGGCTTAATTGTGAAGTAGTTTATGTGAATGATATTTTGTATTCACCAGCTCGAATTATGATACAATATCAGAGACTAAAAAGCACTTGGAAGCTACATTTCACATGAAGGACCTTGGCAATCTAAATTATTTCCTTGGTTTGGAGATATATCATTGATCAGAAGGGCTCTTCCTAAATCAAATCAAGTTTATCCAGGAAACATTTCACCTAGCAAGTCTTGAGGAAGGTAATCCTGTTGACACTCCCAAAGAGATGAATGTCAAGTATCTAAACAGGTCCGACATTTCTTTTGCAGTGCACACGGTTAGCAAATCCATGAATCATCCCTGACATCTTCACCTTGTTGTACGACGCATCATTAGGTATATTCTTGGTACACCTAATTACGGGTTGTTCTTTACTAAAGGTACTACACTTAAACTACAGGCTTACGGTGACAATAATTGGGCAGGGTGTCTTGATACTAAACGATCTAGTTTAGGATAGTGTATCTTAATAGGTGCGGCCCTTATCTCCTGCAAATGTAAAAACAATAATAAGTGTCAAAATCGTCCACTGAATCAGAGTACCAAGTCTTGTCCACAACATTTTTTGAGATTGTATGGTTGCATAATATTCTTTTATAATTGGGTTTTCCTCAAAGTGCACCAGCATTGCTCCATGCAGGCAATAGTAGTGTCATTCAAATTGCAGCGAACCCTGAATAGCACGACCGTACAAAGCCTATAAATATAGACTGTCATTTTATATGAGAGACTTATGAGCATCAGGTTATCGGACTTCCCCATGTCTCCACTGCATTACAAATTGCCGACATCTTCACAAAAGTCATGACTCGTCAACACCATAACTTTCTTATTAGCAAATTGATGCTTCTCGATATACCAACATCAATTTGTGTGTTGGTGTGTTTGGGTTGGGTGGTTCAAAAGTATTTTTTTATGGAGCAATAACTCCAATTAAATATATTATTGACTAAGAAGACGATAATCTCATATTGATTATACGCAGAGATTTATGCATATTAGCCTTCCATTTTGATTAAGATCTTCATATAATATATACTTAGAGATACATATATATCAGTCTTCCAAAATTACAATTCTCCTTAGATATAAATAGAGGCCTCTCCAAGAGAGAAAATCATCTAAGTAAAACGAAATCCGATCAAGAACAAAGAATGACAAACTAGATCCTATAGCCTCCACCATATATTTACAAAAGACATCAATTGCACTGAACCAAAAATAGCAGAAACATTAAGGTAAAACATACAAATGATACTGAATCCAACATGGGAGGATTTAGAAGTACATACCTTCGAATATCTGCCCAATTCAGATGAGCGTGTTCACCAACACCAAGATAAGAAACAATATCAGTTCCCTTTTGCTTATAACATAAATCCTTGCTGCAAGCATTACATATGACATATCTGACGGAACAAAAGGAGTTTTAGAACTAGCAAATCTACAAAATTTGACTTTTTATCTTTTGCCCTTTTTCCAACTTTTGTTTTCAATTCTACCCTACATTTTGATTTTATTTTCATTCTACCTATGTAGTTCAAAAATGCGGTTTTCCCACGTGAATACTTCCTTGCTGAGGTGTCATTGTGTATGACATGAAGGTAAACCGCAAATCACAAACCATTTTCCCTAATAAAAACGCAGTTGTGGATAGAGGGTACATGTAATGAAAAACTCGCATTTTCACAAACCGCAGTCCGCAGTTCACAACCGCGGTATTGTTTAGCAAAATCTGCAGTTAAAAATTGTGGTTTTCACAAAGTAGGGTAGAAGAGTAATAAAACCAAAAGGCAGGGTAGAATGTAAAACAAAGGATGGAAGAAGGGCAGAAGAAAAAATCACAAAATTTAGGAGTATTATGAATAACAAAAAAAATTTGGAATAACAAAATTATAATATCCAATGGAATAGAAGAGTACACTACCTAGGCTGAAGAGTGATAATTTTCGTTCTTTCAACAGTTGGTCCAGCTATGGCACTACATGTCACTGAAACTACATATGCACCATTTGGTGATTGATGAGGGATAACCACACATGTTGGATCGCTTGGATGTGAAAGGCAGATGGGGCTTGACCACGATGAATGTGGTATGTTATCTTCACCACATTCAGGAGCACAACTACTAACTCGAACAAATATTTCACTCATCGATGGATTGGAGTTTGGAAAATACATTGACGGCTTACCTTTGATATCCAAATGTTTTTCACATTCATTTTTCCAGATGAACTGGCACTTTGAAATAGAACAACTATGTGTAAGGTCTGAAGAAACTCTTAGGTCATCGGTTCCCAACATGTCTGAAGAAACTACCTTTCTAGATGACCTACATGATAACAAAGACCTATCTGGGCACACCCTTGTAGATATAATACAAGATGCAATCGATGAGCTCACATCATGTTTGTTGTCCATTACATCAGGCACAAGACCAAGGCCACTCTGTGTTCTGTAACACAATCCTTCCTCAAGTGAATCGTAACAGGATGGGATAGGATATATTCTTTCTATATTTTCAGTCAAGGAGTCTGTAAGAATTAAAGAAAGTCTGGTGCAATTGTAGAGTAAGAATGGAACAAATATACTCACTTCTCGGGCACCTGAGTTGTTCATCAGCATTTCCACATTCATGGTTACAGAACCTACAATTATACAATCAAAGAAATGAATATAAGTATAGATGCTAAGAAAAATGGCAGATGTAACAGTGATAAAAAACATGTTAAAAACCCAGCACGAATACCAATTTTATTTGAATCGAAGGTAGCAGTTTCACACATAAAATAGTTGGTTCCATCAAAACTAGCCGTTAAACTAAACGTGTCCATTCGAGGAAACTTCACAAGTGAAGATCTGGATCCTTGCATATCAAACACCATATCCACGTCATATAGCGAGTCAATATGGTAGAAAGACGTTTCCACCTGGAGATGTATTGGAAGAATTCAAGCAGATTAGTAGAATAATACCCTTGGGTAAAAGCAAGAGAACTAATGTTACGTTGCACACCTCTGAAAGCTTGACAGTGCGAGCAACCCCACTACTTAAAATTGTCAAAGAGATCGGCTCCGGGAGATAATTCTTCACTGTTAATGGTGTACTTATGACCACATAATGAATGGATTGTTTAATTGACTTCTCTGAGTAACTATGTGATTGAAGCCTTTGTTCAACTAGATGCTTTCCACCTTTTTTCATATGCAGCTGCTTACTTCGTGAATCAGACGGGGATATATTGATATCATGAACCGATATGCAACACCGGAAAGGATCGATACTTGGTAGAGGCGGATAGCATATGAAGGATCGAAAGAACCCTATCCGACCTTCCCCAGTTCGAAAGTTGGAAATGTTTTGTGGCGCACTCCACAAATATGTTTCACCCCAAGGGCGCCAACTCACACGACCAGCTTCAGACAAATGCAAAGGTAAGGGAAATTCGTGGCCAGGGTTTACAGGATCCTGGATCTGAAATACATAAGCCACAATCAATGCTAAATAAAACATTATGACGAGCTACCGAAAGAAAGATGTACATAACTGAAAATATAATGTATGTATAAATACCGACCTTGTGAGATAGACCGAATGGAATGTCGAATCTTAGCTCCAATGGCATTGATGTTGCATTGAAAAGTACCACCTGAAGGAAGAATAAAGCATTGAGATAATTTGATCTTTGGTTTGCAAAGATAATCTATTTATATAGTGTTTTCTTTTTAGTTGTATAAATTGAAGTCCAATATCCAGGTATATCTTATGCTATACGAATACACATAAACCTAAATTCAATATCCTCTACAAAATAGAAAACTTCATTTGCACTCACTGTTGAGTACAACCGAATCAACTTGCTGCAGCGCATCACTGTAATGTCAACAACTACTGGAGTGCTACAGCCTTTACTTGGATCTCCTCTGCTCTGTTCTTGATTGCTTTTACTATAGATGGAATTAACACCATCATTTTGAGGCACCGGTATTTCAACTCCTTTGGAAAAGTCCACTTCGAAGTAGGTTAACCCAACAAGATCCATTGAAATAGGAACTGAAGTGAGGGATGTTCCATCAAACTGGATTGTCATGTAATGATGATTTGCCAAATTTGACTGGCTGCTATCAAACGATTGAGATGAAGTGGAAGCAAATTGTTTTTTAGAAGTGTTATTAACATAAACTGGGACTGAGGAGCCTGGTTTCACAGTATACCCATCCACTTTCACAGGGTTGTTATATTCGCCTAAGTTGTCAACATCCAGGTAAACATGAAACATTAGAGGTACTGATGTCAAATTTTGGATGATATATGGAGCATATGTTCCTAGGCTGTGTTTGCCCATCTGATGAAATTCTAAATCCTGGATGGTGTGATCCACATTTTTATCCGTTAGTCTGGAAGCATCCTTGATGGTCGCAACAGCTCTCCAAATAGCCTTCATTCAAGTAGTAAGTTCAAAAATATTCAAAACAACAGTTGATGTAAAGAGGGAAACTAATTAATATCATAACAACAATCAAACCTAAATTGTTAACCGATACCGGATCAATGAACACCGGAAATATTTAAAAAGGTAAATAAGAAATAATAGTTAAAAATCAGATGAAATAAACCATCAAATCTGGAAAATCTGCCATGTCTGATTATAATTAAATAATCTTTTTGACTTTGGTTCATTTGTTATGGATAATCAATCATATATCAAAAGTTAAGGTAATAAATATCTCGTTATACTGACCAAAAAATGAATGAACAAGATGAAAAGTGTTCATCATGAACACGCAAAAATAGTAACTAAAATACCCTTGATTTGAATTTATTCAACAAATGAAAAAAGTTCAGATGTGTTCATTTGCTCAAAACTCGGGCAAAACTAATACCAGAAGGAATATTTATATCTAATTTCACCAAATATCGACACACAAAAAATTAAAATCCTTAAAATATGGATCCTGTACTATGAAAAAAGCAAGGCATTTTTTAAAACAATCTGGATTTAAATGAAAGACAAAGTTAATGCTACAATCAAAGAAAGTGGTTTAAGTTCTTATTAATTAAATAAATAACGAACTTTCACAGCCACACATTATGACTATAGGAGACAAAAGTCAGCCTTTAAGACTGCAGAACTCACCGAAAAAATTGTTTTCTTTCTCTCTCTCTCTATATATATATATATATATATATATACATATATATATATAAATCTACATACACATATACATATATATATATATATATATATATATATATACACACACACAAATAGAATGTGAGGGACTCAACAGAACTTTGAGCTTCCGCAAATGCATACCCGATTCACACATGAAGTTTAAAAGGAAACATGAGTCAGTACTTCAATCTCATAAATAAAGTGAGGACCAAGAAAACCGACAATATGATCCTTAGATTCAAATCCATCCTAGCATGAAAAAAGTTGTTGTGCATTAATGTACTAAATAAACTGTTTACACCTCTGTGTGTGGGAATACTTGTTTATGTGTTTGCAAATGACAAAAGCGTACCTCAAAGGCAGTTTCGGTGAAGTTCAAATTAACTTGGGTTGTCGACTCAATACAAATGTCTATTGTTTTGCCGCTATCAACCAGCACATCTGATTCACCTTTTCTGATGATTTTGACATGAAATTTTGAAAGCTCCACGAGAGGCTCCCACACAACCTAAATACGAGCATGCAGAACCTCTGCAGCATCAGCAAGTTAATTCATTCAAAAGAATCATGCAAGCGACTGTTTACCTTGTGAATGTTGTTGTAATTTACTTGCAGGTCGCAGGTTATTGATACTTCTGATGTTGCTCCACTCGTAGAAGAGCATAGGACAAGGTTCTTCAGAAGAATCTCAAATAGAGGTCCATTACAGCTCCACTGGAATTTTTGAGGGGTAAAACTAATAAAATTAAATTATGCAAAGAGGATATATAGAGGTATATGATACAAAATTATAATAATAAGGAAAAGTACACATATATTAACCCTATCAAGTGGTTAAGATACTTTGATTGCCCTTTCAGTTTTTTCTGCCTTCTTCTCAGGTGTAGTTTTAGCTTACTCAGGAGAAAACCATATGTTCCTATTTACTACAGCAAATGATGGGGCCAAAGCTATGAAGACAATATATGCATGATGAAACAAAATTCTCCAACTATATGCATCAACTTTAATATGGATCAGTAATCATTTAAACATATAGTGGACTCGTGGTAACGTAAAGCAGTGATACAAAATGACATACTCTGTCATCAGTAAGCTGCAGAGAAGCTTTACTGAGTTGGGCCTCCAGGTGGATATTCGTTAAAGTATCTGGAGAAGATTGAGCTTTGGGAACAGGGAATGTTGTACCACTCCAGAAGTGGAATACTTGGTATGACAGCCACACATCTATAGCATCTGACAGGATAGCAAATTTGATATTGGAAAGCTGCAATCCAATAAGCGTCTCAACTGTAACAACTGTGCCATATACCCGGAAAAACGGCCAAGTCTGCAAAGTATTTTCATCACTAATCTCAATATCACCACTTATGTTATCCAACATCAACATCACCTTTGTGTTACTACCGTTCATAACTAGCTCGCAACCTCTACAGTATGCAGCGACTGTTAAGGACTTAGAGCACTTTATATAACTATGTATTGCTTCAGATGATACATTAGATGCTTCTTGAGCAACAAACAATGGAAAATGAATTTTTATACCAATAGAATCTGAGTGCGCATGTATAGCCAAAGGATTGATAGTCTCATCCAAAGCTATCAACGAATCAGAAGTGTGTGTGAAGATGACATGATCAAAATTGACTATCTGATCCGTAGGAGCCACGTTCTGTTTCTTATCTGATACACCAGTGTAGTTAGTATTAGTAATATTCTCAATGTAGGAATGACAAAGGCGAATAATCTCATCCCAACTAGGAAAATGGAACCAAAGCTCCAGCACCGGAAACAAAAAGAAAACCTCATCCGGATTATTTTCAGATCTAGAGAAAGAAATCTGAAAGGCAGGAAGGTCAGGGCTAGGAGAATTGAATTGCAGCAAGAGCACAGAGTTCTGCAGTGACAGAAGTGATAAGGAAGAGAAACTGAAGTCCAACTTTGACGGTATTTCATCCTCAAATGATGCCGCAAACACAAATTGTGTATCCAATTTTGCAACTGGTTTGAAAGTGATTGTATTCGCTTCAAAATGAAAAAGTTCGCATGTCATTGAAGAAATGCAAATCTGAAGTTCTGTGTTAATGGTATCTGCAGCAGCTGACCCTGCAGTTTTCTCCTTTACATTCCTTTTTGATTCCAGAAACTTAAGAATATCTGATTCAAAATACTTAGAGTCTTCATCAACAGCTAAAAACTGGTCAATAACAAAAATTAAAGCACCAATACCCTCCAGTGTTGATGCCCCTGCAAAAAAAAAAAAAAAGATTAATTGAAAGTTGGAACACGGTTGAGATAGGAAAATAATTTCTTATGTTGTACCTTCAACAAGGATTTTACATTCCAGCACCCTTGCCATGACACACAAGTTGCCATATCCAGAATCAAACGCACATGAACTGGTATAGTGGTGTGGTATTAAAACCCAAACATCCGCACAAAAGGGAGAAATGAGCGAAACCTTAGATGGCCATTTCATTTCCTTCGGCAATGATCTACAGGAACTCAGATCTTGGAGTAAGATATATGAGAGAGACAAGTGTCGACCAAACAAATTCAAGGAGTAGTTACTCTCTGCAGCTTTGTCTATTTTAACTGAACACTCTGAGGGGATATTTTCCAATGGATCAGCCAAAACAAGCAGGGGGATGAATCTACAATGCATCATTGGAATATCAAGTTTCAAATACTGATTTTCTGCAGATTCCACTGGTATGATTAATGAGGAGTCCAGTATCTCAATGTTATAGGTGAAGAACCATATAGCTTCCATTTTGTCTTGATCTTCATTGAGAAACTCTACGTTGCTACCAGCATTCCAGTCAGATAACGTAAAATAACCAATCATTACTGCTAATAACTCAGTAGGTAAAACTGCAGATACATTTTGAACACTAATGCATATATCTGTTTTTGATACCTGTCCAAACTCAGAAGTCCTGAACCGAATCTTTAACACAGGAGAAACTGTGGAGGATAAAGGACCCCAGAGATCGTTTTGAAGCCTCGAGGTCCACCAAGAGGATGAAATAGACAGTGCATCAATAGAGCAAATTACATCAACAACATTATTCTGAATACAGACTGAGGAAACTGAATAAGGGATTGTGGCTGTAACAATGACGCTTGATGAATC
Organism: Kalanchoe fedtschenkoi; assembly: GCA_002312845.1. Classification (NCBI taxonomy): domain Eukaryota; kingdom Viridiplantae; phylum Streptophyta; class Magnoliopsida; order Saxifragales; family Crassulaceae; genus Kalanchoe; species Kalanchoe fedtschenkoi. The sequence continues at coordinate 5,875,789 of NQLW01000048.1, forward strand.
ATGAACATGTATTTGCATCCCACTGAGGTTTATGTTCAGCACATAGAGTCCACCCATGAAACTCAATGCATCAATATTTTTACTCACAAATCCCATGTTGGATATTTTGTTCTGCACAGAGTCAGAACAGGACAATAAACTTTCTGAAGTAGCCAGCATACTTAAATTTCGGAGTATAGATAGAGGAAATCTGTCCAAAGGGCAATTCGAGATATCAAGCTGTCCAGACAAAACAGACTCTGGGTCATCGGCATTTTTAGTCATGTAGTGAAATGATTTTATAGGTTTATTATCCATCATGCTAGTTCTAGAGGCCACTTCTTTGGCATATGAGATGCACATAGCATTTATCCGCTTGAAACAGATAGCCAACTGTCCATAAAAATAAGGTTCCACGTGTAGCTCAGCATCTTTTAAATACAGTTTGCACCTATAATGAGCTGATTTATCTGCATTCACAGTTTCATAACATATACAAAAGGACCCATCAGCAGGACTTCTTGCACTAGCATCCATTTGACATGGAAGTTCAACGACCTTTTCATTTGCATGGGCATTAACCATTCGTCCAGTAGAAAATAATAAAGTGTTTACTTTGGTTTCACCCAACTTAAAGAAGCTCATCTCCATTGTCTTTGCAGCAATCCAGAACACTTCACAATCTTTGACTTGATAACTGCAAATGCAACAGTGATGAGATCAGGAACACAGCCGGATAACAAATGCATCTTTTTCTTCCTTTCAATATTATTAGTTTTAGAAGGTTCTTATTATCCTAATCTCTGCAACATAATGAAATTCTTCTTGAAAAGATCAAAAACAGGAAAACTTATGTGGCAATTTGTATTCTCTCACATCATAGCTAGTGATACCTCATCAGAATCTCTATTGGCTGTGCGGTATGTACTCCATATGTATAAAGAAAGAATTTTAAACCACATACATCAATGAGTTGAGTCTTTTTAATACAACTGATTCAAAGGTTACTTGTGTTGAACAGTGGCTTATGTCCTACATCGCCCATTATATGATATAACGATCCTAATATATAGTTGGGGTCCGACACTCATTGTCAATTGATTTTGAGTGTAGATCCAACTATATTAACATGGTATCAGAGCAGATTTTCGCCTCATCCTTCGTATACGCTTGTGACGGTTATCATTCTCCACACGAGGTGGATGTTGAGTAGTGGTTTATGTCCCACATCGCCTATTATATGATCTATAATAATCCTAATATATAGTTGAACTCCCTCACTCATTGCCAATTGATTTTGAGTGTAGATCCAAATATATTAAGAACTTGAAAGATTCATTAAATGAAGTAAAGATCCGTATCCATCTCTTCTTTTTTATTGATTCCGCTACAATGTGACATCTTCTTAGTAAAAAAAGAAACAGACAGAACATACCGTCATAAAAAATAGACTTGATGAATGTTACTATAAAGACGATGATAAAGACGCGACTTAGTGTATTAATTAATTTAACATTTTCACAAAGAAGAAAATTTCATTTGTCACCTTATGTATAATCATATTTTGTTAATAATATCAATCAAATCTTTTCCCAATTTTTAATAAACACACACCAGTACGTAGGGATGTAAATTTGGTTGGATTTTTGAACCCCAAATATTTTTGAAAGCGTTTAAGTTCAATCGAACCGTCCCGGTCAGTTATAAACACAAATTAATCCAACTCAAATAAATAAATTAAGAACCCAATGAAGATTTTTCATATCACAAAATTAGCTCAATCAGAATTTTTCTATAATTTAACAATTACTTTTTTTGATAATTGGATTTTTAAATTAAAACGTGTTACCATGACCAGAACATAAACTTGATTATTTTTATATGAGGTTAGAAATACAAAAAAAAAAAAAAAAGTTAACTTAATGTTTAAATGGACTAACCCGAAACCCAATTATCATAAGTTAATGACCATCTCAATTCAATATTATCAAGCCACTATTAACCAAAAATCCAAAGAACCCAATTTGAATTGGAAAATTAATTGGGACGAATTGGTCTTTCCATTATTTGCAAGTTTCTGCAACCTATTAATGCGTCGTATCTGCGTCAATGAAAAGATATGATGACTTTACCGCATTTCCAGCAAGGGGATATTAAGTCTGAGAGTATCTTTGGAGTTTTCAAGGTCCATATAGACATTAATCAATCCACCATGAACATCCACAGAGAAATGTGGACCCTTTGGTTGTTGTAGTTCGTGATATCTGACTTCAAGAACCCCGCATGGTTGCGAGATTGAGTGCTCTGATTCTGAAAATAGATCACTCATCTCCAAAACGACACCAAGAAGTGGCCCACATATTGTAGGGGAGAAGTGCACATGAAGTGAACTAAGATGGATACATACCTGACAAAGAGAAACCAAAAAAGACAAAAATAAAAAAAGTAGAACTGTTTCAAACTACAATAAACAAGATTTCAAAATGTAGAACATTTTAGAAACAGTTCTCAAATACAAGAATAACTAATGTTAGTTCGGAGATAATCACCGCAATATGTTGCATGGATACGGGGACGGGTACGTAAATGGGTACGGGTACAGATGCGGAAACGTGAATTTTAAAATTATTAGGAAACGGGTACGACATAAAAAAAAAGTTACTAAATTTCTTGAAAATCAGTTATTTTCACTTGTTATATGAAAATTTTACAAACAATTAGTTGTTATGAGCAAAATGAGATGGAATATTATAGTTTTTATATACAAACATCAAACAAAATAAAATTTTAAGATTTGTCAAACATACAATTAGTTATTTTAAGCCTCTAAAATTATAGGAGAAGATTCTTCAAGTTTCTAGAGTTTCTGCTTCAGAAACGGGTACGGGGTACGGCACCCTCTCGGACTTTCTGTGCAACATATTGCGCAACATTTAAAAACCACCAAGTGTAAACACCACAGTTCCTCATTCTATATGTGTGATTGGTCTGCTAATAAAAAAGTTACAGTGTGTAGCAAGATTCCTGGGCCACCGAAGCTACAAAAAGTTTAAGTTTCACTTCTCATACACACTTTTGAATACACATCTGACTCAAAGGCGGCCAACCTAGTCTGATCCACTGACACTTTTTATTAATCTCTGATCAAGAGTTCACGAAACTGGGCATCATAGAAGAATAAAAAAGGTAAAATTCCTTGAATCATTGTTCAAGTTCCACTTTAATATAAGCGCCGTCTTTTGTATATTCCTCAAAAAGCTAGGTCACAATAGTATGGAAGCATGAGGAATGTATGGGTATGCCTACAATCTCAACAACATCTAAGCTATGTCTTAATAGTAAGGAACCAGATTCAAACCCTGGTACTAAATGTTTTCAAAGCTACAATACTCGCAAGAGACAAACCTACATCCACGTTGATCTATCAAGGTCGACGTGGAATCAGATTTCAGTACATGTTGGCAGAAAATAAATAAGAGTTTTGTTCAATAAAATGAACGGTCAATACACCAACTTAGTTCCATACCTCAAACTGTTTCAAATATGACTCGTCTTGTATGATACATGATGTAATTGTTAAAGAAAAAGAAAGCTTCTCCAAAACAGAAACACTGAGATTTTGTGAATGCCTGAATAGTTTCACCTGCAAATGTTTGTTTCCTCGATCAGAATAACTGAATAAGTGAACAACAACATAGAGATAAATGAACAAGGATCTGCATTACCTCGAAATTGTTCATTTGGAGTTCAGACATGCCATAAAGATCCAGAGGATCAAAGTCAACAGAATGATCGTTGTTGAAAGCAGTACGCACAGAGCTTTCCAACTCCAATAAATGGTTTTCAATATCAGGAGAAAGAGCAGTCACTCTATGTCTTGACACTAAATTGATGGCACCGGACTCCAAAACCTGTCAAATGAGAAAATGAAAAGATTGAATACATAGTCAAGCCCAAAAGTCACAATCCCGGCTTCCAATGCAGAAAAACAAATACTCCAAATTGTGCAAGATGAGTGATTGTGTATTTATGGTTACACCACCATGGAAAAAAGAATATTCTTATGTCAGTAGAATAAAACAATTAATTGATATTACCATAGTACATGGTTCACCAGTGACTGCTCTACATGGTATGCGTAATACAACACTGGTGAAGCATATGTCCCATTTAATATTGTTACGGCTTGACAAAATATATCTGTAATAAGCAAAGATACAGTGGCATCAATAAATTAATCATTAAAAATTACACAACATGCAAGATATTTCTTCAGATCTAGAAAATATCAGAAGTATATTTCAAGTAAGTTAACATACATGACTTTGGATGAGAGTCGAGCATCAACACTACTCATTCTGTTGAAAGATGACAGTACCTGAAGAATAAAAACAAATTTTCCTATCAACATTTCATAAAAAAATTTGCTTCTTTTCCTAATATTATGTTAAACGGTCAAAAAGTTGAGGTTATGCAAAAATAAATCTACATAACTAGTTGCTATACTAGCTTATGGCCGTTTAGCCATTTAAATACCAAATATAGCAAATGTCAACAGTTGATCATAATTAAAAAAAGTCTAAGAGACAACCCGTTGATATGCACAATTCTTATCAAGAGGGCTCAAAACAATCACTTTACGATCTTAACCTATTTTGTCTCCAGTAGAATAGGACTAGTTATATTCTTCCAGTATTCGGTAATCGCATAGCTTTCTCAATGAGTAAACATCTCATGACCCTTTCATTATTCTGACCTTGGAGAAGCACTTGGGTGACATCAAATGTCGTTTCTGAGGAATGGCTTCAAAAATTTAGACACAATACCTATAGTGAAATGGTCCGACGAGAACAAGTTGCAGGACAAAGGAGGGATGTAGTTGAGAGTTTTCGATATTGGGCATGGTCATCTTTGACCCCGGTTGTCATAAACAAACATGCTTTCAATGGATGAACAGCGATACAGAGTTGAAATGGTTATTATTGGGGATGGGGCGTAGTCGATTTAGAGAGAAACAAAATTTTGTAATATTAAGGGGTCCATCAAGGATTAATAAGATGCCCACCTTAGTGCGTGGGCATAGAGCGATTTAGAGGGAATCAAAACTATGTAATTTTATGGGTTCTCCGTCAAGGATTAATGAAATGTCCACCTTTGTGTGTGGGCGTAGATCAATATGATTGGAAAACATAAAAAAATTGTCTTTTAAATACTCTTGGTTGTTATTGAGCTTATTTTACAGCTTCCACAAACAACTTCGTATAAGAGCTTGATGTCACTGTTTCGTTATAGTAACTACGTAATGATTAAATGTTGCACCGTTAAATGGCAACAAACTTTCAAACATGCAGAATTATGATGGACGTTTCGTTATGCCAAGAGAACAATGAGAGCTTTATAGGATAATCATTTGCAAAGTTCAAGTATATGAAAGGATGAGCTTATTTCCACATACTGCAGACTATTGCGCCATCCCCTAGCCTCGACCCATCCCTGCTTTGTCCTTAGGCGATTCCAGACGGCTGATGGTCGCTCCTGCTTGAAGGAGGTTAACCTTGGAGAGCCCCAGCTTTAAGCTTCTAGTTTTCTCCCCAATTGACCTAAGTTGGTGCCTCTAAGGTCGAAGATCTACATCTTCAGCCGCCTTGCCGTTTTGAGCTGTCAGATCTGGTGCCTCTCGACCCAGATCTGCTCGCCCCGTGCAAGCCGCTCTTCAATCGTCGACCCTTTTCTTATTTGGCCCCATAAGCTTGTCTCTTTTGCTTACTTGACTGATTTTCGTTTTACTATCTCAACTAGTAGGCCGATCCAGTGCCTGGTGTCACGGTCCGAGAGTAATGACTCCTATCTCTGACTCTTTTCACGCACTTTGGGATATTTAAGATTGTGCGGCACCCAGATCTTCACGGATCAGGGCCAGCCTTCTCAACACCCGGAGTCTATTTAATTGCCCGCGTCTTGAGAGATATATAATATTATTCCTTACCACACATTAGCAAGTGACTCATAAGAGGATCTCTATAAATAATCACTCATTACTCGATTAGGATATCAGCTTATCCCTGAGATCCATCTCCGAGTTTCGCCTAGTTCAGTCCTCGGCTAAAGTATAAGAGTCCCTTCCTGAATTCCCTTCTTATTCCCATATCCCATCAAGGGAAATCCAGAATGATCCAAGGATCTCTCGTGGTCCTTTATATTCATTCTCCAAAGGGTTAAAGGATCATCCGATAGCTAGCCTCGACTAGGAACTCAACGCGTGCTAGGGAATGAATTTGAGAACTTATCAATTTAGGGGCAGCTTATGTTACTTAAGTAAACTTAGGCATATGATTTGAAATATTGTAATAGGCACAAACTCTACAAAAGAAAAGGAGAAAGATGAGAATGGGGATTGATCAATTAAAAACCCTAAACTGCTTCTTCCCCTGTCATCGTCTCTTCTCCTCAGCTATATCTCAATCTCTTCTCATCCAATCCTCTAATCTTCTACTCTCTTCTTCCATTCCAGTCTCAATACTCAGTCCGAAAAAGTTGGTCGCATCAGCACGCGTCGTCGGGGTGTCGCCCCATTTGCACGACGTCTGTAAGGTTGATCTTCGGGACTTGCTAGACCCTTGGAGATCCGCCCTCATGTATCACATGAGTTGGGCTCACTTAGGGTTCGCATCCGAATACTTGCCCCGGAGATGGCCGAACTCACCATCACTTCCCTCTTAAAGAGCTAATGGAGCTTTTCTCACTCCCACGGGAAGAAACATCAATAGTGTCTCTCCTTACATACTCTTGAAGGGCAACCACTTATCCGATTTATGTGATCCACATATCGTTAAACTCGTATTGAAATCTAGTTTCATAATCCATCATCCGATTTGCCACTTGACCTCCCAAAGGTCCGAGACTCAATAATTATGAAAATGCCATTAAGGCCATGGATCACAGGGTTGACCCGTGACACCTGGCACGCTGGCTTCCTGGAGATTAGTGGCTTTGCCTCCTGGATGGCTACGCTAGAGCCGGCAATGCAAGTTTCGGCTTTGGTTGTGGGGCTCGGATTGTCCTCGGCTGTCTTTGGGGATGGACGCCTGATCCAATCTGATTTTCTCGACCCTTGCTGGCTGCACTGCCCTTTTGATTTCTCTTCCCATTGCTTTCTCACAGGTGATGATTGCATTTTGAGATTATATGTAAGCAACTCGCAGGACTGCTTTTCAGTGCCAGAGTGCAGTACTGCAGCAGACACAGGTCTGGTAGGCACACCATAGTTGCCTTCCTTCGCAAGCCCTGCCTCCTCGGATGCTAGTATGTTTTGGCTCACTTCGTGTGTAGCAGGCCTCGGCGTCCCTCTTCATCAGGCCTTGGCCGCCTACATGCGTAGGTCCTCGACCCATCTCTTAAAGCCTCCATCCAACATTAGTAGATTTGTGTCACCAAATGTAAACTCTTTGAGTCACTAGTAGGCCACGAGCCACCAACCTTAGGTCTCGAGCCACTAATCTTAGGCTTCGTGCCGCCCTTGTGTAGGCTCTTCGAGCCACCTCGCTTCGCTTTGTAGGCATCGTGCAATATGCCCTCGGGCTCTTATCAATAAAAATATTTATTAAAAAACATGAATTGAGTGTTTCTCTACTGATTACTTCTCGTCTTTCTAACTCTTCCTCTCTTTCTTAGCAGCTCTCAACTTACTTAAAAAAAACCATAACTTTATATTTTATTTTCTTGTCAATAATTTTGCAAGTTACGACTTATCCCTATGGATCGACCTTGACTTATCATTTATAGTATTATTACGATTTTATTTGAGTAAGACTCACTGTGACGGTGTTATCAAATTGTAATCTTGTGGTAAAATATTCCAAGTTCAGAAAAGAGAACAATGTTATCTTATGAACAAAAGCTTTGATGAACCTCAAGAGAAACAAATAGGGTAAGATACCACTTCATCTTTCCATAGAATAGCCCTCTCCAATTTGCCACACACAATCAAGTCCATATTGGAGTGTGGTTAGTCACACCATGTATATTATGTTGTGCTTTTATTTTGATATTTCACTAACTAACTATGCAAGCAAGCATATGACTTATCTAAGGTGCATTGAAATACTATGAAATGTATTATTAAATATTTGACAGTACACAAGATTTTTGTTTTATGTGCGACGAGGTAATAATTTTTCTCAATTATTTTGACTCATGCAAATGATTCGAATATTAGAATATCCATAACGAACAGTATCCATTCTTCCTAACTGATTATAGAAGATGACTCCCTACACTTTATTTATAAGGAAACCCAAATTTAAGAAAGATTTTGAAACTGAAAGTTGCCAAAATAATGATGCAAAACATAATTTAACATATTCTATCTTGGATTGCATCATTCCAACTTGAACAGATCATTCTCCACGCATCTGAACATCTGAATGCCGACCAAGTCCAAGCAATGTTCAAACTTGTTAAGAGTAACTCTCTTCTTCTGGCTATATCCCTAACGCACGAAACTTACATTGCATCTAGCATCTTCAACACCTGGATATTCTTTCTTTTTCTTAAAGACCGGCTTGCAACCAACTGCCCTTTTACCTTCACGTGAGGTATTAAGTCCCACATGTGGTTTATAAGAAGAGATTCAATCTCCTTAGCTATTGCAACTGACAATTGAGCAGACGCAGCAAAACTGGAGTAATCAAATTTCTATTGAGTTTTGATTTCTCTTTAGTTACGTTCGGGAGCAGTATTACGAGTTTATCTGATCTCTGAACTTGTATTAGTGCTCACAACCTCATCGGTCACGGCTGATCACTAACTATTTTTGAAGTCATTATATGTGTCGCAACATCAAATTCCACCTTAAGACGACTTTTATCTAATTTACTACTAACGTTCAACTACTTCTTTGTATGCCTCAACAAAGCAAGTTCATCAAAAACTACATCCCTATTAATTATTGTCTTCTTGGAAGTAGAATCCCACAATTCGTAACTCTTAATTCCACTAGCATATCAAAAATAGATAGCTTTCCAACTTCTCAGCTCAAGTTGTGAAGATTTGAGCTGTGGACTTTAATGGACAACATCATCGGATCAGTAAGATGATGAGAATCAAAATGTAAAGTTTTCTTTATAGCTTTTCGGGTAGTATTTTTGTGAGAGAGCGGGGATGGAAGCTAAGTCATTGAGGCTAAGAGACGAGGAATGTTTGTTTCAAGGAATATTGAGTACGAGGATTTGATGAGCAAGGTAAAGGAAGTTTGCTGAAGTACCAAAGTGTTGATGGTGCACGTTGATGATATTACAAATATGATTGAGTACGATACTTTAGGTCGGGTGATGGATTAACTAGAGTTGAGGATATTTTCCTGTTAGATTTCAATAAGAACAAATTTAGTTCAAAATTATCAAAACGATATCATTTTCTACATGGAAGGGGTAGGCATTTATTTGTAATAATATTAAATATTAAAACGATAGCATTTTCATTCAATTAGACACCGATCTTATACATGAAGATTGCAAAGTTGAGTAGTTATGTTCGCGATTATTAAAATTAAGGTAGTTCATACTTCATACATAATTTTTATGTTTTTCCCCTAAAACATTAATATCATATTTTGTAGTTGAACTAGGCCAGATAAAAAATAATAGTTAATGATACAAAAATATTCAAATATTTTTTAGTTAACTCAATTAGGTTCAATTATTAAGCCATTTAATTGATTAATTCGGTTGACCAATAAATCAGCCCACCATGTATTTCAAATCAAATATATTCACTCTTTTAGGTTCGAATAATTCCAGTGGTTAACAAAATAATAACTCGATTTGATTATAAACCGATTACTATGCCCTAAACAAAGGTTGAATGAGCTTAAGTAAAGGAGTCTACTGCACAAACATCAATGACCACATAATACTTAAGATCTAATTAGAATCATCTTTTAAATAATGAAGAAAATAAGAATCTACAGCAAACAAAACAATCAAGATCTTGGCTTGCAAATATCCTTACCCTTTTACTCAGTGACTGAAATGAGTCTACACATTTATAAATGTCCATGACTTGTAGCAGCAACTCAGCATCATATACTACTTCAAGGGGCTGAACGACTACCTTTTTTTAATAAATAATTTGATTAGAAAAAGCAATCAAGTAAAAAAAGTGCATTTAATATCAAGAAGTGAATATTTGTCAATTTTAAAACACAAAAAGCCTTTGCTGATTGAAAACATACCTTCGCAGTAAATATAACATCGGTGTTATGAAGGGAAACATCAACTTGGACACTTAAACAAGGTTCATACTCCGACTGAGGCTTCTCCGCATCACACTAATAAAAGTTACATTGTGCAAAATTAAAATCAAACATTGAGTACACTCAGATCTAATACATGAAAGAAGTAAAACACATTTGACTGGGCACAAATAATTTTATCATTACAATTGCAACTTTGCATAAGATACTGCCTAGCCATTATCAATTAATTACTTTTCAAATGTGATCTTTCATGGTTTATTTGTGTTATATTCCATATAAGTTAGTTTTGACTGTATATGTTCATGATCTGAATGATTAACATGATATATAATGTATAATGAATGTGCCTTATGAATAACATATAAATACATAGATGCCACTTTAACTCCTAAGAGCTGGCTCAAGCACCAAACATCTATTTGCATAAAACTACCATCACAATGCAAGTTCATTTGATGTTGCTCTCTTGAAGCCATTAAGAGAATGTAACTGGGAATAGTACAGAGTCTATCTGAACCAGTTCAAAGCTGCTTAAATACTAACCAGTGGATTAAATAGGATTTTTTTCTGAGAGCACGGCTTCACCACCTCTATAGAGTTAATTGAGGCGATAATTGATGAGCACTCTTCCCAGATCTTACAGTGGGAAAATACCCCATGTGAAATAACTTGAAGAATGTCATGAGTAAGTTTCCTGATAAAGATCGCGCGACAACTGAAATTATGAGACAGGGCGAAAAGACAAAAGAATGTAGTTTTAAGAGGAAAAAGAAGTACTGAGAACATTATCATAAGATGTAACAAAAAGAACCAGAATAAAATTGGAAATGAACGTACAGCATAAATACGAATTTATGTTTTTTGGCAGAGATAATCAAAGAGTTGCAGTGAAATTGCAAGATGACAATTTGAGATTACTAAAAACTTTGAGCGACAGATCTCCTTTTAAGTTGCTATGTTGACTACTAACAGAATTTGTAAGGTAAATTTCAGCATTCAGTTAACGTCAAAAAGGTGATTTCAGATGAGAGCTCCCAACAGGCCTCTCAAGAACCATTGTGCCCCAGCCCCATGAGGTCGGTTTAGAATTGAGTTATTATTGGGAATATGGTTTTAAAGTTGTGATCAATTACAGGCTTTGAGCCTAAGGAAAGAGAATGAGATAGTCTGGAAGGAGAAAGACAACCTGTTCCGCAGGGTAGCAGATATTTGATTAATGCTGCATTTGATTGCTGCCAAGAAAGGTTTTCCATTTGCTGCAGCATCTTTATTAGTGAAGGGCTCGGGTTGGAATCTTGTTGCTTCATATATATCCTGACTCAAAATGTGATCATAGTCAGCAAATGAGATAATTCAGCACCAACGAATCCTTCTAGGAGAAGTTACCTTCACAACTTCATCAGATACAACCCCTGAAAACTGACGGGAGTCATCTGTTCCCCCAGCACCAAGCATGCCGCGTGACAACCAATTTAGCCATCCTCTAGACCTGCCTGACATGCGAGAATCACTTTGTGATTTTTCCAGGTTATTACTGGCACCCCCAGGTCCGCCATTGTGCATTGGTGATTTATAAAGATATTCCTGAAGTTCGCATAATAACAAAGAACTCAAACCCATGGAAAAAAAATTATTACAAGCGATTTATAATCAAACGTTAGGCTCCACGAAATAGTCAATTTACGACATCACAAGAAGTATGAAAGATCCCTAGATTCTAGTTTAGGCGTTTGTCTAGCTCTAGATTAGCTTGTTATCTCGAGCGTCTCCTGTTTAGTGCGCTAGCGCACCTCCTTTTTGTTTCAATGATATCTCTTTTTTTTTTTAAAAAAAAAAAAGAAGTATGAAAGAAGAGACAGTCAAAAACGTATAAGGCTTGAATTTGAAGGATGCAATGCCTAGTTGAAATGCTAGAAATATTATACGCATTCCAATAAAAAAACAAAATTTCTTCAGGTTTCCTTTCGCACTACCATTAACGAAGTTGAATCATCGATGTGAAACAACCATCCTTTCTGTATAGGGACTTCATGCACTTATTAACTTATTATGGAAGATAATTTAAGGATGAGTTAAAGATGAAGACCTGTGTTTCATATTCTGCTATAGATCTATAACTGAGTATATCTTCAATATCAGAATCTTTTTCCATTTGCTCAAGCTCTTGAAGAACGGCTTCATCAACAGGCTGCCAATCAGTTTGTCAACATAATTGAGTACAAATTTTGTAAACGTAGATGCTACAAGATGCAACAATTTTTTAATGTTGAACTCTCTAATCATGCATGTTCTTTTTCCAAGTTGAGCTTAATTCGAATGCGCTAGAATAAGTTCACACTTTAAAATTACTTTTCTCTTTAAAAGAAAACAAAAAAAGGGCTCACACCAAGAAATCCATTCAAACTTATGACATTACAACAATCATTTAATATAAATGTTAAGTGGTATTGTCACCTGGTCTTGACGAAGATAACCCAACTTTATCTTGTATAAATTTACATACTTTTGATGACAGATCCTGTTTATTTGAGATATTGTCACTATACACAAAGCATATCTAAACGCACAACATACAATTTTATACCACATTTGAAGAATGAATCATGACTTACATTCGTTTGGCAGCATATCTCCAGGAAGTTTTTTTAAATTTCTTGCGAACATCTGATAGGATTGACACTATTGCATATTTCCACCATGCCATTTGCCACCCCTTGAATTTTCTCGATATTGGACAGGACCAAGGTCGGTAACGGCCATACCTAGGTTTATCCAGTAAATCAAGATTCCTTCAATAACACTAAATCCTTGGTTGGGAAGGAAAAGGATACACACCTTAGTATAATATAAAACTATGTAGAGAGGCAGAAACTTTCTTCTATTTTACTCTCCATTTTAAAATAAGATTAGAATAAAACAGAAGGAAAAATTTATTTTCATGCTTACAACAGTTACCCTATATGAAAATGGTCGGACAACTACTAAAAAATTTAAATGGAATGAAACTTAAATAAATAGTGGTAAGCAAAACTGAAAAACTACCAAAAATGATATTTAAAAAAAAAAACAATACACATAACTTAGGAAACGAGGCCAAATATTTGGTTGATTGATTTGAGAACTCAATCACCAATAAGTTTTCTTGTACTATTTAAAATTGCATGTTTAACCTTTTGAAACCAGATAGACTTAGTGAGAAAAAAAATTATCTAGGTGAACATTGTGGCTTCAACAATAAAGCTTGTTCTCTACAAAATCTCAGAGTCCAATTAAATTGAATCATATAAAATTTTGGGGAGCAAATAAGTATTCGAGCCTGATGACACAGAATAAAATGACAGGAGGAACATGACAAATTAAAATGCAATATCAGTTCAGTACAACATAACCGAAATTGTGCATTCAATCTTTTGAAATACTATGATAAAAGTGTTATGGTTTGTACAGATATATACATAGTTTGATCATTATACTACTAAAATTAATAATACTCATTTTATAAACAAATCGTAATTTAAACACTTCAATTATGATAATTTACTTTGAATAACTAAGTTAGCTTAACTTAAGTACCTAAACTAAATAGCCAAACTTATTAATATAGCTTAATTTCTGAACTTATCTCAACTGCAATGGCAGGAGTTAGTTGAACGTAAGTTATCTAAAGTAAGATTAAAAGTTTAAGTGCCACAAAAAAACCTCTTAGCTTGAAATTAAATTAGGGAACCTAAAAAGTGAAAAAATGATTAAATGGATAAAATAAGAGATACTACATATTAAAAGGTAATTCTTTTATATAAAAATAAATAATCAATATACAATTTAGAAAATCTATTCAAATTATGAAATAATTAGTAGATTAATGCATGATATGATATTTCAAGAGCAAGGCTATTATTCTTCAGGTCATTTAGGAATACACAAAAGGTTGGGCTGTCCAAAGATGTTAAGATCTATCAAGATTTCAAATTTAGTTGGATTTAAAATTTCAAGGTTTGAAAATTTGGCTTGATTGGTAATTGAATTGGGAGCAAACTCATACATCAGCATTGAATTTAAGTACGGCTAAAAATGTTGAGAGAAGTCGTGTTCTTTTAAACTCGAGACCAGAATTGGACATGGACCAGACGAACGGAGTCCAACATGAGTCCCAGTTTTCGAATATTCAGGTTTTTAGGTTTCCAATTTCAGTTTAAAATTCAATGATTTCTGTTATGCCAGCTGGCTTTTTTCAAAAGTTCAATGTAAAACATTTACTACATTTAATTTTAACAACATTTAATTATAACTTTTAGCCTATTTTTTCATTTACTTCAAAATCAAAGTAGTCTAATCGCTGAAAAAAGTCAGAATTCCCTTTGGTTCTTTAAACTGTGTGATTATGGTTTCGGTCCGTAACAGTTCCATTTCTGTTTGGCCCAGTTTTTAATTGATTAGCACCACGAACAGTATTTTGAGTTAGTTGAGTAACAGCTTGTTAATTTCTTAAGGATGGTCATCAAGGTTAAAATAAATTTACAGACAACAACATGAGCTTACATTTGCACAAGATTTCTACGAATATGAATTTATTGGGTTGTCCCAATTCAATTACTAACTGTTGGGACGAAGTGATTTGGAAGAAATGAAAACTGGGTAGGTAGGCTTGGAAAAGATATTTCTTAAAATACCTGGGTATGAATTGAACACATCACTAGCCTAAACTGACACAATTCAAATAATGTCATGTTAAAGCATCAGCATCACAAGTCTTTCATGGGCAATATGAAGGACTTTTCCAATCCGCAGTCTGACGCTATCTGATTGGTCTGTATTGACACTTACTTGGCATCACCGCTTGGTTTGGAGTGGATTCCAGAGGAAAGAGTTGTCATGTGACCCTAATTACCATCCCATGGCCGAGTTTGAATATCATCAATCATTTTATGAGGTGATCAGGTCAATAGCACGAGCAGAGATAATAATGGAAGATGTAAGCTTATAACATCAAGATGTGAGCTCACAAATTTGCAGAATACTTTGCGATAAATATACAATTTAAAGTGTATTTGTATGAAAGAGGCAATTAACCAATTTTAGAGATTACAAAAAAAATACTTAATTTTAAAGTTATTATATTAGTTAACTAACTAATTAATAATGATTGTGTCATGCTTGTTTATTAATTTATTAATCTAAATTGAAAGAGAGGAAACTGAAAGAATAAGAATAAAGTTATGGGATAAAATCTCATGTTCATTTTATATTGCATAATATGATAGCTAGGAATGAACATGATTCACATGTACGTTGCTCTAAATAAAGCTATGAGCAATAGACTTCTACCATGCAATAAATGAGATTTAATCATGGTCCAACCGATGAGTTCTGAAATGGGTTACTGATGAACAAAAACATATGCAATCAACCAAAGCATCACTGACTCAAAAATAACTTAATCGAGCAATATGGAGGAAATCAACATGAAAATTAAATGTCATGTCCTAGTGTTTTCATATCCATGTTTGTTGTAAGTTAATTAAAAAGGTTGTACATGTTTTTCATGCACTTACACTTTGAACTCAACTATCAGTATGAATGACAGATGTTAAATATTTCAAAATTGGGAACAATACTACTCCAGGCTCTACACTACTACCCCTAGCAAATTTACCGAATTGCAATTCCAGGGTAAAATTTGGTGGGGGTATCAATGTAATTATTGAAATTTTTATGAAACCCAATAAGTTAATTTATTAATTACAAACTAATCATCATCAAAAACTACATCATTTTACTTCATTTTGATCTATGGCAGTTTATTAATTTTTTATTTTATTTTTTATATCTCCTACCATGTCCCTCTGATTCCAACCCAGGTGCAAATTTTTATTCCAAAATACCATAACTAAATCCCAGTGATCCAATTTCTCTATTGCTCATGTCGGTGGCGATAGTCCATGCTCCCACTGTCCCACCGATTCCAACCTCAATCCAATTTTTTTGTCCCAAGTTACCATAAATAAATCCCAGCGATCCAATTTTTTTATTGCTCATGCCGGCGGCAATAGTCCATGCTTCTACTCAGTCCTCCATGTCCTAACAATTGCTGCTCTTTTCTTTTTCCAGACCCTCAATCCATGCCCCAGGACTTCACCGAACAATTACCTTACCGCTTATGTCGGCCGCAGTAGTCCTCACTACCGCTTCTCAATTTAGTTTCAGATCCTCAATCCATGTCTAGGAACTTCATTATACGGCTTCCATCATTGCCTACCATGTCCAGACAAAGAAGAATCCTTGCAGCTACACACCTTTTGGGTGGTCCTGTAATGGCTCCACACTTCAAAACTTCGCCTCATAGATCAAATGTATATATTTGGATTCGGTTATTGTTGACAGGTTGGTGAACACGACTATAGAGGAATACGCGCAGGACCAGAAACTAATCCTTGGGGAAGGGAAAAGAAGCGGAAGCTGTGGAGCTCATCTTCCACAGGCTCAGGTGATGCTGCTACTAGGGGTGAGCCGCCGGCCATGCATAATCAACTAACCGCTATCCTACATTACGCCACTTCCTCGATCAGTCCTGATCTAAATCCAGGATCCCTTCCTTCATATCAGGTGAGAAAAAAAATGGAAGGGAAATCAGCAATGGAAATAGCAGTTGGTGGAGGAGCAAAGGAGACTAGAGGGAGATTGACTAGATGTTGTAGTTAGGATGTGCACAGGGAGGAGAGGAGAACGGGGATAGGAGAGCGACAAATAGAACAATGGAGGTGGGGAAGATAACAGGAGGGTGGGGGTATCAACTTAAATTAATTTATTAATAAAAATAAATAGGATGGATAAAAAAAACACAATCTTATTTGAGGACTATTTGTATTGAGAAAATGAATTATTCAAATAACTAAAGTTTAATAATTACATTGAGACCCCAAACTAAATTTTACCCCGATTGCAAATTTGAGTTACACCCGTTAATTTGCAATGGGTAGTAGAATGGGGCCTGCACTGGTACTTTTTCCATAAAAATTTATATTCCTTTTATCCTACAGTAAAATTCCAATTTTCGTTAATGAGCCGTCTAAAAATATGTCTACTTGCTTATCAATAAAACTTTTGTGCTTAAAAAGTACATTATACCCATCTTTAAATGCACAGATTTAAGGTTTGAATGCTACGTTTTGGTGGTAGACCAATAATCGAGAGAGTAAAATCATCAAAAGATACAATTTCTTAATATGTGTGCAGTAAAACTGTGAACATTTTTGTGGAACGAATGAAAATTAATATTTGGTTTTAAAAAATATCAAATGGAGAAAAGAATACACAAATATTTTGTTAATTATTTGCATCATTTATAATCAAAAATAAATTTGGAAATTAAATATTTTTACGTGGGATCACTCGTAAAACCTATATTTGATTCTGTGGAGCAAAACAAATGTTAAAGCAGGCATTGAGAACTCAGGGGCCACTCTAAGCGCCCACTACATAATATATAGACTAGAGAAAAAAATGTTAAGTTGAAGTGTGCTAACATGGCACACTCTTCCCTTCTTAGCGCCCCCTTAACATAGACTCGTTAATCCATGTTATCACAATGGTCTATTTGAACTATGCTAATGATATTAAGTTATGTTTGTTCGAAGTACCAACAATGATATAGTAGTACTTATTCTCGTATGACGGTTTGGCTTACATTTAACATAAGAAAAAATTAGTGCCCAAACACATAATTATGGTATTAAAATAGAAGGGATATATTTGATAAATGATAATGAATCAGACAAAAAAAATATCATATGTTAATAATATCCAAGATAAAGTGGCCGCACAATATTCACCCAATAATGTCTTGTAAAAAGATCCCACGCAATCACAAGTAGAATAGAAAAAATCACACAATGATACACAACAAGAAGAAACTTACTTCTTCCTTAAGTCACATGTGGATAAATAATCAGATAGAACCAACATCTGTTGCAGTATAACTTCATCAAATGCCATCACCTACATTTGGAAAAGCATACATCTGGATTCAAATGTTCATGTACATCAACAGAGCATGGAATTATTTCTAATAAAAACAAATAACTAACCATGGTAGTTGATTCGGCATTCAATGAATATTGCGGACAATCATCATCAAGCCCTCCAGATTTATTTACCTGCAGAGAAAGGAATTA
The DNA here is from genome assembly GCA_002312845.1 of Kalanchoe fedtschenkoi. Taxonomy (NCBI): domain Eukaryota; kingdom Viridiplantae; phylum Streptophyta; class Magnoliopsida; order Saxifragales; family Crassulaceae; genus Kalanchoe; species Kalanchoe fedtschenkoi. The sequence goes on from NQLW01000048.1 coordinate 5,894,194, forward strand.
GCTTGATAAAATTATTTTTATAAAGACATGGTTATTGTTATTAATTCCATGCACGAACAACCAGTGAATCTCTCCCTTTATAGGATAGAAAAAGGAGCCATACATCCATCTAGCAGCTTATAAGATGCTTTTTGCACAAAATTTTCTTAAACTGGTGTCTCTACAACCTAATCATGTGCTGGCTTGAAAAATGCTAGATATAACAGGAGAAAGAACAAATGAATCTGGAAGGAAAACAGAAAAAAATGCAAAGAAAATTAATAGAAACACGAAACCAGCCAACTTATAGATGTCTATACCATTGGAAAATTAGTGGAGTACGAATTCATACCACAAGAGAACAAGATAAATCGAAGGGAGCCAAAACATGATTGAATTTGTTTCCGTCAACATCATTGTTATTTTGACGTTTAGACTCTCCAGCATTGTCAAAACATGTCAAATGTTGGCCTAGACTGAACGTACAGAACGTCAATTCTAGCCCAATAATTTCGACAGATTTGTTTACTAGAACTCCTTTAAGCCTCCCAACAGATGATGACCTGGATAATCATTCAGGAAACAGTAAGCGGGGCAACAGACGAAGCATAAACATGTTAGGATCAGTACACTAAGTCATGAACATGGAGTAATTGCACCAACAGACGGCAAAAGAAAACAACTAGTAAGTAGAAGAAGGCACAGAATCCAACAAAACAAGGTTTGATTCTTCATATCATGTAATTAATGTGTCACATACATATTAATTATGGGTATTAATTAAATATTAGAAAAGTAGTAGGATCATAATGTAATTTTAGCAGCTTGGTTTCTTTATATTCTGTACTCAAACTAAAAAGAAGATACGTGATGAAGCAATGAATAAACCCTAGTTTCTCATCGTCATCTCTGCCTCTCCTACTCTGATTATCTCCCTTTCTCTACAACTCTTCTCTTTAACCTCACTTCTCAATCCTTCACTTTCTACAAAATCCTTGCACATAACATAATGATAGTAAAAATTTAACATGTTTGATTACTATGTCTAAGGATACACACAAGAAGACTACTATAATTTCATAATGCGTGGCACGGCATAACAACGTACAAAACCATTCATTATTTGAAATCGTCAATGAAAAATGAAGCCACTGTAGCTGTCAAACAACATAACCACGGGATGAACAAGCAAATCCGGCCTATAAATAATGTAACTATCGATTCAGGAGGTAAATATATCAATCCACTTTAGATGTTAACCTATAAAATATAGAACGATCAAACGGCCTAATATGAAATCAGAAAGTTACAAGTAATGTGAGTACCCCATCATGTTCGATCTCCCAACTGTCAAACTGGAAACCCGTAGGCCAAAATCCATCTGTGCCTGCAAAACCGAGAGCGGTCGATAGACATATCAGTAAGATGAAAAAAATCAGTGAAACTAGCATAATCCAACTGAATTATGTTAAATCAGCAAGCAGTGTCGAATATTGTTTTATCACGAAGTTATCTTTTTGCCTAATAAAGAAACAGCCTATCTGAAATACTTCCTTGGTACTTAAAGAACAATAAACTACACACCCACAATAAATGACTTCTAAACACATGTAGCCAACATTATTTAGATCAGCATTTCAGAAATCATAGTTTCAGAATTTCCTGATTTATACCAACCAAAAGATATCATGCAGCCTATCAAGCAAGATCAGTAAAACAACTACACTTGTTCAAAAAGATAGAGGAAGGGGAGAGGAAGATGGGGCGGAGTGACAAGAGTACATGATGTGCTGACATCTGAAACAATATAAGAGTTAAATAACGTATCTACTAAGTCTTTGTCTAAAAGTTACAACGGATATTGGTTATTTTGAGAAACAGAGTTGCTAATGGTGGCCGACACCTCAATAACCATTATTTCTTGCTCCAAGAACATTCTGATGCATCAACATGGAAAGATTTGGAAGCATCAACTAATGTGCTCCCACATCTGTCCTTCAGGTTTGACGTGTAATACATTTCCTAAGTTTCACTAACCACGTCATGTTGGAAAGGCAATTTAGATGAGGGCCCGTTCCATACAGGAGTTTGAGGATAGAAGCGTGGCTTAGGTACAAGATCTGTCACTATTTGTCTCATGAGTAAGCTGCGAGGCGTAAACCAAAATGCAAAAATTCACCCGTTGTGAAAAGAGGAATTGCCAAAAAGATACAGGTCAAGTTCATTTGTAGTCTTCATTCACAAAGAAAAGCGCATAATATGCAAAAAGCTAAAATAGGACACCCCAAAGCTTCTCAGTCTACCATTTTAAATCTTAAACCAACACAAATCCTCATCCAGTCCTGACAATTCACTCCAACCAACAAAAAATTTAAGCCAAATCAGTAGTCTACTATTATTTCCACATGTTGATGTGAGCACAATAACTAAGCCCCCGTTTGGTAGCATGTACTAGAAACATGATGGTAATATTAATACCATGGTGATGTGTTTCGTTGAAAATAGGAATATGTATTAATAATGTTGGGGGAGAAATTTTACCTTTGGAAACCCGTATTAATAATACCTTCTCAATAGGTGGTATTATTTATACGGGTATTAGTAATACACATAAATAATACAGTGTATCAAACGTGCACTAAATCAGACAGCCACACACTATTTCCACCTTAAGCTTTCAGAAGCCTATTTGGGCAAATAGCTTAGAAATGGGAAACTACAAGATCAGATTTGGCATGTGTATTAAGAATATCAAAGATAAGAACAAATGAGGGAAAGCAAAGGTTAAAAAAGCAGAGAAATTCTATTCCACTTTGATGTGCATCTAATTCCAACTGCAAACTCCAATTTCCCCAGAGACTTGGCTTGATTAACACATTGCATTTTCCAAATCCTATCCAATCCACAAACCTCATGACATAAATCATCAAGGCAATATCCTTTTTCTTTATCTTGCAAAAGCAGCAGAATGAGATTCAGGTAGAGCTCCATACAGATATAAGATTACAAATTGATATCTGCCCTCACAGTTACAAAGTCGATAAGCCTAAACACAAACTTTATGTAAGAATAAGTATACAATGAGCAACCAAGGCAAAACTGAAAACATATTACCGTATCACTCTGTGTGCCACAATACTGGATATGTACATCTTTTATGAACACCTGAACACCATCCAGAATCTGCAAAAAATGACCGAATCAATTATAAAGATTTTGGTACGTATCTGCAAATAGTGTACAAGCTAATGTTCAACTACAATATCTATCGAAGTCAAACAGCTTCTGACTTCCATTTTTATATGTTATCCTTCATTATATACTTCCAATAGTTTTTTGAATATTGAAAATGCTACGTGTAATTATTAACTTGTCACCTTTGCCAATATGTAAGACTTGAATGATTGGCCTATCTGATTCCCTGTCAAACAAAAAGCTATAGCATAAAACCAGACGTCATGCAAATCAAAATCATGATTATTCCCACAACAAAACTCGGATCCTTAACGTACAAGCCACAACCAGATACATGTGCTTGAATCAAACGGATTTCAGGGCGAAACCTAACTTCATATAGCAGTTGAAGGGAAACACCCAATGATTAGGTGGTGGATACTATGAGCAACATATAGGGATCAATAGTTCTCATAAAAATACACTTTAACAAATCGAAATTCAATCATGAATATACCAACAATATGCGTACAAAATGGGCTGCTTCCAACAAAGAATTTTAGATTAAAGAATCATACTTAATATTAAATTTTGTCAGTTGGGAAAGGCCTCTCCATACTCACACCCATGCAGCAAACCAGCATCCCAGTTCACTCACATTTGATACTCACACACTAACACAAAACATAAATAAACACAAAATTCTTAATGTGGTACGGCTCTCAACCATAGGTCATATCCACGATCTTTGTTAATTATATCAATATTACAAAGATGGACGTCATTTGCTCAACACTCTTGAATGCAGTCGTCACACAATACATTACTTTAATGAATCAATAAAAGAATAGAGACCCACCTTCACCAAATTCTCTCACTCATAGAAACCCACTCATACGAAACTAAATAGGTTTTCTCTAGAACATTATACCACTCAAGAAGAATTTTTCATATGACTTCACTTGGAAAAATCATCTCAGAAATCACAAATTGTTCATATCAGTAGGATATCTTACCTATAAGAGTAACTAATAATTAATCAAACAGGACTTCTACTCCTACCAAACCAAGTAATAAGTTATAACCTTCTAGAATGGAAATTCTAATTTTAATCAACTTCCAAAATAAGTAGATTTATTCTCTTCAATTTATATTTTTCAAATTCTAGTCAAATCAATATTGACTTTAACTCTAATTTCAGGAGTGCTTATTGTACTCTTAGCCTGAAAAAAAATTACCATACATATACATGACATGTACGTACAGAAATTATTAAAAATTTGAATATATTTAAAGGTGCAAGTAAGCTATTCTTAAGCCCAAAAAAGTATCACAGATTTTTGAGTAATCGTATGAAATAATAAGAATTTATGCAAACATGCAAGAACTTATGAAGTAATTGGTCAATGGTACTTCAGTTTTATTTCTTGTAGATAGTCAATGCATGTGATAACAATAATTCGTTCCAATTTCACTTTGTATGCCGACAAAGTCAAAATATGAAGGTTCACAAAACAGACTAGCTTCTTCAACCATGAAGTAGGAATCAATTACACTCACTACTCGTTCCTATTCATTTTGTGCAGAATAACTATATAACGGAAGATAATGTCAACAATAGCCCGTAGACACATTTATGAGATGATAAAATATCAAATTATCATAATTTTTGTGCGAGACATAAAACCATGTTTCGCTATCTCTAGTAGCAAAAATAAGAAAAAGACACAAAGATAAGGTACATTACCATAAACTCGCCTTGACAACTTTGCTAGCTCTGCCGCCGCAAGCTTGGCCTTCTTGCTTGCATACTCTCTTTTATCAACTGCATCAGAACTCCACTGTGGCAAAGTAAGCATTGCTGTTTTTAAACAGATATCATTGTAAAGTGAAAAATAATTGATAGATTTGTTGAAACTCCTAAACATAAAGATCCTTGAACAATGAACAAACTAAAAGAAGATCGAAGTAACCTCTGCATCAGTACGTTGACCAACACTGATGAACACATTCTCAAGGATGATTATGAAAGGGTCCCAACCAAGCTTTTTCCATGGAATCTTAATGCAAAGCTTTCCAACATGGCCTACAAAACAACAATATATAGACATGAGGTTACAAAAGATGACAAGTTTTCTCTGTAACTTTTAACTAGAAAGTTAATGAAGACTCAACCATGCATGTTGATAGCAAAAGGACTTTGATAAAACCATTGGTTCAAAACTCATCAAAAAACATGATTAGTCCTATATCTTAGAAAATATACAGGGGCACTTGATCCTTCCTCTAAGATATGCATTTTTTAGGCCAATGGTGTTTATGAAGAAACATTGGATTAATTTATATAAATTGCTAAAGAGAGATTCCCAATCAAATATTTGTAAATAAAAAAACTAAAAGACTATCTTTCATATTATTTAGTTCCAGGACCATCTAAGACCCCAAGGATTGGAACAAGTATACTAATTAAAAAACAAAAGCACACAACATATAGCTATTCCTAAACATTAGCACCCTAACAACTACTACTCCAAAATTTAGAGTCTCACTTTACAACAACAAGAATTACTTTAGTTTTTGATTGAGAGATTTTTCTTTTATACATAGTCATCCTTGCTTGCAATTTGAATCATAAAGGACACCGGAGGAACTCTGGCGCACGTGTTTGTTTTTGAAGAAAAGGTGATTCAAGTTTCATGGAGATTGGTATAAGAATTAGAGCTAATCATCACGTTAATACCGGGAAAGAAACTTCAGTATTCTCAAAATATTTTTATGTGTGGCATGACTATTTTGGCTTTCACATGAAGCTCAGGTTAGGGTGTTTGTATTTTTCATCCAAAATTCTTGTAATTAATGTCTTTGAAACTCATTAGATTCCAGAGGACTTCTAAAAAGTTAAAGTAGAACTCAATTTGGGCTTCTGTTTTCAATTTGTTTAGCATGTTGCAAAGAACCATCTTTTGTTGTATAGAATAACAATTCAATCAATGTTATCTTATACATAATAAAACTGGCGACCCATACTGAACAAAAAGTGTGAAAATGCATTTTAATATGAAGGATAAAGAAGATTCTAAGAGAAGAATGAGCGATGAGCAATCAAAATATAGAGTCCCATTCAGGCAGGCAAATTGTTTGATTCATCTACCATGTTAAAACAAACAAACAACGATTGATGTGCGGTACTAATACAAAAGCACCGTGTAACCCCTAAAATTGTTCTGAAAATACAAGAAACTCCCTTTCAAGAATTAAGCAACAAGGCAATAATTTGTGTGCATGAGAAAGACGAGTTGGTGTTTCCACAATAGATAATGCAGCCAAAGACTAAGGTATACAGACCTCACTAACAAGTAAAATAACAAAGTATGGCTATTGGAAGCCCCTTAATTGATAAAAAAGTTAGCATGCTGATTTTTAAGGTAAAAGGCTTTACATTTCAGTCTCTTCATTTATTAGGGGTATCTCAAGAACCAGTTCTAACAACCTTCAGCTTAACATTCAACATAAATATACATAATGTTCCGACAAAATTAAGGACTGACATTGACAACTAACTTTACTACAGAAAGATGACACCTTAACTTGTGCATGAAAAGGTTTTGTCTAGCACGTTAAAAGTCCTACAGCTAAAACACTTTACTGAGGCTCCAAAGAGCCATGTGGGTGGGGTAATACTATACAAGTGTGATTAAGAAACTGTGAATAAATAAGTTTCACAGCTCAAAATATCGAAAAATCGAAGAATTCCAATTTTACTTTACAATGAAGCTAAAGTATAAGAAATCTAAATGAATAACATACGGTAGACAATTAGTGAAAATCAGACTGAAAAATGGGCTGCAGTAAGAATAATGTGATACCTCGCTTTAATGCGAAAGGCAACTGAAGATAATCAAAAGCTTCGAGATTAAGGTCAACATTCTCCAGCAACACTTCCTCTGCATGATCAGCAAACTCCAATTTCAAACTCAATTACTGAGAGTAAAATCAAAGAGTTGTTCATACTACAAATAACTCAACCAAAAAGCTGAAATGGTAAGCAGTAGCTAGTAGTACCGTTCCAAATAGTGATCTTGAGTTGTTCCTTTTGCAGGTTTTTGAAATATCGATTAAGATAGCCGAGAATCAACTGACGAACGAGCCCTTCAAACATAGCACTCATCTTCCTAAGGCGGAGACGAGAATGTCATCCGGGCCGCAGTTGCAGGGCGGTCAGGCGAACGAGAGTGCTCGATTGCGAGGATTTTTTTTATTTGTCTCGATTCAACACGTCCTTCTCGTCCCCTCAAAATTGAGAAATCTTCGATTGTTTGAGAGTCGTAAGTGCATCTAAACTTTTGATAGAGAGAAAAATGTTGTTAGACAGATTGTCTGATAATTCAATTTGGTTTGGTTTTAGTAAAATTTCAAACAGATGTGCGATAATTCAATTTGTTTTGGTTTTGGTAAAATTCAAATTGAATCGTTATGCTGATTTAATTTGGATCAATTTAATTTTTTCACAAATTTTATTTACTATTTTATACTGGGGAAGGTACCCGTCGACCCGACGGATTCGGTTCGGTTCGTGAAAAATTAAAAGTCGAACCAAATTATTAGTCATCGGTTTTTTAAAATTTGAAACCGTAACAAAACCATTAACATTTCAAACCGAATAATTTTTAACATTTCAAACCGAACCGACCGATTTCAAATCAAAACAAACCGACCGATCTGAAACAGAACCGAACCGGTTCGGTTCGGGAGGGCGACAGACGCCAGAATATTATTATTTTAGAAACTGAGTAAGAGATTTTTTATATAAATAAAATTGAAAGGGTATCATTTTTTATTATTTATTTAATTAAATTTATATATGATCTAAAATATAATGAAAAATTTGATTCGGTTTGAAAAAATAAAAAATCAAACTGAACCATTAGAAGTTTTATTTTTCAAAAATTAAAATTATAACCGATTCACTAGCATTCCAAACTAAACCGAACCTAGCGATTTGGTACGGTTCGTTTGGTGTGATTCAATTCATCAATTTATCAATTTTTACTTACACTCCTATTGTTAACAATACATGTGCTTTTAGTGAAATTAATGATTGTTGAAGCTTGAAAACTCTCCAATTTTTTTTATTACAGAGGATAGAGCGAGACTAGATAAGAAAAAAAGAGCAAGATGAAGATCGAAACATATAAATTAAGTGTCAACACTATTACCAAAATTTAATTTGTCGGAATTATAATTATCGTGATATCTCGGCGAGTCATTACGCTAAGGCACTGATAAGAAGACTAGTTGATATTTTGGAAGACTTGTCGTCTGAAGTCGTCACAACAATTTTAATGTTATTTAATTTTATATATAAACAAACTTCCAAAAAAACAATATTATTTATTATTAAAAATTATTAACCAATCAAAAATGTATAAGTAACAGACTAGTACTCAACACTGTGAAGTAAATTCAATATAAATTTAGTTAAACAATATCAAACTCGTCAAAGTCTAAATTGTATTTCAGTTCACCTACGTTATATGTCATCTACATTATCAATGGAAGTAGTGTCTCTTCTCTCCGAATTATTTGAAGAGGAAAAGGCTATATTATCATTTTCATGACAAAAATATGTGAGGGGCGCAGTAGTGTCCTGGAATATTCTATGACAAGTGAAATCATCAAGCTCTCGAAGTGATGTTCCTAGAAGGTCAAACGACTTCGCAGGTTCACGTTTTTTTAATCTAAATTCGATTTTCTGATTATATTAAATATACACCAAATCATTAATTTGTTGATGTTCCTAGTGATTTTTCTTCTTTGTATGGATCTACACAAAGAATAATGTCTTGAGTATTAACAATGATCAACTATTTTTCTCTAATGTTTTAATCAAGACAATACTTATATTGTCTAATCCTAATCCAACTAAGGTCACATCCAACAGATGAGCATAAGCATCCACCAGGCACTTGTGTAAAATTTAATAATTTATATTTTAAATACAAATATCCAATCTTATGTAAAATTGAGTCAGATGAGATCAGATAAAATATTTAATCTTTTTAATCTAACTTGCATCAAAAATCATGATTTAAACAGAATCCCCTCTAAGAAGCTCCACTCGATTAATAGACCTTACTCATATCCAACTTCAAGGAAGCATAAGAAAAATACTCTTTCTTCTAACATTTTATGAAATTAGAGATCTCATTTGCCAGAATAATATTATCGAAAACAAGAGGTTCGGGGAAAAAGCACCCTGATTGGAAGAAATAGCCTCAGGAAGCAATAACTTCAACGATTAGTCATGACCTTCGAAATGATCTTCATCAGTACATTACACAAACTGATTGGCCAGAAATCTTCAATTTTATTAGGGTATTTAAGATTCCGAATCAAGAAAATAATAGTTGTGTTCCATTTATTATCTAGAGAATCTTAGTTGGAAAGACCAAAGCAATCTCATTTTACATCACCTCCCTTCATGGACCAAACCTTTTGAAGAAACATCCCTAAAAATCCATCAGGCTCTGGAGCATCTATAAGGCTCATCTGAATAGAGATTCTTTTACCCCCGAAGCATAAACTAGTTAACATAAAAAGCGATTCATGCCATCTAAAATCCTATAACATACTTTACTTAAAAAACGGTCTATATCCTCACTTGTAGTTGACGAACCAAATACCTTCTTAAAATAACTTCCAGCAACCTCTGCGATCTTCACTTGATCCATCACTAAAATTCCTAAAGAATCCTATAGAGCTTTAATAGAATTCCATGTTTTCCTCTAGGGAGCTCTAACATAAATAAAGTTTTGTTCTTGTCCCTAAATTGTGGCCAATCAGACTTAACTCTTTGTCGCCAAATTAGGAGATCCTCTTCCTTCAACCATTCATATAAATTATTACTAATTTACCCTTCTATGGCCGCCACTTCAGTTGATCGTCGTGTGGACTTTAACACCTTTGACTTACATTTAATTTCTTTAACCCTACCTTCAACACTATCAAAATTGCACTTGTTCCAGTTAGAAATAGCTCTCTTGTAATGGTCCAACTTGAAAAGGAAGAAGAGAGCCCCACCATTCACTGATCCTCTCCATGATCTGATTACTAAATCATTAAACACGTTTGTTTTAAACCACATTGGTTCAAATTTAAACTTTTAGGACACCTATTTGTTGAAGTCGAGTTAGGAAAATAACTAACAAAATGGATGAGTGATCTGAATACCAACTCATTTTATGCTTCACAACTGCGTTTGAAAAAAGTAGTTTCAGACTTCGCTGCATAAAACTATTTCCATTCTAGCTTTCACTTCATGATCTGCCTATCTTTTATCGGAAAAAGTAAATTGTTTACACACAAAACTAATATCTTTGAGATTTTAGTCACTCATCATGCATTTGAAAGCTCTAATCTGCTAAAGATCTCTAAATTTAGACCCCATTACTCCTTGGATGTTCAATACTGCATTAAAATCACACATTATAACCCACAGAAAAGATAATTCAGAATTAAGTAATCTGAGAAGGTTCTAACCCATCTTTCTCTTGTTGCACTCCGCATATCCATAGAATCCTACAAATCTCCATTTAAGATCACATCCAAAAACTAAATCAATGTGACTCTTGGAGTAGCTTTGCATTTCAACTTCAGCTCTGGTCTCCATAATACCAATAATCTACCATTCCGCCCCAATCTATCCACTAACAGTTCATAATACAATGCAAGCATAATCTCAAAGACTTAGTCAATCTTGTATCCAATTTATTATTTCTCAAAAACACCAATTGGAGTCTGATAGGACTATCGTTGGATTATTCTATGCAAATAAATTTGTAAACCTATTCTTACAGGTTAGTGATAAGTAAAGAGCCGATCCATAAAAACTGAGTTGTGACGTTTAATAACTAAACAACTAAACAAAATAAAAGACACAAGTTTTGGGGTTTTCAAATATTAAAAGTAAACAGAATTATTAAGTAGGAAATCAAAAAGATAGGCTCGTATGTCAGGTGGTCTTGAATTGTGAGATTATTGATCATCGATACATATGATTATATTCAATTCACACTCTGAATTAAGTAAAATATAAATTCTATAATTTTAGAGAGTAAATAATTGCTCCTATTTTACGTTCATCATACTCTTAACCCTATAGTATGAATTTTATATGTTTGACATACTTTAGAGGTCGTCAGCCGAGCAACAAGATATATCACTTGTGCCACCGTGATAGGAAATTCAGAAAAACTTATGTTACTTATGCAAAACTTGGGATATGTTACTATATATGCTCTATCTAATTAGTATTGTCTTTCGCCCTCAGAATCAGATCTAAGCCTCAATGTTTCATGCACGAGGCACTACGCACATTAGTTTTATCACGCATGTTAATACAATCATTCAGATTCAAACGCAATAACAATATCAACAAATAGAAATTATATGCACAAACTATCTTACAATAATCATCACAAGATTACAACACCTGAACTACATAAGAGAATCAGCCATCAAAGGCCATAGATATAGATACAAGTAAAATAATATAAACTACAATCATACTGAAACCTATGTTTGGTTGAACTCCCCTACTATTCTCCACTACTCCTTGCTTGTTGTCACACCCGTTCTTCACATCACTTAACATGGCAACATATTGTACAATGTTCTCCCTTGTCAAGCTCTTATATATATACTTGTAAGATAGCTTAGTTTTTAAGATAAAAATCTGGTCTCTTTCTTTATGTAAACTTTCATGAGATATTGATGTGCTTTAGACTTTTTCGGCTTATAAAAATTAGAATTGAGATAGGAGCCAATTTAGGAAGATTATCTATTCAGAGACTTTACCGGTGATTTTGATTGATATATATTAAGATTTAGGCTCTGAATCCTTATAGAAACTTATAGATAACTGTCTGATCTTTCTATAACCATTTGAATCGCATAAATCATACATCTAAGCTGAAAGATATGCTTCTTGAAAATTGAAAACATTATGTAGAATGGATAGAAAACTGCAGCTTATCGCGCGCATGTGTCACTTTCCACCGTGTGTGCGGCTCTCGCGCTCGGCCAGTGTTAAGTCATCTTCTTTTCCTTCCTTTCTTTATGTAACACGTGTCAGGTCAGTTCCCCACACATGACAGTGAACCACTGCGTGGGCTCTTGCGCTTGGCTGATTACTATCTTTTGTCATATTTTTTATCCTTATCTGAATTATGCTCTGACACCATCTTTTTTAGCACGTTTTTGCATTGATACCTAAAATAAGCCTGAAATACAAAAATTAGCTAAAGCCATTAAATAACACTAAAGAATGGTCTAGAGTTAGATGAGTTAAGCATGAATTAGATAGTCACATTTGATCTCATCATAATACCCCACACCAATACTTGATCGTCCTCGAGCAAGCAATAAAAACCCAAGGTATCGCTGCAAATATATCTAGTCATTATATAGTTCAGTTTTAATATATCCTTACTTTGCTATTTACTCATTATTAAGACTTGCAACTTAACTCACACACAACATCTAACAAGCAATTATGGTAAAAGCATATTATTGGCAACCAATCTATATAGCTACTTGTAGCACCTGTCTTCACATGCTTCTACTCTTTTCAAGAGCAATCAAGAAAGCCAATGTCAAAGATATGATAAGGAATGAGCATGCCTTACTAATTATGCATGATTATACTGCCTACCTTTCACCAAATCGGGAATAGATGGATATCCAAACCGTGGTTTTGCTCCACGTCAGTGGGATACCGACTGGTGACTTAGGACACAAGCTCATATCCAGAGGAGTTTGACAGTTTAAACTTAATAAACATTGTGAAAATATAAAAGTTTTCCTATAATTCTGTTAATTATGTCTTATACATTTATTTTTTGAAGTTTCTTTTTGAAACCTTTTCTCTCTAATTTTTTATTGACCTTCAGTCGAGAGACTTTTATTTTTTAAAGTCATGCCTTCAAGAGAAGATGGGTCACTTATATAGCACAATTTCTGAAAATAATTTTAAAAAGCATGAACTCATGGGCAATACTCAAATAAGTCATTCAAACACAAAATGATTAAAGATCACCTTAATTCAAGCATCAACATGAACTGGTAAGGCTTTTAGAAGCTTTCTAAGATATCAAACATGGCCATGTGACTAAACCATAAATTTGCATAAGAATATGCATGGAATCAAATCACTTAAATGATTAATAAAAATATTGAAAAGCTCAGATTCTTAAGAAATTTTTCAGATTATATGTGAGATAACTCAAATAAAAGAAAATGTAAATGAAAGACTATATTAAACACTAAGTGATAGTTACGATTTTGACTTCCCACCCCACATTAAAATTTACTATGTCCTCACAGTTCATAAGCACACATAAAAAAGAAGTAAGGATAAGGAGAAAAAAAAGACTTTGGAAGTCATTTTTGGTCTTCGCAAAGCTCTTTCCCTTGTGCGGACTGATCAGGTCACGCATGCGATAAGTTCTTCTTCGCGCACAAATTCCTATTATATGTCTCGTGAGCAGATTCTCCAAGCTGTGCGCTTGGCGACTGCTATAATTGTGTGCATCTTCTGTCTATAACTTCGGATTTTTGATAATTGTTTTCTACAAAAACCCCATATTATGACTTTATCGTACGTGTTAAGAACTCAAAAATAATTAGTGATTAGTCAAAACAAAATAAAAAAGGTAGTCTAATAAAAGTAAACAAGAGTCAATGTTCAGGTTTTAGAGTTAGGATTTATGAATGCCTCATCAGCTCCTGCACCATCTCCTGGTGCGCCTCTGTTCCTCATCCTCATGGTAATAACCACCTCCCTAAGTTGCGCATCATGCCTAGCCAGCGGGTTCCTCATGTAAGCTTGTACCGTATCAGTTGGCTAGGATGATGTTGGTGGTGGTGGAGCTCTCCTCAACGGTCCCTTTCTGGCCACAGAAGCTGAAGATGCAGATGAAGATGATTCATGCTCACATCATCTTCCACCCCATAGGTTGTGGTGCTGCAGACTTATCCTCAGGCAGCTCTTGGCATAGTGCCACATCTTTATAATATTGCCACACAATCTGGCCACTCCTCAATACATGGATGACTCGCATACGGACAAATGGGCTCCTATCCATGAATGCTTGCTGAAGTATAATTCTATTCGTGTTAAGGATGGGGCTGAGTCCCGTGACTCGCTTCAAAAGTCAAATGATAACTTCCCCACATACTATCAGTCCGAATTTAGACCCGATCGACTCAAAGTACAAACATACATAGTGGCAATGTTGGGAGTCCTTGCCTGCACACAACACGACAAAATAAATGGCTCTAGATATTGAATCTTATCTCTATATTTGTTTCGCACCAACATGGTGCCTCCAAGAACCTTCTGAATGTAAAATAGTGCTGGGTCTCAGAGGTAGGTCGCTGGTGTCTCACTCGGTATGAACATCAACTCAGGGTCAGTGCTGGCCTCCCTCTAAAAGTAGGTTAGCTCGACTATGTCAAGATCCTCGATCATAAAGGCTTCCACCTCGCACCATCTTTTGTGAGAGCGCAATCTACCGAGCCAATCACGAGGTACCGTTCATCACATTCTCAATAGGAGGAGTAGACTACTAAACTCCTCTTACCATTGTAAGGTAAGTTTTCGGAAGGGTACCTCGTGATTGGCTCGGTAGTCTACCATGGCTAAGAACTCAATTGTTGCTTCCACATTGGTATGCAATTTGAGGGTTAACATGCATCTTTACTCTATTTGACTTGCAAATGTGTGCACATCCTCATAGATTGCGCTCTCACACAAGAAGGTGGTCTCTAGGAATAAGCTGGGCAACATCCCCCAGTTTCACAGGCCCTGAATGATCTCCTCAAGTGTGAGCTCTCTGAGTGCCATGATCAGTTGGGAATTTCAGTTGGGGTGTGAGTCGCTCACATGGCTGCTACAAATGTGCGAGGTGAGCTACGCGTGGCAATTTCAAATCTGTTGCTTGAAAGAGGGTTGATTTCCGGCGGCTTTGATTTCTTTCCGGTGATCTGGTGCATTACAACTTCTTCTATCTATTTGGTGTGTCTTAGCTGGTCGTAGGGAGTAGCAATTGTTAATGAATTGCCTTCTCGATGCGTGGGTCTTCCTTGGGCACGACAATTTTGAGAGATTTGAAAGTGTCTAGGGTAATGCTTTCCATCCGCGCTCCTTAGGTTTTAACTGACCAGTTGAACTACACACGGCCCGTGTGCTCAGCCTTTCCTCGACGCACTCACGATGACTGTTTGTCTTCCGCGTGTTAACTCCCTTGTGGCGCACGTACTGCTTTCACTCTGCTTGTTCTTTGTAAACTATAAATCCCACACTTGAATTTGACTTTATTAGCTTGAGTTAGTATCTCAAAAAGAAAATATAACTTACTGAATTAAAGAAACCAAAATAAAATTGAAAAACGAATCGAGTTACCTCTCGTAAAGCGCCCTTGTTTAAAGTTTTAGGCTCGACGTTACCTCTTTTGATGATCATGAGATTCTTTCCTTTAGCACATCCGCAAACTCATATGTGACTTTCTTACTGTTGCTGCTTTTATCTTGCACTTGAAATTTTCATACGGATCGTGCATCCTCGCCCTTTAGTTATCATGTGATTTCTCCTCTAGCTTTTTCTTAACCTCCTTACGATTTTCTCCCTGGATTATGGTGGTTTCTTAGCAGCAGGTTTGTGTTGTTGTGGCAATGATATGGATTATATCTGCTAGTAACCACTTGATTCTTCCTTACATCCATTTTCATCCCTTGATTTGTTGTGTTTTCGGCCTTTAGAACATAAGAGAATAAGTCTGATATTTCAGGCTCATAAGCATTGTGTTGCATACCTGTGAGGACTAATACAAGGTCTGGTGGTTCTTCTTCTATCTTCTTCGATTCTTCTTTCTCAGTTTTTACATATTGTTCATCCATAATGAATTAGGTTTATGAAAGGAGTTGAATATGCTCATGTGTATGATCTTGTTATTTAACTACATCCACATTCTTCATTCTCCCATGTCAATAGTGGTACTAGCAGTTGTCATGAAGGGTCTTCCAAGAAGTATGGGTTGATGATTTAGGGACCTGTCATCTTTCATGTTTATGACATAAAATATAGCAGGTATGGTTAGAGTCCCTATCCGTACCAGAAGATTGTAAATTACGCCTAATGGACAAACATTAAATCATCTCTTGTTTCACGTAAAGGTCCATTATTCAGAGCGGTGTATATGCTATATAGCATTAAATTAATTCCAAACTTTAGTGCCTATCATGCATTGTAAGATGAACATACCTGGATAGACTCTTTTTAAAGACATATCATAAGCTGAAATAGAGAATACCTCTAGCTTCGGGTTTTCCTTTTCTTCCTTCTCTTTTACTTCATTTCCTGCTTGGACCTGGATAAAAGAGTAGACATAGAGTTAACTAAGTGAGTATTGACTTGAGAAGTAATGGTTAGCTATGTTTTCTCTTATGAACCAGTTTTATGATCTATGTATGAGCTATAGCTGTGTGCAAGAAAGTTGAACAGGCGCGCATCCTTTGCGCACAGGCTTCCTTCTTCCTCTTTAATTCCTCTAGCCGCGCGCTCGACATAATACTGATATGCGCACGGGATCCTGCGCGGTAGTGGTGGAATCAACTCCATAATTGACTTATGGGGCTCTAGATTATGTTCTTCCTTCTTCATGTCCAGATTATTATATTAGGGTGAGGATTCATCACAGGTTGTGATGGTAATCGGCCTTATAAAGCTCTATGTTCATTGACATCCATGGCAAGTTGTAATAATTACCTTTCCATATTGGAAAGCGTTATGTCCATCTTCTTGTCACGTTCCTTGATGTATTATTCTAGCTTATCCACTCTTACTCCAATCCATTACTAGTAGCTCCTTGGAAATATGAGAACAAAGGGTCTTGGCTCGATGTAGTTGTTATTCCCGTAGCTCATGTTTGGGTGGTGTCAAAGGCTTGTATGGTAATGTGTAGGCAGTGCGGTTCCTTGCTTCTGCACTTGCCGGTATCCATTGATAGCCACCAGGTCTTCCCTTGGATCAGTAGGTTCTAGCCAAGAAGGACACCCATCAGTGGCATGCTTAATTGACATGCATACCTCAGATTGTGTGTGTGTCGTCCTCTTCATGGCTTAAAGTAGCTCTTGCATCATGGTTTTCATATCTGGTATTTTTGAGGATGGAGCTTTAAGTGGTGGAATTTGGGAAGGTATTATATAGGTATCCGAGGTTGCAACCTTGAGCACTCTGTGAGGTCATGTGAACAAGCGGGAATTTTCGGTTATCTCTTTTATTATCATCCAAATCTCCTTGGTATACTTATTCTGAATGCTTCAACCAGTTGATGCCTCCAACAACTTTAATCTTGGAGCTGCATTCCTTCTATGTAAAACTTGATCCAGTTTTAGTCCAGCAATCCATGGTTTTGGCACTTGGTGGTCAATCTCCTGAAGCGTTCGTAATAATCATTGGCTGTCTCATCCGGCTGGTGTTTTACACCACATATTTCCTTCCAGATCTGAGATGCTTTACCTGTAGACTAGTACTTTGCAAGAAAAGCTTATCACATATTTCATGTAGAAATAGTTCATGTAGGCAAATACGAAAGTCATTCCTAAGCATAATCCATTAATGAGAAGGGATAAGCTAACAACATGTATTTGGTCGATGTCAGTCTCAGTCGGTTTCATCATGGTATAAACCACATTGGATTTGCACAGATGAGGTTGGACATCTTCTCCCGACGTCCTTCAGAGCTAAGGGAGTTGGTGTATAACACCTCCCCTAATTTTGATATTTTCATCATCAACGGCTTACATGCATTGCGGCTAATCGTAGAATGTTGGAGCAGTCAACTCCTTAAAAGTTCTCCTCCATGTCTGGTTCTATTGGACTATCATCTCTGTTGCGGCTACTTCTCGTCTTGCATGGTTCCTTTGGCGAATAAAATCTTCCGAGCTCATAGAATGCAAATAGGTTGTCCTGAAAAATATGGTTCATAGACTCAACAGAAGTTGTTCTGAAAATTAGTGTGGACGATAAGACAATGAAAATAAATTTGGCAAATCTAACAGAAGTCAGATCATTCTCGCGAGCTTGGCGAGAAGCAATCGAGCACGAGAGGACTTTGTAAAATAAGAAAAACTAAAAATATGACAAAGATGCGCGCTCAAGTTACTTGACCGCGCAAGTGGCTAGACTCTGATAGACTTAAAAAATGACTAAAAATTGTATAGAAATTAACTAGTTACCAAAGTATCAACGTACCTCAGTCCCCGATATCATCGTTGCGTTGTCCTATGCAAATAAATTTATAAACCGATGCTTATCATTTAATGGAAAGTACATGATCGATCCAAAAGACTGAGTTGTGATCGTTTAGTAACTAGGCAATTAAACAAAATAAAAGACATAAGTGTTAGGAGTTTTAAGATATTAAAGAGAAGTAGAACGGTTAAATAGGAAATCAGAAAGATATGCAGGTAATTCAGGAGGCCTTGACTTGTGAGATTATTGATCATTGATATAAAAGATTAAATTCTATTCATGCACTAAATTCAAACAAAATATAAATTCCATAATTTCTTAGTGTAAACAATTGCCCCTATTTTACGTTCATTATACTTTTAAGCCAATAGTATGAATTCTATTTGTCTAACATGCTTTGTAGGTTGTTAGTCTAGCAACAAGACATACACAGTTGTGCTACTGTGACAGGGAATTTAGACATACTTATATTACCTTTGCAGAAGTTAGGATATATTACTATATTTGGTCTATCTAATTGGTATTTGCTTTTGCCCTGACAATCAAATCTAAGCGCCTAGATTTCATGTACAAGACATTAAATACATTAGTTTGTCATACACATTAATGTAATCATTCAGATTCTGCGCAGTAACAATATCAACATAAACACAATTTATAAGTACAAACTATCTCACAATAATCATCACAACTTTAAAACACTTGAACTAAACATAAGAATTAGCCACTAAAGGTCATAGACATATATACAAGTAAAATAGTAGAAACTACAATCTTACTCAAACCTATGCTAGGTTAAACTTTCTTGCTGTTCTTTGTTGCTCTTTGCTTACTGTCAAACCCGTTTTACACCAGTCTTCACAACCCTTGACATGACACCGTATTATGCACCTTTCTCCGTTTTCAAGCTTTTCTATATATGGGTGTGAGGTGGCTTAGCGTTTAAGCTACGAATTCGGTCTCTTTATTTATGTAAATCTTCAGGAGATATTGATAACCTTCGGACTTCTTTGGCTAATGGAATCAAAATCATGATAGGAGCCAATTTAGGAAGATTATCTGCCCGACGATATTATCAGCGATTCTGGTAAATATACATCAAGATTTAGGCTTTGACTCTTTATAAAAACTTGTAGATAAACTATCTGATCTTTCTATAGCATCTGAATCGCATAAATCATATATCTGAGCTTAAAGATATGCTCCTTGAAAATTAGAAACATTATGTAAACCGGATTAGGAAACTGCAGCTTGTCACGCGTTAGTGTCACTTTCGACCACACGCGCCTCTCGCATGTGGCAAGTGCTACGTCATCTTTTTTCTCCCTTATTTTCCTTATGTGACATGTGTCAACTCTGTCCCATGCGCGAGGCAGTGAACCATTGCATACAGCTCTTGTGCTCGGCTGATCATTGTCTTATGTCTAATTTCTTCTCTTTGTTTGAATTATGCTCCCAAACTGTCTTTTTAGCATGTTTTCGCATTAAGACCAAAAATAATGCTGAAATAATATTAAATAACACTCAAGAACGGTTTAGAATTAGGTGAGTTAAACATGAATGAGACAGTCGAATTTGATCTCGTCAAAATCCGTGAGATATTATAATCTCACGAAAAGCCCGACCGTAACTGTCCAATATCAAATCCCAAATCTTTACATGGACGCAGTTCAAGACGTGTCGTCATGTTCTATTAAATGATTTTTTAAACCTGTTTAATAGAAAAATTTTAATTATGAATCAATTCAATTCAATAAAATTTAAAATAAAAAATGTACAAATTCGATAAAAAAAAATTAAATTCATATATGATGATTAACAATTTTGATATTCATTAGATTTGGATATGTGTCTGTGAAATTTTAATGTGATATTCTTTATATAATAGTATTCAACAATTCTATCGCAACATTCATCATATTTAAATTAATATGATATTCACCGAATTAACAACAATATTCTCCAAATGGATGGTGTTTCTTAAATGGTAACATTTATTAAATATATAAATGATTTATACTTTTTTTAATAGAAATGTCCTTACATTTATAATAATATTTGAAAATAATCAGTGGGTGAGTAAATTTGTTCACCGAATGAATGGTTACATTCATAAATTGCGTATACATGTCCTATACTATTTTATATAATTATATATTTGTTATATTTATTATAATATTCATCAAAATATTAAAAATATTTCTAATTAAATGATAACATTCATCAAATGAATAATATATATATATATATATATATATATATATATAGGGGAGGGATCCGGTGTAAACACTATTTTCATTGTAAATAGTGGACAATTCCTAGCCACTCATTTGAGATAAATCCAAATGTGAGATAGATCATGTTTTTATAATTTTGAGACATTTCAAATGTATAGATAAAAAAATATAATATTAAAATAATTAAAATAAAATTTTAAAAAATAAAATAAATAAATAAAATTTTAAAAATAAAATTTTAAAAAACTTAAAAATTAAAAAAAAATTAAAATTAAAATTAAAATAAAATGTAAAAATGATGAAAAAATTCAGTTCACAAGGCATTCAACGCTTGCAT
Source organism: Kalanchoe fedtschenkoi (assembly GCA_002312845.1). NCBI lineage: Eukaryota > Viridiplantae > Streptophyta > Magnoliopsida > Saxifragales > Crassulaceae > Kalanchoe > Kalanchoe fedtschenkoi. The sequence continues at coordinate 5,915,234 of NQLW01000048.1, forward strand.
TTGTTAGCTGGTTTATGTTCACCATAATGTTGGTGAATTTTTGGTTCATCATGGTGAATAGATAATTCACCAACATGGTGAACAGACAGTTCATCATAAAAATGGTGAATTTATGGTTCACCATGGTGAATAGATAGTTCACCACCATGGTGAACAGACAGTTCACAAGTACAGAAATTATATAAATTCATTCATCAACATAATATAAACTAAGTAACTGTGTCATTTATCCCCACAGACAGTTCACCATCATTTAAATTGTGAGAATTAACATATCCCTTAACATCTGATTTAGCAGAAGCATCTAAAGGCCCTGCCAAATTTTTACTATCTACAACATCATATTCTTGGGTGTGCTCTCAGTATATCTTGTCTCCTCAGGTATACTCATTTCTCTTAATTCATACATGTTATACTGAAGAGCAATCAAGTCAATACATGGTTGCTTCAAGATTTGCACTCTTTTCATTTTGTCATTTACATCTCCACAATTCTGATGAAAGCGCACTCAATAATACCTAAATGGTAAGCCGAGTTTTTAACATCAGAGATCAAGAAATAAAAAGATATCATGATGGCTGCAGCCAACAACTTAGGAAATTCAAGCAACTATTATCTTCAAATTGAATATCGAGTTACAAAGTCTAAGTAATGCACTTATTATGATAATCACTGTAAAAAAATGCATAATTTCTTAACTAGCTGGAAGATCGATCACAACAATCTGAACACATTTCGTGTGATCAAAATTACACAAAAAACCATTGGAATGAAAAATGAAGTGAACTGGCCAATGCAAAATCAGATGCGTTAAATGTAAAAGCCGCATGAAGATGGGGCGAAGAAATTACAGGTGAAGAGCTAAACTAGAAAAAAAAATCTAGCAGGATCCAAATTACATAAGATTTTAGAATAAACAAATGGACCACCTTTAGAGACTTCTGATAAGACTCTAATCAGAAGCGGCAAGAAACGAAGAAATACATAATG
>NQLW01000048.1:5917610-5928977 GCA_002312845.1 Kalanchoe fedtschenkoi
CTATCAATGCTCCATGAAGGTTTCCCTCACAAACAATAATGTTGTATTCATTATTGTTAAACTTACTAGAACAAGTCATAGTAGCATAATACATTAAAGACATGTGTGAGCCAATAAAAATGGTTCATATAAATTGGGAAACACTCTTCTTCAATAACTAAAACTAATTTATTAACTTCAATGAATTCATGACAAGGACAGGGGTGACTAATGGTGGGTTCTAAGGAGCACCATTCACGTGGTCAAACAATCAAGAAGATAATACCAAATCTAGATTAGGCTTGACAGAGCTCTAGTGAACGGCCACGCCCTAGTGGACTTTCCTCGCTGGTCGATTACCCATTTGGGGAGATAAGCCTCTTATCACACCCCCTTATTTGTAAGGATAGAGGAGCCAAAGTGTATCAAGACAAGCTTCAAATACCTCAGGATTTGGAAATCCCATGAAAAGCTTAAAGAGGCAGTACAAAAATGTAGATGGGGAAACTGCACATAGACCCATTGGTGAACTTCTCAAAGCTCGGGTGTCTAGCCAAAATTCGGATTGTTGAAATTATTCAGTTTTCAGCAACATGGAGACAAATATTAAGAAAGTGGAAGAAAGGGTTTTATTTCTACAAAGACAATTGCAAAAGGGATAGTCGCAGATTGTAGTCATCAAGCATCATGAGCAACAACACAAGCTACAAATTAACCTCTGTAATTGACAAGCCTTACTCGATGACAAGGCGAGGATATCATGGCTAGCCTCTAGAGATGAGAACATTTCTCTTCCATGCTAGTGTTAAAAATTTAGCCAGAAAGTCCAAAGTTAACTTAAAAGTAGAAGACAGTACATTTTAGAGGAAGAGGAGAAAATCAACAAAATTGTAGATCACTATCATAGCATCCTCAATGGAGAACACCACTCAAAGGAGCTAAACCTTTTCCAGCCATCCTTAGCATCATCAAATAAGTGCGAAGTGACAAAATCCATCCCTGATGAAAAGGAGATTCGAGAGGGCATGAAGAAGGTGAACCTATCGGGAGCCCTGTGCCTTAATGGCTATACAAGAAAATTTTACATCGATAATTAGAACATCATCAAGATTGACCTACTAGAAGCTATCAAGTGGATAATCATTGGAGGCACCATCCCTGAAAACATAAGCGATACACACCTAATTTTTAATATAAAAAAAAAGAACTCATCGGCTTTGGAAGACCTAAGGCCTATAAGCCTATGCAATTACCGGCACAAGGTAATTTCAAAAATTCAACAATAAGTTAACTAATCTTCTCCCTACCATGATCTATAAGGAGAAAACCGGCTTCCCAATGGCCGAAGCATCTTCAAAAATGGGGTAGGGCCTTCATAATGAATTTAGAAGCCTGGTGTGCAACTAGTTCTCGCAAGCTAATCAGAGATTGTAGATGGGAGTGATTACAATAGCCTGCTTCAGTGTTGTTTTATGGGAAATTTGGAAATGCAGATGTGCCGCCATGTACAACAAGACCGAAGAGAGCTTGTTGGCTCTTGACAAGGCGGTGCTGCAAGCGGTCCGAAATACCTTAATGATGAGAATGTCAAGTCTCAAACCCAGGATCAAAGAAAAGCCTAAGGAAGAGATCTGAAACTAGTAACTGGGGCTCCACATAGAGCGATCAAGAAGAGTAACGCCAGACAACCGCTTTGGATGACTTCTAGCACGAGAATGACGATCAACGTAGTTATAAGTGGCAGTGTAGTGGTTCTAGACAGGAGCCCATTTGACGCTTTCGTCATAGCTCGCATAATCAATGTTCTTCATTATAGCGAGCTTGAAGGAATTCCTAAAATTTTAAGGGATATTAGAACTCTAGCCGAGGCCTACAATAGTTGGGACCTATAGATCCAATGGAATTCGGGTGTAGGGCCTGATACGTGCAAGCATTGGAGTGTGGCTCCTTACATGAAGCTGCCATAGTTTTAGAGATTCAAAGCCATCAACTCAGGTTGAAACATGACTGCTCGTAGTTTGCTGGACATCCCGGACAACGATGTCGAGCAATGATATAGACCTGAAGAGCTTACTATCGATGTCATGCTCCTCATTGTGCAGGATAAACTCCATATCCCTACCTTAAGGGGAGAACCCTACTCTCAGGGGGTGTCATTGTGCGAGGCCTAGCTTGTGGGTTCCTTGGCCCATCTTGTGGGTTTTGGATCTGTGCTTATTCCACATGGTTAATAAATGCAGATTTAAATTTTGCGCAGGTGATTTTTAACATGATTAGTATCATTTTCCCGAGACATATTGATCCTTTAATTAAACATACTGGAGGGCAACTGGGACGAATGGAACAGTTGGAAGATGAGGACATTTTTCATCATTACTAATCAGAAAAAATGGAATGAAACTTGTTAAAGAAAGTGAGCAGAGAAAGCAATATTGAAGCGTTCATGATCTCGAGGAGAAGAAAATGATCCAATAAAAAGGGAGAAACTTTGAATTGATGGTTGTTTGAAATATAATTGTTACCTTTAATTGAGAGATAAAAATCAAAATCCTAATGAAAACTAAAATCAAATTATGTTTTTTACCACACTGATTCAGTTTGGGCTATTTCTAAAGTCTATTGATTTTCTCAACCAATTCAAAGGGCATAATTGTTGCAAAATTGTGCAACCAAACAAGGGGAGCTTGGATTAAAAAGCCCAATCATTCAACATGAAGATTACACACATACGAAAAAAACATTACAATGAGATGACAGATTTAAAGCTCAATTGCATATAACAATGTCAGAGAAACACATCGTTCAAAATTTGAGCTTCCTGTAGGATATTCATACTCTCCAAAATGAGTGCAAGGGAAAAATTTCTAGCTACAACCGTCTTCCTTGAGCAATTAGAGAAGAATATCAACCAACAACATATCCAATTAGATTTGAAAGACATTGAATATTTATTAATATTACTAAATATTTTTATAAATCTGAATTATATTTTTTATTTTTAGATGTATATTTTGAGGGACGACCCACTCATCATCAAAACATACAAGTCTGAAGCCCCACCTCCATCAACACTATTATAAATCATAAGTTCAAACTTCTTTCTATAATTCATCACACTTAAATCCTAATTGATCAACTTGGCTCTACAATAGATGCCCATTAGTTTGTTATTTCACTTGATTTTAGATATTTCCCATTTTAATCATTGTTATTCTGTTTCCATTCCACACAAAAAACTAATCATTTTTCTTCGTTCAAGCTCTTCCATTACATTCTAAAATCACATATGGACCTACATTGACCCATTCACTCTTCCATGCTCCGGGAGCACCTACTCCCTCAAAAAACGTCGTTTTGAATTTGATTAAAACGGCGTCGTTTTTTTTGTTTCTTTCACGCAAGATCAAAACGGCGTCGTTTTTTGTGTTTAATATTGACTAGACTATTCATTAGAATTGACTTGATATTCACCAAAACTGATTGAATATTCACTAGAATTGCTTATATATTCATCAGAATTGCTCTTATATTTATCAGATTATTTTATGATTCCGTATTCATCAAAAATATTTCGATATTCATCAGAATTGCTTATATATTCATCAGAATTGCTCCTATATTTATCAGATTATTTTATGGTCTATATTCATTATTTTTGTTTTCATATTTATTAGAAATGCCTCTATATTCACTAGAATTGCTTATCTATTATTCATATTTTTTTACGATCTATATTAATTAAATATTAACCAGATTATTCACCAGAATTGATTGGATATTCGCCAGAATTGATTAGATATTCACCAGAATTGCTTATATATTCATCAGAATTGCTCATATATTTATCAGATAATTTTATGATCTATATGCTTCCATATTCATCAGAAATGTCTCGATATTCATCAGAATTGTTTATATATTCATCAGAATTGCTCATATATTTATCAAATTATTCTATGATCTATATTCATTAGTTTTGCTTCTATATTCATCAGAAATGCCTCGATATTCACCATAATTGCTTAAATATTATCATATTATTTTATAATTTATTATTCACTAGTTTTGATTTCATATTCATCAGAAATGTCTCGATATTCACCAGAATTGCTTATATATTATTCATATTATTTTATGGTCTATATTAATTTAATATTAACCAGATTATTTACCTGAATTGATTAGATATTCAACCGAATTGATTGGACATTCACAAGAATTGCTCATATATTCATCAAAATTGCTCCTATATTTATCATATTATTTTATGATCTATATTCATTAGTTTTGCTTCCATATTCATCAGAAATGTCTCGATATTCATCTAAATTACTTATACATTCATTAGAACTGCTCCTGTATTTATCAGATTAATTTATGGTCTATATTCATTATTTTTGCTTCCATATTCATAAAAAATGTATTGATATTCAGTAGAATTGCTTATATATTCATCAAAATTGCTCCTATATTTATCAGATTATTTTATGGTCTATATTTATTATTGTTGCTTCCATATTCATCAAAAATATCTCGATATCCACTTGAATTGCTTATATATTCATCAGATTATTTCTCATAAATATTGAATAATTTCTGATGAACAAACTAGAGTAGACATCTTCGACGCCACTACCGCAGATCATCGACTTCTTTTTTCTCGCCACCTTAAATCGAATCCATGACTCACCGAATCACCGGAGGATGATCAGCCCGTGCAGCCCCACGTGCTGCACCGGCACGCAACCCTCCTGCACCAGTTAACCATGCTCCGCCGCTAGCCCCTGCTCCTGCCTCAGGCGGTGGCATGCTTAGCGGGATCGGCTCAACCATATATAGCTCAAGGCATGGTTTTCGGAACTGGAAGCGCCACGACACACAGGGCTATGGACGCCGTCATGGGCCCAAGGACCATCCAGCACGAACCTGTTGAAGCTCCAGCTGCTGCTACGATTCCCAACTCAAGCATGGTTCGCGGCTCTGATGCTTGCATCAACCACTCCAATGCTTTCAATGATTGTGTGAAATCCTTCGGTAGCGATATCAGCAAGTGCATTTGTATAGGACTGCATTTGTATTTGGTGAATTTTATAGTAATTTGGAGCATTATAAAAATTATAAAATAATTTGATAAATATAAGAGCAATTTTAATGAATATATAAATAATTTTGATGAATATCGAGACATTTCTGATGAATATGAAAGCAAAAATAATGAATATAAACCATAAAATAATCTGATAAATATAGAGGCAATTTTGATGAATATATAAGCAATTATAGTGAATATGCAATCAATTTTGGTGAATATCTAATCAATTTTGGTGACTATATTAAATTAATATAGACCATAAATAATCTGAATAATATATAAGCAATTAAGGTGAATATCGAGGCATTTTTGATGAATATGGAACCAAAAATAATGAATATAGACCATAAAATAATTTGATAAATATAGAAACAATTCTGATGAATATATATGCAATTCTGACGAATATCGAGGCATTTCTAATGAATATGGAAGCAAACTAATGAATGTAGACCATAAAATAAAATAATAAATATATGACCACTTCTGATGAATATATGAGCAATTCTGGTGAATATCGAAACATTTCCGATGAATATGGAAGAAAAATTAATGAATATAAACCATAAAATAATTTGATAAATATAGGAGCAATTTTGATGAATATATAAGCAATTCTGGTGAATATCCAATCAATTCTGATAAATAATCTGATTAATATTAAATTAATATAGACCATAAAATAATCGAAATAATATAAAAGCAATTCTGATGAATATCGAATCAATTCTGGTGAATATGGAAATAAAAAATAATGAATATAGACCATAAATAATCTGATAAATATAGAAACAATTCTGATGAATATATAAGGGTAAATATCGAGACATTTCTGATGAATATGAAAGTGAAACTAATGAATATAGATAATAAAATAATCTGATAAATATATTAGCAATTCTGATGAATATATAAACAATTGTGATGAATATATTAAATTTATATACATAATAAAATAATATGAATAATATATAAACAATTATGGTGAATATCGAGACATTTGATGAATATGGAAGTAGAAAAATGAATATAGATCATAAATAATCTGATAAATATACGAACAATTCTGGTGAATATATAAGCAATTCTGGTGAATATCGTGTCATTTCTGATGAATATGAAAGCAAAACTAAGGAATATAGATTTTAAAATAATCTGATAAATATATGAACAATTCTAATAAATAAATGGATTTAACACGTTATTATTATTAAACACAAAAAATGACGTCGTTTTGATCAAATTTAGGCAAAACGATGTCATTTTGATAAAATACAAAATGAAGGCATGTATATCAAATAAAACGACACCGCTTGAGGGAGTATCTACTCCCGGAGCATGTAAGAATTTGCGACATTGACGTCTTACTATCATATGTGCGTACAACAATGCGTTCATAAAAAAAGTTAAAATTCTAAAACAAAAAATAAAAAAAATTAAATTCTCTTTCAATATTTGATCAATTCGCAATCAAAAAATTCATGTTCTGTTGTAAATCACGTCAGCTTTAAGGTGATGTATCAAATCAGTTGGATATCCAAATCCACCTTTTCATATATTTAGACTTAATTCACATCACGCATCCAAACCAGAAACTAACTTCAATAAATTCCTTAATCCAATACAAAATGAGCGTATCTCCCTTCATGTGGCACTCAGGGAACCCGTGCTATTACTCACTCATTATCTAGGCTACTGCATGAAGACTGTCCAAGCGTTGAACTCAGATAAAATAGCTTGACCGTTTCGGACAGAAATAAGGGATCTGATAAGGGCTTTAAATTTGCCAACAGTAAGTTCAGAAGATCGGTAGAAGGCATAAGCTTGCCAGTAGGTTTAGATATTCAACAGTTTACTTGTCATAGTAAAAGTTTATCTTCTAAAAAAACAAAGCGAAACATAATTAAACAAGCAGGTCAATGGGGTCTGACACACATTACCTCCACCTATTTAGATACGTGCCATTATAAACAAATGGCAGATAAATGTACAATAACAAAAACATTATACCAGCATGGAAGTATCAACACACCATTGGGCATCCACAGCATAACCAGCTCATAAAGAACCAGACTTACCACTGGCAGAATGGTCATCAACTTCAGCATTATCGCACTTTGATGAAAATAAGTCTGGATATGCGAAGTAAGTGTCATCATCCAAGGATGTACATCTTTGAGGTTGCTGCTGGGTTAGATCAGGCTGGACGCCATTTCCAAATGAACTATATGAGTCAAATTTTACTTCAACCACATGATCTGACAGGCTATCAGGATGCATATTTGGGTGATCCCAGTTGCGTTTATCTGTCAGAGGAGAATGTGAAACAGATAAGCCACCTGTGGACTGTTCATCAACAAAATTTGCCTTCTCTGCACTTATCTGCTCATCAGCAACATCCTTGTGAGATGAGAAACCAGAGCTTCTCCCGGGCATCTCTCCGTTTTTTTTCATAACGAGTTCAGTGATCCTCATCTGTGCAAGGCTGGCAGCTGATCGAGCTGCTGATGCTGCACGTTCTGCTGAATCAGCAGCAGCTTGCGCAGCAGCCAAAACATCTTGCAAGTCTACATTGACATCACTCCTACGCTGTGAGATCATTTGGACTGTAGTGTCAGTCTCTGCAGAAAATGATGAGGATGGTATCACTGGAGGCATATATGATTGGGCAGATTGGCACTGCTCACTGTCGACAGATTGAACTTCATTAAGGACGTTATAAATTTTGTCCACAGAACCCCTTTGTGCAGTTTCCTCTTGTTTCAGGTCTGACTGATGCAAAGTGCTTTCATCCGCCTCATCTTCGGAAGATTCACTATCCATAGCCGAGACTGGTCGGATGGTTGGTGATACTAATGGTTCATTAACTTTTGGGCGCAGCGAAACTTTAGGAACTTCAGGAAAGTCTAACCCATCAAAATCCGAGACAGCACCATATTGCTCATTGAGGCCTTGAGATGTAATAGTTTTCAGTGTTTCTTCATGCTTCTCTTTAGGAAGAGGCAACACAGACGCGCTCGTAAATTGAGAAGGACCATTCTGGTAACATGGATGTCATTTGATTACTATGTTGTAACACATAAGGGGACGTGGACAGAAAAGACAACAAAATGGAACTCACAAGCAAATCTTCATGCTTCTTTAAAATTTCATTCTCTGATGCAATTGGGTCCCAATCCAACCCATGCTCTTCCGCAATTTCAGTTAAAAGCTTCAATCTTTTCTCAGGTGCAGGAGCACGAACTGATAACAGTTCTATCAACTGGAACAACCAAAAACCAATTCAGACCATGAATCACTAAGTAAAATGCATCAGATTGCAGCCATATGCACAATGCAAGTGGCACCTACTAAGTTCCAACCACATCAAACCTGACGATTAACACCACAATCGGGACGCAGCTCAGTTGCGGCTGCCACAAACTCTTTTCCATATTTAGAAGCAAATAGCATTTGGACATGCATCAACTCTGGTAGATCGGCACACCTTGGAGCAGCAAAGCACACACTTGATATCGCTTCTTTCAAATCTAATGGGCATTCCCTGAAAAATCCAATGGTTGAGTTGTCAGATAAAATAGTGATGGGAAGAGAGTCTGCAAATTACAGCACAAAAAGATATTTAGTTTGGACAATTTTAAGAATATAGAACAGAATTCTGCACAACCATATAATGGGGCTAGTCTGAGGGAGGAGTTTAAAACAAACACAACAAGGACATAATAATACACCAGAGTTTATTTTTCCTTCAGGCAAATGAGTTCGCCATTGCAATGCCCTTGATCAAACATGGATGAATCAGATAAGACATGGTGAATGAGCCAATCATGAAGTCTGTTTTATAATATTGCTTAAATAAAGAACTAGAAAGAAGGAACACATTTCTCCCTAAGACGGACCGGGTATACTTGCGGCAAATTACCCCATGTGGGATGGTACGGAAACTATTATCTTTGTTCAAAACTAAGCTCAGTTTGGATTATTCTAGTGGCTTGTCCACTGTATGGTCTTATTAACTTTGGTGGGCCATTGACACCACAGTCTTAGGTTTCCTTGAAAATAAATGCTATTTTCAAACATCTAAACTTCTGATTTCCCTATAAAGACATATAATCTGAGCACAAGCAAATAGCACCTAAGCCATGAGTTGACTGAAAACATATAAGTCATTTAAGAATAGCCTGAACTATCATCTTCTGGGTTGTACCTTCATGAGATCAACATACTAGAAATGACCCAGCAGTTCAGAGCTAGACTGCGGAGAATAAATAGATTGCAAAATGTAGCTCAAAGGGAATGCAAAACCTTTGTGTTTCAATAATCGGGATCCGCACTGAGATCAGTTCACAAAACAACTCAACTATCTCCTGAGCGGCCATCATATTCTCTTCCCTTATAATATGCTCTACCTAATAGCCAAGATACAAAAATAGGATAGCTTCATGAGCCTTGTCAAATAAGTAGATTTTCCCACAACGTAGGAGAGTGCAACAAAATACATAGAAAATCATACCCTGATACGTGCGGTTGCTTCTTGACCAGTTTCAAGAAGCTTCGCTATGTCTCGCCGCATCTGCTTTATCTGTATCTCTCTCCTATTTCTCAGCAGTTTTATCCTCGGAATTGTCAACTTAAGAAGGGTTTTACTGCATTTAAGACAAATCATAATCAGGTATTCTTTCATTTAAAACTATAAAGACGGTAATATGGATAAAAAACAGCAAGATGTGTAAACAAACAAACAAACAATTCAACACAAATAAAAACATGTTCTTCACGTTGCACGTGCAAACACGACTCATGAACACATCATATTATACATAGAGCAACACAATTATTACCTCCAATTGTAAGCGAAGATTCACTTGAAATTAAAAAGTTCAGAGATTATAGTGGAACTGCTTGTCAATGTGTATAGGTGTGTAAAGAAACACAAATATTACCTCAAATTGTAAGCAAAGATTCACTTGAAATTAAAGAGACTTGGAAATTACAGTGAAACTGCATGTTGATGTGTATAGTTGCATTGCCTATCATCTAATCCATGATTTTGCGAGCCACCAAAAAAATCTACCTATATTTTTATATCAATGACAAACATGGTAATAGTTGCAACCTAACACATCATAACCTGTCAGCAAGAAAATCATGGGGAAGGGCTACTTTAACCACCTGAGAAGCCGTTGTAAGTCAGAACACAATTGGTATAGGCCCATGATATCATAAAGACTTACCAGTCAACTGGGCTGTGGGTCATTAATTTTCAGCCCTTGAACATGGACCAAACCTACACCTAAAATAGTCATCCAATTGCATGGACTGTATTTAACAAGACTGAGCCTGAATGACTCAGTCAGTCACTAAGATTTTCAGCCCGTGCTCTCTTGAAAAAGAGGCTTGTTACATACCTAAATCTACTACATAGTGCATTCCCACCATAGAGTACAGACAAGAACACATCAGATTTTCGAAACTAGTTCAAATCATAGAAATAGGTGAGACATATTTCACCATTTCCTACCAAAATAGTTATAGAGACAACTTGTCTCAGTGTGTGCCCTCAACAAACAACAGTTAATGCGTCATTCTTAGGCATGCCCACTCCACCATCAGCTCCCTCATCTGATTACTGTTTGGCTTTCGGTTAATTACCGGAGGAGTAACACATAAAATCTAACTAATAATGAAAATCTTAGATACAGGTGAGAAGAGGCACCTCAAAAAGAAACCTCCTTAGCCTTGGCCTATTGTAGGAACAGAAAGAGAGCTGATTTCCCACTCATAAAAATGTATACACAGTGTAACAAAAATATGCACACTTCATTCTATTTAACAGCTTCTTCTTCTTCTTCTATTTGACATAGAAAGCTTCTATGGATGAATCACAACGGGAAATCATCTAACAATTCTGAACACATACAACAGCCGGTAAAGAAAGTAGGCTAAGAAGCATCTGAATAGAGAAATAGTAAAGATTGAATGAGGGTGATTGGAGTGATGAATTAGGGTGGGGGAGACAAGAGCGTCAGTTACCATTTGGGACCTTTAAAACCCTTGTTGAAGAAAGAATCAAGCATCGACATATCCCTCCGCACGCCCAAGTAGACGAAAGATCGGATCAGATCGGATGGGAGAGGCTTCAATTTTGGACGTAACAGCTTAGAGAGATGAGAATTCGACTTCTTCGGGTATTCTATTGTAATGTAGAGTAGCTTGCTATTCTGACTATCATCACCTTTCTTAATGCATAAGATTTTTCATATTATGTTTTATTGCGATGTTACCTCTCTCTCTCT
>NQLW01000048.1:5932284-5946911 GCA_002312845.1 Kalanchoe fedtschenkoi
CAAATTGATATACTTGATCCCATTTTGGTTAATTAGATCAGGCTCAAGCTTTGTAGATCTAGGTAGAGGGAAGGCCTTTACTTCTTCCTTCCACACCTCTTCATTGAACGTTTTGTTCATACGGGAATAGTACCTGCAGAACACCTCCCATTTAAATGCCACATATGAACATTACTCTTAGGTTTCTCACCTGACTCAGTAGATGCCTTCCTCTTAGTAAAGAGTCCTTTTGGGTGATAACTAGACCTAAACTAAACAAATGGAATATGAATTGTTAAACAAAATTAAAAAAAAACATATATATCTAATAAGTGTAAGTGTTGTTGTAGTAGTGGAGATGAACAACCTGAATCTTATGGTCCTTCAGGAATGGATGGTCAAAATCCGGATGATGTGATATAAGGATACAAAAGTATCCCTGTTTGGAATATGCCAGATTGTAAAAAAATCAAAAATCGAGAACTATGTTGCTTGAAAATCAAAATTCCAACAAAAAAAAATAGAACACATCCACATACATCAACTCAAAGAGAACTACTGAAGAATAGTAATATCACCGGTTCACAAGATACAAATAGCATAAGCTAAAATCAAAACAAAACCAAAACCAAAACAACAAGATCCATGCAGTCCAACATAAATTCTACATACATTTACTGGATCAAATAAAAATCTCTAAATTATTTATTACCTGATTCCTCTTGAAGATAGGTTTGTTTAATCGCTTCAAGTGCCTTTCTACCTCAATCTTTTGTCTGGTAAGATAATGAAACCATAAAACAAATATGGGAAAATACTATCACGTTCGACGTTCATCCCTGTCATGGAGGTGTTTATAAAATAATATTTATAATTTTCACTAGTAAGCAGCAAGCAAGATCAAATGCATAAGCATAAGGTCCTGTAACTAGTAACGACACAAAACTAAAAAAAGACACAAAGGGATTTTGAAAGTTGTATTGGTAACCTCCAAAGTTATAGAGGGAGAAAAGAACTAGAGAGCAGGTACTAGCTCATGTGATTGATTTGTGATTGTGGTGGTCATTGATACGAATGATGAAAGTCATGTAATGAACCAGACCCAGCAAAAATATATGTACTCATGCACTACAATAGTGTGACAAGTCGTAACAATTGCTTCTACCCTAATAACATCATATCTTTTAGACAATGATACAAATTTTATATTTTTTTAAAAAAAATTTAATGGAGTCAAAAAGCTTGACTCATGGCATTACACAAAAACGGCTCATATGGCTCTTACAATCAAACCAACTTAAGATAGACAAATCATGACTCATAGAGCTTACAACGGATGAGCTAAGGGGGGATGGCACCCAATCTTAGAGCCTACAAAATAAAACACTAAAACGAACCTAACTAATCTTACAAATTATATATATGATTGTCAAACATATGAGGTAGAAGTATAGACAGAAGCACATTAACAAACACTAATAGGAAGTTCAGTCAAGATATACAGATCCTAGTCAATCTAGAGTATATGTTTACCTCATAAACACGCGCGACATATGTTTATTTACCACTTAACTAATTGTATTGACCTAATCTTCACAATTAGATTAACAATAGAATAATTATAAAGCAACATAGGTTGTCAGGCTGTGCAATTAAATAATATTCACAAAATTAATTTCAATAGACATATCATCAAACATGTCCTTTACTGAGAACAATAATCTCACAATATCAATATAAAATTTATCACACCTGCACTACACAAAAGAAATTAGCCACACATGGTTATGGAAAAATACATAATAAGATAAGTAAGAATGTTTCTTACAAATCCTACTAGCTTCTTCCTTCCTCTATGGTCCTCCACTACCAGCTTCAGGTTTGAACCCTAAAAAATCCCCTGCAAAGATAGTATGAGAGTCGAAAGTTTTTGTAAGCACACTTGAATGGGAGGGGGGGGGGGCAGAACACTATTCTAACTTTAGTAATTGGCGCGAATTTGATGGATATATATGTGTGAATCTATTTAGAATCAATGATCTGCTTCGATCCCAACCAACTACTGCATTCGAACTTGCCTTGGCTCAAGAATCAGTGGTCTACTTCAATTTGCTGACTGAAAAATGTGATTTAGGGGGATGATTATATAAAGAAAGGGATATGATAATTGGTATGGTTTGGTGATTCACGGTGACTGGGGAATGAGTGTAGGTAACTGTGTAGGTTCTATATATGTGTGATTGTAAGAAAAAATTTAGGGTTTGATAATTACTAGCTTTTTGTGGTCTAGTGGGGTGAATGTGTACACGTGACTGGAAATGAGTGTTTGAAGAGGTGGCTGGGGAAGAGGTGATTGTGGAAGAGTGTTCGATTGAGTGACTGGGAAGAGGTGATTGAGAAAGAGAGGGTTGGATGTTGGATCTCTCCAATTAATTCAACAACTTTTTATGAGAGAGGGTTTCATTATTAGGCGGTGGATTTCCCCCTAGAAAATTGGGTAAGTATTTAGGAGTTGCCTAAGTTTTTTGGGAGGATTGCTTAAAAATTGGCTAATTTTTTTGAGTTGCTTAAGTGTTTGGGAGGGCTGACGCGTGAGTTGCTTGTGTTTTCGGATTGTCGCGCAACTTTGACCATGTTTTGCTCAGATATTAGTTTTTCGCCAAGCTAAAGCGACAAAAACTCATCATTCTGGAGAAAAAGAAGAGAATGTTGCCTTCTTTATTTTGAAAAATAAAAAAAGAAGTGATAGACAAAACCATCGGTGATGTATCTAATGCGAGGACTCGCACATTGTCACGTTTTTATTATTGCATTATGTCACTTTTTTTGTAGGCATTTTTGATACCTTATGGACTGAACTTTATTTTGATACCCCATTTGGTTTTGCTTAACACATTCACATATTAACTTGTATCTTAATGTAATAGGACTTGATAAAGTGTGAGATGAGGGAGGATACGGACTTATCTAATCGAGTCAGCCTTGAAGATACAAGATGAACTTACATGTTGGATTGAATAGACCAGAAAATGTAAGCTCATAGTTTAGTCACAGGTGACTTAGTCATAAATGTTGTAAAAATGATATAATTTAAATAATGTATAATCTAGTTTTAAAATAATTATTTAATTTTATTTTTAATACTTCAATTTATTTTTAATAATTTTCTCAATATATATTTGAGTATAGGCAACACTACTAATTTGTTATTGTTTTTTTATCAAATGCAATGCAAAAGACAATGCAAAAGGCAATGCAAATTTCTCTATTTTCTTAAGTCACCGCTGCATTTAATGGCAACACACAAAACTTGTGTTTCCTTTGATCTAATCTGATTCAAAAGGCAACACAAATTTTTCTGGTACCTTAAATCACCACTGCATTTGATGGCAACGCAAAATTTTGTGTTGCATAAAGTTTTATGTTGTATCACTGTTATAGATTTTGACTATGACCACGATTTTAACATTTTACCACGCTAAGTAAAAGCGTGGTAAATAATACTAAAAAGCTTGGTAATAGATTTAGACCGAAACATCATACGTTTAGGGGATCCTATTACCTTGCTTTCAGAAGAAAAGCGTGGTAATAAGTTATGTTCAAAACGGCATCCATTTCAGTCTGAACCTATTACCACGTTTTTCCTCCGAAACTTAATAAAATGAATTGAAGTTTACATTTTTATAAGTTATAAAAATTAAATATGTATATATCTCAAATCATAAACCCTATTGGCTAAGCCCTACGTACACATTATAAATCAATTCACAATAATATGTTATCTCAATGTGAAGCCCACACATAAATATTATTTTGCTTAACTTACACATTAAAACCACAATTTACATATATTTAATTAAATAAATATTTTAATGAGTAAAATAAATATATTTAAATATAAAGATAAAAAAAAATATATGGATCCCTAAAACCCAAAACCCCAAAACATCTAATCCCTAAATTCTTAAACATTAAGATATATTGCGAAGTTTACTATTACTATTAAAAGTGTGGTAATAGGTAAATATATTACCACGCTTTGGACTAGAAGCCTGGTAATAGGTGTTTAAATCAATGTTCCAGATCAGATAAGTGACTTAATCAACGGCTTTGATTTTACCCTAAGCATAAATATATATTTTCACCCACCCTCTTCTCCTATTCAACTATCTTCAAATTACCGATTCTGTAAGTTTTCTCCAGCCCCTTTCTTGTTGAGTTTTTTAGTTAAGAAAATTTTGAATTTAATATAGTTTTTTTTTGTTTGTGTGCTAGTTTCGAACATGGAAACGTGGTGAAAGCTTGTTATGATGCAAGTACTTTTGGCTTGTAGCGCAGATCATCCGCTGTTATAAGGTAAGTGTAGGGTTCTATAATAATTTTTTGTTTATGCTTCTATATATCAATGTTGTTAAAGGAACGAAAGTTTTTAGATTCACAATAGTTTGGTTTAATTTAACTTAATTTCAAAATTATTGCTATTAAAGAAATAAAATCATTTGTGTTTGACTTGTCAAAATTATTTAGTTTAATTTAATTTCACCTAAGTGAGATATCAGCCAGTTAAATTATGGAGCTAGTAAATTTAGAACTCATTTACATTTTGTTTAAGTAAATTTTGGAGCCAACACAATTGCATATCAGCCAAAAAAATTTGATTAGGAGAAAATTTGATTTATTTTCCGTATAATTTTAAATTTGAAACCCAAAATTGGAAATTCAGTAATATTTAAATTTGAAACATAGAAATGGATTTTAATTTTTGATTGTTTATGTAGATTAATGTAATTAAGTATTTGATTTATGATTATGTAGGAATTTTAGATTCTTGTTTAATTTTTTATGATTTCATAGAATTTTTTTGCTAAACTTGTCACGTCCTTTATTTCGTGATTCGTTGAATTAATCATGAAATGATTGTGTCCCCATACATGCATGCTTTAATCTATTACCCATAGGTTAGGTTAAAATATATTTCCCTCACTCCTTCTCACCAGTCGATTAGTGAGAAGCGTGATGAGTCGCCAACGGATAACAATGAACCGTTTGAGCAATGAATATGAAGAAGACGTTGCAGAATTTTGTGAATTTGCTAAGGCACATCCTGCAAGAGTTGGAGAGAATATTATTAACTGTCCATGCAGAAAGTGCTGGAACATTTATAGGTTGACGATATGAGAAGTTCGTACTCATCTCATCATCAATAGTTTTGATACGCAGTACACTGTGTGGTATTTTCACGGTGAGAAACTTGGTGAAAAGCGACCATGGGAGGAGGATGTTGGACCAAGCCGCATGAATTTTTCTGATTTGGATAGCGATGATGGTGTGGAATACGATCACGTTCAAGAAATGTTCAAACAACATAGATGAAAATCTACATGAAAGTGAAGGACACATACGAGATCTAAACAAGCGAACCTTCGAGACTCCCTTATAACCAGGGTGCAACCAAGAATTAATGAAGTTGATTGTAGTTTTGAAACTATACAATTTGAAGGCCAAACATTCATGGACTGATAAGTCATTTACGGAATTACTGGTGCTGTTAGGAGAGATGATACCGGCTAAAAACATATTGCCAAGGAGGTGCTACGATGCCAAAAAATAGTTGTTTCTATTGGGATCCGGTGTTGAGAATATACATACATGTCCTAATGACTGCATTCCGTATCGAGGATCGTCTGAAGATCTTTCTGAATGTCCTATATGCAACGCGTCTCATTAAAAACCAAAAGACGTCAACGAGAGTAAGGGTTATGGGGTCCCTGCTAAAACTGATACATATACCATATACCAAGATTTCATCAATTTTTCAGAAACAAGAAAGATGCTACATTTTTAAGATAACATGAGGAAGGTCGAGTGATCGATGACTACATAAGGCACCCCACTAATGCAAATCAATGAAAGATGGTTAATCTTAACTTTCCAGATTTTAGTACTAATTCAAGAAATATCAGATTGAGTTTGAGCACTAATGGGATGAATCTATATGCTAACCTCAAAAGTCAACACAGTACGGGGTCGGTGTTACTGATCATCTACAACCTTCTACTTTGGGTGTGTATGAAAAGAAAATATATCATGTTAACAATAATAATTTCTGGTCCAAAACAACCAGGGAATGATAATGATGTGTACCTCCAACCATTGATTGATAATTTCAAATTGTTATAGACAGAGGACGTGAAGGTGTACAACGTTTTCGCACAATAAGAATTCAATTTATGGGCTTTTTGCACAATAAATGACTTTCCTGCATATGCTAGTCTTTCAGGTTATAACGCGAAGGGTTACAAAGCATGTCCCGCGTGTGAAGAATCTACAAGCTCGATTCATTTGCAAAAATGTCATAAGAATGTTTATATGAATCATACAAGATGGCTACTAATGGATCATGCTTTTCGAATAAAAAAAATAGTTCAGTGGTGCCGTTGTAACCAGTACTGAACCTATACCGCTAAGCGGATTAGAGGTACTCCAAAAGGTGTCCGAAATGAATGTGGTCTTTGGGAAATGGTCAAGACAAACTGTGAAAGATGTGTGAACCTTATTGGGAGACATTGACCATCAGACATTGCATTGATGTCATGCACATAGAGAAGAATGTTTGTGATAGTTTGGTCGGTATGTTGTTGGATATAAAGGGTAAAACGAAAGACAGTAAAAAAAAAAAGAACACATGATTAGACATGGTAGAGATTGGATTGAGGAAAGAATTGCCCCCCGAAACACGTGGAAACCAAACTTTTTTACCGCCCGCTTGCTACACTTTATCGATGAAAAAGAGCGAAGCATTATTTAAGTGTTTGCACGATATCAAAGTTCCTCATGGATATTCATCAAACATGAAAAAGCTTGTATCCATGAAATACTACAAGATGCAAAATATGTAATCTCATGACTGTCATGTTTTGATGCAACAGTTTCTACCTATAGCAATACGAGGAATCCTGCCAAGGAAAGTTCAGACCATAATCTCAAAATTGTGTTTCTTTTTCAGTGTCATCTGCAAGAAACACTTATCTGTTACGAAGCTAGATAAACTACAATAAGATGTCATTGTCAACATATATAAGATGGAAATGTACTTTCCATTTTGTTTCTTTGACATAATGGTGCATCTTATCATACATCTGGTGAGGGATGATATGGAATGTGGACCTATATACTTTCATTGTATGTATCCATTCGAACGTTATATAAAGATTCTCAAGGATTATGTTCGGAACAGGTTTCGACCCGAAGGATGTATTGTTGAGAGTTATATCTTGGAGGAAGTTAATGAGTATTGCGCTGACTATCTAGGAAATATTGTGTCAGTCAGAATTCCTTCTCACCCTTTGGAAACGAATGAACTTGGATATGGACACATCGGATGAAAATCGAAAGTAGTCTTTTTGGACGAACTTCTAAAAGCACATCTTTCAGTTCTTCACAATGTGCAAGAGATCTCAAATTTAATTATGGAGCACATCACTTACCTTCATAAGAAATAGCCACGGAGAACATAAGAGTGGATATCAAGGGAACACAATTCAACATTCAACAATTGGTTAAGAGATCAAGTGGAAAATTTGATGAAGACAAATCCAAAGAGCGAACAGATAAATTATCTTTTTTAAACCGACCCCGTCATTCCATTGAGGTTTGGAGTGGGTACATCATCAACAAATAGTGTTTCTACACTGACGTACGAGACAGTCGTAGCACTGGCAGAGTGTTTTCTGGGGTTATTAAAGAAATTTAGGAGCTTAACTTTCGAGGTCTGTCAGTTCCTATATTCAAATGTCATTAGTATGACAACAAATATGTGGATCAAGATGAGTTTGGGTTCACACTTGTACGTAGTCGAAGGGAAGGCTATAGATGCGATCCTTTTGCCATGGCAAAACAGCGCAGACAGATATTTTATGTTCCTGATCCGACTGAATCGACTACATTCATAATCTTAAAAGGAAAACAACATCATACGGATATTGGTGATGATGAAGATTAGATTGATGACATAGATCCAGTTATGAACAAAATCCCGATGCCTTATGACGACGAAGATGATAATTCGGAGGTTTATATAAGAACTGACCCCCAATGAAGGATTGTAGATTGATGATCATCAAAAGTAAAATGTTTGGTTTTTTCAATAAATATTTGTTATAATGATTTTATTATGTTATATTTCTTATGAAACTAATTAGTTTTCATTATATTAGATATGGGGCCACGTAAAAGGTTCTATGGGGCATCAGATAGTGACTCTGAGAGTAAGAAGAGCCATCACTGTCCGACCCACTGCAGGCGATAGCAGCAGATGTGTCACAGAAGAAAGACGGCCACTATAGAATGACATCCTATGACGCAAGAGCCCGTAGGACCTATCGGCCGTTTATACAGGAGTTACTTACATTTTAGCGTCCGACATTACTTGGCTTACGATATGCCAAGTGGCATGAAGTTCCAAGCCACCATGAGGACGTGATTTGGGAGCAAGTTGGTGTGAGTATTATAACAACATTATTTTTATGCTATATTTTATAAAATAATCACGCTTAGAATTACAAATTAAGTGCACACTGTATTCAAGAACATTGACCATCACCGACATGACGAGCTGCGGCTGGATGCCATTGAGTACAGAGGGTGTCGCCACATATTATAGGTTAGGTACATTGAGCATCTAAAATTTGAGGGTGAATCCCTTGTAGGATACTGTGATGACATTGATCAGTATTTAATAATATTTATCTGCTGGTACTAAAGTTTACTTTTCATTAATTTCACATATAAATGCAACAATATTTAATATAACTTTTAATACAATGAAGAAGTGGGATGAATTTATCAGAAGTGAGTCAAATCAATCGAAGAAGCCTCTCTCATAAGCAAATAAAGAGAGGTGGAAGACGAATAAGTTTCTGACCACCATGTCCAGGAAAGGATATGGTGGCTTAGAAAAGATATTACTAGAGGAGTAACGACGTGGTTTGTCGAGGACTAGGGTGTGTCCTGAGAGGAGGTTGCGTTATATATATCAGAGAATCCTTGGATACCCTGTGGAAGGAGGGACGGCGGAAGAAAGGCATGGGCGAGTACACTACTCCAGAGGTCGTCGCTATGGCGGGACGTATTATAAGCCATATATTTACTTTTTTTGTTGGTCAATCCCTCATCTATTACACGTACATTTTGTATATACGCTGATACTTATTTTCATCAATTACTTATGATGAGCTACATAGCAGCCAACCAAGTCAGGACTTCGCGGTTGACCGAGTATGACAGGATGTTGTGGCGGAGGCACACCCTTCACCAGAATATCATGGTCGGGTCTACGGTAAGTCCAATGCGTGGATTTGGGGTAACTTTTGGTCTACCAAATCAACCAAGGGTAGTAGTACTATGCCAGCAAGGACTAGTATGAGTAAGTTGTCACGAGACAGGCATCCCAATTAGCATCTTCGGTGGAGTCACGTCCCCATCCTATGACAACTTCCAGTAGTTCTCTGCTAAGGACAAATGATTATTCGTCATCCATGACCCTATACCCAAGCTCTCCACCGATGTATCCCACTCAGGATTTATCTGATATATGCACAAACATCGAGACTTTGTGGGATGGCTCCTTTCCTAATACCTCACAACCAATGCCTTCACAGCATCCTTCACACATTTCACAGCCTCCTTCATAATTTTTCCAGCCTTCACACCCAGTTGATCAATTTAAAGATATTCCCGACGTAAGTACTTCAATTCTAAATGTACCATGACACTGATAATGTTTTAAAAAATTCGTAAATATTATGATAAATATTATGCAAATAGATTCAGAGAAAGTGTGCACTATACGTATGAAAGGGTGTCGCCCCCAATGATGTGAGGAGACTCGCAACCATTGAAAGAGTTTTGATGGATAGAGTGTACGATTAGCAGACTCTGCCAAAGGATCTGATGAAGGTCATAATAGAGCCCATCATTTTTGATGGTGTCGTGCTACAAGTGGTCCTCGAGTCGATGAGTTGGGTCTTGTTAGACGAGAGCACTTACTTAATCACATTGTTCCATGGCTCCTAAATCTGATTGAGCTTGACGAGAGGGTAAGTTTAAAATGAAACTATAGTGAAATAAAAAAACTAATAACATATCTAATTACTAATTTAGTTTGATCGTATAAATTTTTTATCACCGTCACGGGCGTGAGAAGACTGTTCCTAATTCCAGAGAGTGAGGAGTTTTCACGACTAGAGTTTAGAACTAGACAGCTCTTGGGGCTAGAATGGTCTTATCTTGATGAGGACATCACACCATGGATTCTACAAACTGCGTCAAATCTTAAACGATCATAACTCTGAATTCCGAATGTTGCTGAAGGGCCCATAAATAGTAGTTGAAAAGATCTCAATGTCATCTTTCTAATGGATTCAGCCATGTGTCAAAATTCCATCTGAGCTATCCGGAATCTTGAAAACAAATTTTGTGAGTTTTTAGTACATGGGCTTTGGGCTTAAGTTAGACTGATAATAAGATTTGGACTATGAGCCTGGGCCTATTAATACTAGTCCAAATTTTATTAGTGATAGAAATCCTAATTAGTTTAGGAGAAGTCCTAGCG
The DNA here is from genome assembly GCA_002312845.1 of Kalanchoe fedtschenkoi. Taxonomy (NCBI): domain Eukaryota; kingdom Viridiplantae; phylum Streptophyta; class Magnoliopsida; order Saxifragales; family Crassulaceae; genus Kalanchoe; species Kalanchoe fedtschenkoi. The sequence continues at coordinate 5,942,876 of NQLW01000048.1, forward strand.
TCCTAATCTTATTAGTGATAGAAATCCTAATTAGCTTAGGAGAAGCCCTAGTTTCCTTCCTTATATATAGATAGTTGTAGTATTCTTTTTCAGTTAGATTTTGTTTAGATTAAAGTTAGCTGCTGCTTCTTTTTCTTGAATTCGCGTGTGTCGGCTAGATCGCCCATTTACTTGTCTTCAGAATCCCAACTCTTATTTTTATTTCACATTTGCAATTTAAGTTGCTTATTCATCTTGTTCTTGCTTGTTTTTCGATTGCTAGCGGGTATAAGGACCTTCATGGTCAGGTTGATCGTGTTTCTGCAAGATCAATAACACTTCTGGAGTAGGTGTAACGATTGCTAAGGCGCAACGTTCTGGACAGTTGTAGTTGGATCGCTAACGTCTCCTCCACCCAAATCGAAACTCTATCTCATCGAAAGATCGGGACCACACAAACTTCTATCATATCTAGCGTATACTCCATTGATCCTCCCTCTAACGCCTGATATCATCGGGTTTGATTTTCCATCACCGTTCAATGTCAATAATGCGATGGATCTTTTGAAAGTTGAGGAAATGACACATCCTTGCGTCACTGCTTACATCAAGTATTGAATTTTGATATTAATAATGTGCTATAATAAATAGCTCTCCCAACATACATAATTCAAATGTCAATGTGCATGGAATTATGAGTTTTTTTTATTGTAACCGTATGGGGGAGTTTGGAGCAATTTTTCAAGTAGTAGCGTCCAACATGCACCAGTGGATCCAATTTGGAGAGAGCTCTTGCTCTATTGTGTGCTAATTTTTACTATACCACTCCGGCGCATCGTAAATGTTTTTATTATTGAAGCAAGTCTTTAAACATTGATATTCTAAAGAGTCTTGTGAAGTTTGTGGAGGAGTGAGTTCACTTAATATTTATATTTTTAAATTTTGAGTTCATTTTCATTTCTGACGACTGACCAACGTCATTTTTTTTAATATATTAAAGGTCTAAATCGATGGTAGTTAGTGATGGTACATTTTCAATTTTAATAGTCCATGGTATATTTTATCTTTTGTTTTGTATAAAAACTAATGTGACTAAATTTTAATAGTGTCCGCGAAAACTGGATAGAAATCAGCTGTGCGATACTATGTAGAAACATGCGCCGCGTCATTGAGGGTTTAGCCTCCCAGTTGGACATGGCACGATTTGGTTTACAGCATGTACAATTTAAGTCTAAACAATTATATATGTTAATTTTGGTGTGATCTTTTACATACAATATAATTACTAATATTAATTATTTACATTTGTTTGTAGTTTTTTGACGAGTTCTCGCATCTTATGAGTTATCTAAGATCAACGCAGTGAAAGAGGATATTGCGGCGCATGTTATGGAGATGCACCGGATTTCTGTAGCTGGTAGATTTGTAGCAAAGGTTACATAGTGTTTGTAATTTCATATTTTATATGACATGTTAAAACATGTTTATTTAATTTTTAAATTCAAATTTTGTCTAAATTTATTTTATAAATTTTTATTTTGCTTTATGAAGATTACAAATATAAAAATTTATTTTAAAATACAAAAATTTATTATAAATAAGCGTGGTAAAAGGTTCGATACCTATTACTAAGCTTAAGGGATAAAAGCGTGTAATAGGCGACGAACCTTTTACCACGCTTTAAGTACAAAAGCGTGGTAAAAGGGTTGATACCTATTACCACACTTTTTTCTTAAGCGTGGTAAAAGATTTGGTACCTATTACCACGCTCTGTACTTTACCCATTACGACGGTCGTATTCACCACGCTTGCAAACATAGTAAAAGCCTTAAAATAAACGTAGTTTTAAGCCCCGAACTATAGTTGTGTATTTTCTTTTAGGTTACCTTTGCTACAATTTTTTCTATAGTCGAAAATGTCTTGTATTTGGTAAATTTTTACATCGCATTTGATTGCAATGACGACTTAAGGTAAGAGAAGTGTTTGCATTATATTTTTATTGCATTAGATCAGGCAACATCAAAATGGCCACAGGCTATGTAAATTTTGCATTGCATATCGGTCATTTTTCCGTTGTGTGTACTTCTGCATCACATATAATGTTTAAATGAATAATAATTGATTTAAAAAATAAAAAAAATTCACAGATATCCTTGACCAAGCTACCAGCAACACCAACATCATTCCTGACAAAATCATCATAGTTCAAGTGGAGTGTTAGTTCAACAAATTTTTATGAAGTCCTAATATCTTCGGTGACCTTATTTATATTTTGAAAAGGGGGTGTTATCATTAGGGATCAGTTATTATTATCATTGTTCAGGAGTGAAGAGGGTTCAAGAAGAAACACTTGCAAGCTAAGAAAGGAAGCGGAAATTTGATAAAAAGTGTTATTAGGATTTCGTTGAGTTTGAATTCATCAGATTTTCACCATGATCAGATATGATAATTGTAGAAATTAAAAATGACTGAAACTATATAATTATTATTTGGTGTGATCCACGATTCAAAATTAAAACTCCAATTGAATTGATCAATTTTTATATTCATTTTTGAATCATGACTTGCTATTTGTTCGATCCATGCTTACACTCCTTATCATAATCTTTCTACTTCACTAGTATGTTGATCTACAAAATTCTAGCAACATAAAATTAAATTCATTTGATGACAGTTAATTACATTTTATGAATATTTAAGATTATCTAGAGCGTCATTGTAGAACTTGTGAATTAACATACAACAAGTCAATATATTTATAATGAATACATATGTCAATGTGATGAATATGGTTAATATATTTCTATAATTGGTTAATATTTTTATGTAATTAATGAAAGTTATTTGAAATTTGTAAATTTTTGGGTAAAAAATAAAGAATGTGTTTATAGAACTCGTGAATGTATACGTGTGACTGGTGCAATATTGTAATTAATTTGCGAATGTCTCATGTTTATTGATGAATATTATAAATGATATCATGAATATAATTATCAACATATCTTAATGATGAATTCAAAAAGTAATATTGAAATATTATAACTAATAGATGAAAGTAATCTGTTAACATATGAACATTCAATACAAGAAATGACTCAAAAGTGGATATTAAAAGCACATATTAACATATTCTTATAATATGAGGAACATTTTCTTATTTTCCTCACTTTCACTCTCTCTATCAGTCACCAGTTAGTTTGGAATTATGTCTCCTAATTAAAGTGAAGCATATTTTTAGATAAAAAAAATAGTGTGATAGATAGATTAGCATATCAGGCTCATCAGACTGGTAATTTTGTGTCATCTTCCATTTCAGATTTTGCTGCAATGTTAAATCAGCTATTCGTTTAGATGTTATGCTTAAAAATGTAGGCTCTTAGATATTCATGGCAGTACAATTAGACTCTTTGATTAAGATTAATAAAATTTATGGGGATCTTTTAAAAAAAAATAAAATAAAATAAAAATTCCCTCTCCTATCTATAACACCACAACCCCATTTTTATTGAATATTTTTATAAGCACGGATTATGAAGTTTTTCTAAAATTCCAAGTTCAAAATTCAATGATGCATAAGTTCAACGTTCCAATCAAAATAAAATTTTGTATTATAAATTTTTATAGTAGATTCAAGTGAACTTTTAGACTTTTAAAAAGCTAGTTTGAAGTTTTTGAATGATGAAATTTTGTTTTATAAATTTAAAAATATCAAAATGAGTTTATAAAATACAAAACACAAATTAGTTTTGAGTTATGTGATGAGAGTTGTCAAGTATCATATTATTTAGGGGTCCTTGCGTGTTTGAACTTTGAACCCCTTCTAATATAATATGACGAACATCAAATATAGATTGATAATTCAACATTTAATGTCAAAATTATTAACTAAAAAATACCAAAGAATATTGCAACTAACTATCTAGTGAATATATCATGCAAATTAATTAATATCAAATTATATCTAATGAAAATAATCTCAAATTTGACAGTTATATACTTGTAAGTAATCAATTATGATTTAGAAAGTGGTTGTGGTTCAACCTATCTTTAAGGCTTT
>NQLW01000048.1:5947032-6019919 GCA_002312845.1 Kalanchoe fedtschenkoi
GATACACATCAATTTTTTTCCCCGGACTCTTTGGGCCTGGAATCATGCATGTTAGAAATAAAAATCTTTGTTTCATACAAAGTCTTGGAGGTAGATTATATGGCGTCACAATCTCGGGCCAACACGAGTACTGCCTTCCACTACCATGTGTGGAAAATTGAGAGAATCCATCAGAGCACAAGCCTAATCTTACATTTCGGGGCTCTTGTGCGAATAGTGGATACCTGGAGTCAAAATTCTTCCATGATTGTGCATCTGATGGATGTGTCATGACATCTGTGTCGTTCTGCTTTGCAAACTTATGTCATGTCATCTCGCTTGCTGTTTCAGAACATTGGAATAATCTACAAAGACGTGGGGTCAGTGGTAAAAAGAACATACGTTTACGAGCTATGGAAACACCTCTTGAACTTGGTGGTCTATAACGCGGCTCTTCGCAAAATTTGCACACCGCTAACTTCTCATCCTCTTTGTAGTACAACATGCAGTTCCGAACGCATGCGTCAATTTTTTCAAATGAGTACTCAAATCTCGCAACAACTTTTTTAGTCTCGTAAAAGTTACGAGGAAAAGTATTGTTCGCCGGTAACAGATCGCTGAAGAAGCTGCATAGATTGTCATACACGCTTTCGGACATGTTAGAAGCATTTTTTATATTCATCATTCGCATATTTACCGAAACATTTGTGTGCACTGATGTGCTTCCAGGCCATAAGGGTTGCCCATGCAGTAATTCAGTATTGATGAGTTTCGCTGGTGCTGGCTGTCACCGGTAGCTGGTGTAGAATAATATTGTGTTGAGTATTCTCGCTCTTCTGGTTGAGCAAAACAACTATTTAATGTATTAAAATTGTGAGAATACTCAGGCTCATTGTTAGTTTGTAGTACTCCCTGTGATTCACATCCGGCAAATAACTCATGTTCTTCTGAATATTTGCTGGGGGGTCCCAATTATATATTGCTTCACCATGTGACGTCCAGTTGTAATAATCATCCAAAAATCCCTTGCTCAAAACGTGATCCTTCATGCTGTCTACTGAATGCCACTTTCTATTTTTACATCGCTTGCAAGGACATAATAGCTTACCCATAGACACAGCTCCATGTAGATAAGCGGAGCTAATGAACTCTTCCAAACCCGCCACAAATTCCGGAATTCTTCGGTAACCGTATACAGATGATGGATGATGATTGTACATCCATGAACGTTGTATGATAAGTCGATTCATCGTCTGAAAAATATGACATGTAAATCCACCTGTATATACATGATCATATAAATATATAATAAAATATACTGAAATCCATACATGTATGTGACAAATATAAACTGAAAACACAGATCGAGGATGAAGTTTCTCCGTTAACGAAAACAATTTCTGATATATATGCAGGTTTAGAAAGAATATAAATCGAACGATATATATAGAGTGAGTGCGGTGGTGCAGGACAAATGGTTGGTGTGCGAGAGATTTGGACAAAAATAGAATAGGATGAAACCGGCTATATTACCGGTTGGAACCAGCTGGTGGTTGGGATGAAAACCAGCCGGTTGCCGGCTAGATTACCGGCTGGCCAGTCCAACCGGTCGTCCGGTTTGTTCGGTTGGTTTTGAATAATTATTTTGACCGGTTTAATTCGGTTGGTTTGAAAATTTATTTTTGTGTTCCATTAATTTGAGGTAGTTAAATTTACAAAATTGGTGGAAGTTTTAGTTGGAAAAATAATTTTTTATTATTATTCACTTTATAATTATTTGTATAAGTATTTTTATGGGAAAATAGCTAACCACAATCTTTATTTAGATATAAAATTATTCGAGCTACAACATTGGAACATCTGGTGATTCATGAGATAGATTCATGAGATTTAGTGAGGTGATCGTCGCGATGACACATTAGAACGTGCGGCTATGTTGAAGTGCGCATATATAAATCTGATAATTGGGCCTGAATCCTCTGTTCCACTAGTGATGCAATGTCAGGATTCAACTCGTTGCGAAATTGCGTATTCATTTGAGCTTCAACAGCACGTTGAATTTGTGCTGCAATATCCCGATTGCGCAGTGTGTCCATGTGAGCTTTGACTGCGGCCTCCACTTGTGCGGCAATTTGTGCATTGATATCAGCTTGCTGCTGTGCTGTCTGTTGTGCTGCATGTGGTCGTCGTGCCGATATCCCAGTGGAAGATTCTCCTGAGGTGTAAGATCCACCATTACCATATTTGTCAAGGAAATAATCAGCTTGAGTGCCTAAACCTCTATACTCATTAGAGCTTCCTTCTGTTCCATGGATTGATGGCCAAATCTGCATTTGTTGTGCAATTGGATGCAGGGAAGCAAAATCTGGATCGGCGTCACTCAGCATAGCCACAGTCATTTCCATTTCTTCATGTACGTTAAATTTTAAAAATAAAAATAAACATGTCAGTTCTCTCATAAACAATACATGACTAAGAAAAGATTTCCAAATGAATAATTATATTAGGTTAATTACAGCTTTCTTTAGCGCTTCTGGATTAATTACCCAGTCCTCCTGTCTGTATGTGTATATTTATAAAACTCGTTTGGAGTAATTATCTCTTGACTTCCGGACTGTTGTTTTGCATATACAATATGGGCAGGCTGTGAACCCAAATGATGCGTATACAGGTCATGAGTTCTCCCCCGTGCATTTTGTTGTGCTCGTTGAGATCGTTTCAGATAACCTTCATCATTCCTCATTTTGTTCAAGATAGCCTCAGAATGCTCCATTCTAACAAACTCTGGTAGTTTCCATGCACTCGGATCGTTGAGGTGCTTCTTCCTCCCTTGATAGAACGCGTCAGATATAATTTTACACATTTTATTCTTATAGTTGCGCCTCACTTTCCAGTCTCGACTTTTCTTCCACATATATTTTGCCTGCATCATTTCAAACAAATTTATCAACTTCCGGTTAGTTGGCGTATTTTTTTTAGTATATAAAATTTACAAACTTTTAGTAGCATATACCTGGAATAACTTCCACCATGTATCTCTATCCTCATGTAGAGCAGTTTGATATGTCATATATGGACCATTCCAATTCCCAAAAAGAAGTTCGGTTCGCATACGTTTTGACACATTTGGTGGGTTAAAGCTATATATATATCAACACATATTGCATTAGTAATTAAAATAATTTAAAATAATTACTTTATTGAAACATGTATGCGTGCAAAAAAAATCATGTCTGTATGTTATGAATTAATTCCGATAATAATTTTTTACTTACGAGCTTTTTCCTTTGGGCTTGATGTATGTTCTTCCTCGTGGCATTATTCTTCCGGCTTTGAATCGCGCGTCTTCAGGGACGAAACATGCATCATCACTTGGTGCCAGCGACTCTTCCTCGGATGCGTACCGCACATTACTGTTTTGATCATCTTCTTCTTCCTCTCCGCTACTAGTTTCGGAGTCCTGCTCATTCCCGGCAGCATAAGGCTGTGACGTGGAACCCCGTCGCCGCGGTTGTGAATGAAATACAGTACGTTCTCCGGCGGCCTGCTGCCCCTGTTGCTGTGAAGGAGAACCAAAATCCATATGAGAAGGAGTACCGGATGACGACGACCTCATCACTGCTGGGTGCATGAATGGCTCAAATTGTTGGTATATAGGAGGGCTTGGTTATTGAGACTGTTGAGTATCAGTAGGAATTTCTGGTTGCTCTGGAAATGTGGGTCTGTAAACATTTTCATAAATCGAAGGGAACATGTTCACAGACGGTATAGGCGCATAGGAATAACCATATGCTGGAGCACCGTGAACTTCCGAAGGGATAGTTGGTGGTGTATGTTGAGATGTAACTGGTCGTGATGTATTTTGGGAAGGGATGGTTGATGGTGGATCTTCATGAGGTTAACATGACGTGGTCTGTTGTCTTTGAGGAGGACCCGTTTCGCGAACAACTTTTGGCCTAAATCTCAAAAACATACCTTTTTTCTATTGAGATTTCCCGGATGACAACATATTAAGCTTATGGAATGAATTGAAGAAGAGACACTTGTAATGTGGGGGAGTAATATGGGAGAGAAGGCTAAAAGGTTTGGGAGTGAAGATGTGTGTGCATGACATATAAAGTATGAAACAAGTGCATGTCGAAGAGTAAGAGGTGGAGAGTTTGCATGTCGAAGGCATTGAAGGGGGTGGATGATGACATGATGAGATAAGACTTGTCACTGCAACAAGTGCATTGATTGCCTGTGGCTAAGGGTGTTCACTATACGGTTAAAACCGTTAACCGAAATCGGTTAACCGAGAATTTTAACCGCGGTTAACCGATTTCGGTTAACCGAAAAATTTGGTTCGGTTAACGGTTAAGGATATATAAATATTCGGTTAACCGATTAACCGAATAAAAATATAAACTTATTAAATAAAAAAATGTATATATAAAATCAGGCCACAAAAATCAATTCATCCAATAAATGAACTGATTTTAAACACAGAACTTGGGGTTCCATTGTTACTTGATGATTAATTACTAAAGTAGCTCATCAAATAAATAAATTCTTTAGTCTTGTGATCTCTTAGAATAGGCAATGTGGGACTGATTTCATGGTTAGTGCATGTGAAGAAGAAGAACTGAAGAAGCAAGTGTTTGTTACACCGCTCAGCGCTCCGCTCACCATCAGTTTACTCGACTCAACTCTCTATCTCTCTCTCTCGCTCCCAAAGCTCCCTGCTTCTCCCTCTCTTTCTGTTTACAACTAAACAACTCTCCAGCTTCTCATCACTTCATTCTCAGATCAAATGGCCACTGTTGAGGTTGCTGAAGTTGTGGCGCACAAGTTGAAAAGGTGGAGGAGCCAATCACAGTTGAGTCAACTCCGGAAGAGGTGGCAGCAGAGGCAGTTGAGGAGCCGGTGGTTGCTGCCGCAGTTGAGCCAGAAGAAGCAGCACTTGTAGCTGAGCCAGCCGAGGAAGAGCCTGTTGAGGAAGAAGCTAGCGCGGAACCAGAGCAGGTAGTCGTGGAGGAGGAGATTAAGGAGACTGAGCCAGCAGTGGAGGAGGAGGAGGAGCAACTAGCAGCAGTGGAGGCTGAGCCAGAGGTGGTGGCTGCACTTGAGGAGGAAGCTCCAGCTGAAACTGAGACACCAGCAGCTGAAGAAGCTGAAGCTCCTGCTATTGGATCAGATTGCTGTGTTTCTGTTTTGGTAATGTTTTATGAGTTTATTGCTGTGCATGCAATGGCTGCAACTGCTTATTAAAAGCCACAAGCCCAAGGCACGCGCAGCTGTAACAAAATCTGGAGAAGCTCTGCCAATAATCACACAGCCTCCACAACGGTCTACTACCAAAAACCATCAGTTTACTCACCTTCAGGGCCTCTTGGAGTAGAAGGCGCAGCTATCCCACATCGCTGAAAATAACATTTCTAGCAATTGCACGATATATTTTACCTCTCGAGCCAGACCTGAAATTCACAAAATTGAGTCAACTTTGAACTTTGGTCGAACAAACTCTGAATTTTTTTTCTCGACAAGCTTCAGTCGAGTTCGGGAATGCTCAATATGCATTCCAGCCGAATTTTCGGTTAAACGGTTAAATTAACCGATATTAACTGAATTTTCGGTTAACTGATTTTCGGTTAACCGAAAATTCGGTTCGGTTAACGGTTAATAAATTTTTGGATCGGTTAATTGGTTCGGTTAACCGAATAAGCAATTCGGTCGGTTATTAACCGAATGAACACCCCTACCTGTGGCAAATGAAAATTTAAACGCAGTCCATTACTTTTCTGTGAGAAACGACAATTTCATACTGCAAAGATTCAGTCCATTAATTTGTGTGGGACAATAGGAGGATGGATGAGAATAAATTATAGTACATATAATTAGAAATTTATTTTGTTTAGTAATATAAATTGTGTTCTATGCAAAATAAAAAAGGTGGGAACCAAATAAAGAATAATTAAATTTTAATTTTCTGTTTACATGAATTATTCAAGAGATTTTTGGGTGTATTATATGGTTTATTTGGGGTATTTTTGGGTGTATTTATGGTTTATTTGGGGTTGCATGGACCGGACCAGTTCGCATTTTACCGGCTGGGTTGAACTAGCCGGTAACCGGCAAGCCTACCGGTTACAAATATTTTCACTTTTCCCCGCCCCTGTCCAACCGTAATTGCAACTGAAAATTTAACCGGTAATAATTTAACCGATGGTATAACGGCTAATTTAACCGATACAAACTTTAACCGACAATTGCAACAGTACGTTAACCGATAACAATTTATCGGTTATTTTCTGACCGGTAAATGTTAAACGGTAAACGTTAAAATTTTGGTAGTGAAATACGTATGGAAGTCTATTTTACAACTGGAGATAATACTTCATTGAAGTCAACTCCCTCTTTCTGGTTGTACCCCTTAGCCACCAAACGTGCCTTGTATCTTGCATCTTCAACACCTGGAATTCCTTTCTTTTTTTTGAAGATCCATTTGCAGCCAACTGTTCGTTTACCTTGAGGTAAAGGTACCAACTCCCAGATTTGTTTCTTATGAAGAGATTAAATCTCTTCAGCCATAGCAACTGACCATTGGGCAGACTCTGCGCATTTAGCAGCTTCCGAATAGGTAGACGGTTCTCCTATCTCCTCAGCAACTGTCAAAGCATAAGCAACAAAGTTAGAGTATCTGTATTTATGCGGAGCTCTAATTTCTCTTCTTTCATAGTCAAGAGCAACACTGCGAGCCCATCTCGTCTCTGAACTTCTGTTAGTATTCACAGCTTCATCAGTCACCGGCTGATCACTAACTATCTCTGGAGCTTTAGTTGATGCTTCAACTTCAAGTGCCACCTTAAGACGAGTCTCATCTACTTCACTGCTAACTTCCACCTGCTTCACAGCATGTTTAAACAAAGCATATTCATCAAAAATAACATCCTTACTGATTACTGTCTTTCTGAAAGTAGGATCCTATAACTTGTAACCCTTAACTCCACTAGCATGTCCCAAATAGATAGATTTCCGAGCTCTCGGTTCAAGCTTTTCATCACTAACATGATAATACGCTGGACAACCAAATGCTTTTAAGTTAGAATAATCAGAAGGTGTACTTGACCACATCTCATTAGGTGTCTTACATTCAATAGCAGTAGAATGAGATATATTCATCAAGTGACAAGCTGTATTGACCGCTTTCGCCGAAAATTCTTTGCCCAAACCAGCATTGGAGAGCATGCATCTAGCTCTCTCAATTAGCGTTCTATTCATTCGTTCTGTAACTCCATTTTGTTGTGGAGTGTGCCTCACGGTACGGTGTCTAACAATGCCTGCATCAGCACAAAAGTTATTAAATTCACCTCCAACGAATTCTAAACCATTATCTGTTCTAAGACGCTTAATCTTTTTCCCTGTCTGATTCTCCATCAATGTCTTCCATCTCTTGAAATTCAAAAAAACATCGCTCTTCTTGGCTAAGAAGAACACCCAAACTTTCTTCGAAAAGTCATCAATGGATGTCAAGCGATACGTTGCACCACCAAGAGAGGTAACTGGAGAGAGACCCCACAAGTCAGAATGAATATAATCAACAATACCCTTTGTATTGTGAATACCGGTACTGAACTTGACTCTGTGTTGCTTTCCAAGAACACAATGCTCACAAAAGTCAAGTGATCCTGTCTTCTGGCCACATAGCAAACCGCGTTCGGTCAATAAATTCATTCCTCTCTCGCTCATATGACCAAGCCGTATATGCCATAATTTGGGGTGATTCGTCTCAGAATCTGCAGCTATGTCAACTGAACCTACAATTGTGCTTCCTTGAAGCACATATAAGCCTTTATTAAGCTTCCCTTTCAGCACTACCATGGAGCCCTTCTTTACCTTCAAAGCTCCATCCGCACCATGAAATTCATAGCCGCTACGATCCAGTGTACTCAGAGAAATCAGATTTTTCTTCAAATCGGGAACATGTCGGACATCTGTAAGAGTTCTCACTATACTATCATGACATTTAATCTGAACATTACCAATCCCATGAATACTGCACTCTGCATTATTCCCTACTAGGACTGCACCGTTCTTCTTCTCATATTTCATGAACCAATCCCTGAATGGATTGATATAATAGGTGCATGCACTATCAAGAATTCATTCTGAATCTGAACGATCATCATGATCAGAAATAGTAAGGATATTGTCTGGTCTCTCAGACTTGTCCTCTACTAAACTAGCAGAACTCTCAGAGATTTTCTTATTCTTTTCTTTCCTTTTAAGCGTTGGACAATCAGATTTGTAGTGACCCATCTGGTGACAATAGAAACACTCAACTTTGTTGATATCCTTCCTAGGGCGGGACTGTGATCGGCCCCTAGACTTTCCTCTTTGTTTGTTATTGTCCTTTTGAGAAGATCTTCCTCGAATAACAAGACTCTCCGCGTGTTCATCAGAATCTTCTCCTTCTAATTTTCCTCGCATCTCCTCAGACAACAGTGCTGACTTTACCTCTTCTAATGTTAATGTATCTCGACCATATAACATAGAGTTCACAAAACTACGCATATATTTAGGTAGAGAGCACAACAATGAGATGGCCACATCTTCATCTTTAAAATCCTTATTTATACTTTTTAAGTCATGAATGATTTTGTTAAACTCAACCATATGAGTTTGTAAGGAACTGCCTTCTTTCATCCTGAGATTAAAAAGCTGAGTCTTCAAGTACAACCGACTGGTTAACGTCTTCTTGTTGTACAAGATATCAAATTTATCCCATAATTCTTTAGCTGTTTCTGCATCTGAGACTTTCCGGAGAACCTCATCCTTTCAAGGATAACTAGAATGCTCCAAGCGCTCCTTCTTCCACCTCCTCAATCTCTACAGATGTGTTGACAAAGCTAGTTCCTCTTAACAAGTTCAAGCATTGCTTGGACTTGATCAGCATTCAGAAGTTCTGGTGGCCCTACAGGGCTGGTTGGCAAAAGCGTGGAGAAGGATCTTTTGAAGTTGGCATGATGTAAGCCAAGGTGGAATTTGTTGAGTTATGTCTTGCATCATTATTTAGGAAGTCTTGAGTTTATGGAAAAATTTTTTAATTAGGATTTTCTAATATTTAGAAATCCTAATCTTGTTAGCATTAAAAATCTTAATCATGTTAGATTAGAAATTCTATTTGTTTTAGGATTTCACTGTAGCCTATATAAATCTAGTCAGGATTTATTTGAAAGGTATAAGAGAAGGCCATAAACTCTCTCTTGTATTCACTTTCTTGAAGTAATAAGATCCTTACCTTTGTCCGTGGACGTAGATCACTACGACCGAACCACGTATCTCTTGTGTCTTCGTTTATTCTCATTCGTTGTTCTTGTCAATATTCCGCTGCCCTACTCCAACAAACTGGTATCAGAGCTGATGGTTTGAAGAGCACTCACTATGACCGGAAAGAACCACCACTACACACAAAGTTATCAGGCGAAAGAAAAGTTTGGAAGGAACTTGAAGATATCATGTTCACGTAAGATATGCCGAGGAGAATGTTGTGAAAAGATTATCTTTCAGGGAGGAGGATGCATAATGTTTTTGTTGAGGGAGAAGACATTGAAGATGGCAATAACTCTTCAGATTTGGAAGCTGCATCAGAAAATGACACAGAGGTGAAGATATTTAGAAATTCTAGTCAATGGAGGATTTGTTGGAAATTGACTAGATTTCTAAATATGAAGATGGAAGATATAATTAACTTATTTAGAAGTTGATTAATATTAGGAATCCCATTTTTGGTAAGTTACTAAATTACTGTTTTGGTAGGATTAGAAATCCTATTTGATTTCTTATTAGTACCCTATAAATAGGATGCCCTAGTGGTAGAAACAAATTGAAGACTCAATGGGAGTCCTCCAGGAGAATTCATGACGGATTCTTCTTGAGTGATGTAGAACTTTTGTAGATGTTTTGTTAGAGAAAACCTATGAGAGAATTGAGTGGTCTGTATTCAAGAGTGTTGAGAGGTGAGTCCATTCTTGTAATACATATTTATCAATAGTGGAGATCGTAGACGTAGACTCTGTTGGAGAGCTGAACCACGTTAAAATATCGTGTGTTTCTTTCGTCCTTTATTCATATTATTGTGTGTTGGGGCGTGTTATTCGTGTGAGTCTCTCGTGTTGATGTTCCGCTGCGCATGCCGGGTGGGGGTTGAGAGGAGAGGCCTCTCCACCCTAATAATATATATAATTTTTTTTTTAATTTTTGGAAATTTCTTGATTACATGAGTTTTTAAAATTTTCTGAACTTTCTAAATTGAAATTAATTTTTTAGGACTAAGCAGTTTGGATTCAATAGGATCCCCCATGACTCCATCTTCTTAGGTTCTCATGGAGCACCTAAAAATTTGCGGGCGTCAACTGCCTAATGATTGGGCTAAATAGTCCATTTAAGGTTAAAATGCTCAAACAAGTGTAAATTAGCCTATATACCGGAAAACGTGACCAGAACTTGTTATTTAAGAAACAAAAGCAAGCCAATATCTAAACAGTGATTTCAAAGGATAACAAGTCAATAACCGTTCATGAGCATTAAAATCTTTCCCTTGGTAAGTTTTTTCACTTCCACTTAGGATTTATCACCATTTTATAGGGGAGAGCATCGGTCGGTTAACCGAACCGAATTAACCGAATTTTAAAAGTGTCGACCGATAACCGAACTGAATTATTTTGTTAACCAATAATTCAGTTATCGGTTAAATATCCAATTAACCGAAATTAACCGAATAATATATATAGGAAGTGGATCAAATGAAAACCCTTCCGAATATGTAAACTGTGGACTATTATTATCTCTTGATTTTATATCATCCAACGATCAAGAATTATCTGATTTTATAATTAATTATTAGATTTTTATAATTTTTAATGTTATTAAATATATTCCTTAATTTGTGTCTCGTCATTATCTTAAGTAACCGTAAATATTCATCCATTTCTTTTTTTATCTCTCTTTGACATCATATACAAATCAACATATATTAAATTTTTCTTACCTTTTTCCTCCATTGTTCTGCGGCCGATTCACTTTCAACCGCCCCATCCGTCACCGTATTGTTCCGGAGCAAAGCTACCGCTACCACAAGCTTCAACGATTAATTAGAGTCCACCGACACACCGCCCCCCACCACCTGAGTTTTGCAATTAATCTCCTAACGACGATATCTGGACACCTCTCGCTCCAATTCTGGTCGTCTTCACTGCTCCATCACCATCTCTAATTTAGAAATCCATGAAGAGAGGGATTGATTTCGTCGTTGGTGCACATCTGGGTTTCTGGGCCGTTGGTGCACATCTGGGTTTCTGGGTTGCTGGTGCATGTGTGTGTTCTGAGTTTTAAATGAGTGCACATCTGTGTTCTTGGTGCACATATGTGTTGTTGGATTTTAAATGAGTGCACATCTGTGTTTCTTATGCAAATATGTGTTTTTGGATTTTAAATGAGTGCACATTTGTGTTCCTGATGCAGATATGTGTTTCTGAGTTTTAAATAAGTGCACATCCGTGAAATGTGCACCAATAAAAATATGTGTGCGATGCTTTAACTTGCGCTGCTCAAAGCGGAGAATGAAGCTGGTGGGGATTTCGTCGTTAGTGCATATCTGGGTTTATAGATCGTTGGTGCACATCTGGATTTCTGGGTTGTTGGTGCACATCTATGTTTTTGTGTATCTAGTGCACATGTGTGTTCTGAGTTTTAAATGAGGCACATCTGTGTTCTTGGTGCACATATGTGTTTTTGAAGTTTAAATGAGTGCACATCTGTGTTCCTGATGCAGATACGTGTTTCTGGGTTTTAAATTGGTGCACATCCGTGAAATGTACACCAATAAAAATATGATTTATAACAAACAGAAAACAGTCGTCAAAGAGAGAAAAAATCTGATTTATGCCAAAATAAAAAACAACCGTAAAAGAGAGACGAAAGAGTAAAAATATTTTAAAGGTGAGAGAAAAAAGAATCGTTGCATTCCTCATTTAAAGGAGAGAATCATGCAACAAATCTAATATATTATTAATAAAGAATTAATCGTATTTTCAAAATATTAAATAATAAACCTATGAAATTTTGTATCCATCGGATGAAATATGATCAACGAATCTAATTTGTCCACAGTTTACATATTCAGAATATATATGTTTTATAAAATCAATATATTTATATGCAAAAAAATTATTATTTATTTAATAATTTTATTTTTTGGTTAATTCGGTAACCGAATTAACCGAACTCCAAATTTCTCTTCCATTAACCGAACCGAATTAACCAAATTTTATTCGGTTTTTGACTGAATCCACCGATTCACCGAATTAACCGAACCAAATTAATTCTGTTAAGCTATATCAGTTCGGTGAATCGATTTTCACCGAACAATGCTCTCCCCTACCATTTTATACCCCTAATATATATTTTTTATGGGATTCCTAACTCCATCCTAGCAATTTTTGTTTTTAGTTTGTTAACAACTTAGTCTAAATCAGACCGAGGACAAAACAAAGTTATCTTTTTTTTATTAAAAAAAAATGGTATCTGGACAATTTTTCTCTAAAGGAGGAAAAGGTCAATATAATTTTTGGCAAATTTTATCCCAAAAAATACTGACGTCCTTCACCTTGAATTTAGCCTGTAAATTCGCTTTGGGTTGCTGACTAATCTTGCCTGCCCGGGATCCTTACGGTAGTGCTGAAGCAAGTGAATCATACACCGTGCTTCACTGCCCAATTAAACAGTTCAGGGCTGATGGAAAAATGTAAATGAAGAAAGCACTACCTCTGTGATCTTGGCTTCTTACAATATGAGTAATATGTAGAAGACAGCATCCTGATAATTTGCAGTTTTCAATTCCCTCCTCAGACATATCTGTGATTCATTATGAAGTAATATTGATCTGGGCCTTCTCAAAATTTCACCAGTGTTCAATTTGTACTGATGAACTTGGGTTTCCCACCCAAGCCTGTTCTGTCATTTACTTTCGACTCCATTTGCATTCCTTGGCGCACCCAACATCACAGATAATATGTCCATTTCAGATGAACTGTGGTTTTACATAATTGTTCAATCTGCTTGAATCCAGCAGGAAGCTCCCCAATTAATCCTCTTTTAAATGTAAATACAGCACGTTTAGAATTGTATAGATTTTCTCTCTTTCTTTGTGACTAATATCTTTAGCCAAAAACTCATGAAGGTGATTACCCACTTGAATTGAACTACAGCCGGGCTGTTTCTCTACTTTTTGGTTTTTCATAGCCACCCTGGAGCTTAAAGCATTATCCCACAGACCGAGAGATGCACTTAAATTTGACACCAGAGTATAATAGCAAGGATTTGAAGGCTCTTGGGCCGAGATTTTTCTGGTTACCGACTCCAAAAGATCTCCATTTCCATGGATCTTACATGAAGATAATAGTGTTGCCCATATCACGGCATTTGGTTCTAAATGCATTTTTTCAATGAAATCGACAGCCTCATCTAACTTCCCAGCTCGACTAAGAAGATCAACCATGCATCCATAATGTTCAACACGTGGTTTGATCTCAAATGTTCTAATCATCTGGTCATAGACGCTTTTTCCTTCCTCCACCAAACCTCCATGAACGCATGCGGACAGCACAGATAGAAAAATAACATCATCAGGGGCAAGTTCTTGTAAGCACATGTCCTCATACATAGTTAAGGCCTCTCTACACTTTCCATTGACAGCCAACCCCGAAATCATAGTTGTCCACGTGATAACACATCGCTTTTGCATCTTATCGAACACCTCCTTTGCATTTTGGACATCTCCGCATTTGGAAAACATATCAATCAATGCATTAGCCAAGGGCAAGGAGATCTCAATCTTGTTTTTCTGAATGAACAGACTGACCCATTTGCCATGTTCAATGGACCCTAAGTGTGAGCAAGCCGATAGGATGCTTATCAGAGTACTCTGGTCTGGGTGGCAGTTGCTATCTAAGAGCATAGAGTGAAATACATCAAGAGCTTCATCAAACTTGTGGTTATGAACATACCCAGAAATCATAGCGTTCCATGACACTACATTCCTAACTGGCATTAGGTCAAATGCCGCTCTTGCAGAGTTGAGATCTCCCACTGTTGAGTAACCAGACACAATGGCTGTCCAAGAAACTATGGACTTTGCAGGCAATTCATCAAACAGAAGCTGCGCATTTCTCATATCTCCAACTTTAACATACCCAGATATCATACAGTTCCAAGAAACCTGGTTTGTTTCAGGCATAGACCGGAAGATGGAATGTGCTCTGTCCATGTAACCAGCCTTAGAAAGGCCGGCAATCATAGTATTGAAGGTGACAATGTTTGTCGTGGGCATGGAATGAAAAAGCAAAAAGGCTTCATCAAACATGCGCCGGTCCAAGTAAACAGAAAGCATAGAATTCCAAGAAACAGTATCCCTAAGGGGCATTTCATCAAACAGGTGGCGAGCAACGGCTGCACTCTGACTGCATTTCCCATAAAGTAGTACAAGTGAATTCTGCACGAACACGCTAGACGCTAGTCCGAACTTGAAAACATCAGAATGCAGAGCTCGGCCAAAATGCAGGAAGCGAGAAGCAGCATTGATGAGAAAGGTGAAAGTGAAAGAATTAGGGGAAACAGCGGAAGCTTTCATTCGGGTGTAGAGAGTGATGGGGAGGGAAGGAGAGGAGGAGGAGGAGCATTTGATGAGTGCATTGTAAGCGACAACGTTGGGCGCGTGGGAATGGGTCAGTATGCGGAATGCGTGGTGGACGGAGTGGAGATGCGAGGCGATTGTTACGAGTTTGGGCAGTATCAAGTTGCCATTGTAGAGGCCGTGAGTCACGATTTGCGTAAAGAGCTGCTCGAACTCACTCACGCTTTCACACCTGCCCAACAAGGACGCCATTTTCCGCTCCATTCTTTTTACTGTAATTTGTTTCCGATGGACCTTCTATGGACATTGTCAAACAATTTGACACCGGTCAAAACACTTCGTACTCCTATATATAAAACTATATAAATGTTATAAAATTGACCTGTTTTATTTCAAACCATCTTTATTTTATGCATAACCACCTGACTATAAAACTTGTTTGGTATGATGCGATAATAATTCTCTTTTTATTAAGTTGTTGGTGATATATTTTCAAACGTCAGTTTTCTTACTTGGCCAAAATTGCGCCGAACTAAACTCTCTTTTCTATATTTTTTTAATAATATGGTTATATAGGCGAACTACGTATGAAAAGTGGGATTTTTATCCATCATCCTATGCAGGCAGATAAGGACATCACTATCAAAGTGGAGAAGGTGTGCGGCCTCTAATTAGAAAAAAAACTATGCTTTTAGCGAAGTAGAGTTAAACAACAATAAAAAAATGTTAGGGTAGATTTAAAATCAAATTGTACAAAAAGTGTAATTTCTAATAAAAGAAAGTTAATTCATTCATCAACCCGCTGTAATGCAACGAAAAAGAGAATTTGAAAAATGACAGCCCTATTTTAATAAACGAATGAAAAATATAAAAATATATTTAAAAATATATTTTAGCTATCACTTAAAATGTGATCCTGAGCTGCTTTCAATGAGATCTCAATTACTGATGTGTACTTTTGATATAAAAAGATCATCAATATATTATTTAAATTGATATTAATATTTTTCATATTTTTTATTTTACTATATCCACTTACATTATTCTTCTTATTTCCATTTGTCCCCCTCATGCGATCAACTTGATGTGCGTAAACTCGAATACCTATTCGAACTCAATCTTTGTAACGTTCATTTACTTACTTTCATCTTTTTTTTTCACTTCAACGAGTTTGATTTCTTTTTTTTTTTAGTGATTGAATTCAACCCTCCAAATTCTTCAACATTTTGCATTTAGTGGATTATTTATCCAAACATTGAAGATATTATCGAATGTACTTTAACAATTGTAGAAGAAAATTTAAATTTTATTATAATTTCATATATTGAATCTCGGTTCGCCAAAAATTTGAGTCTATGTTAGTCACATTACTGTTGTAATTTATTTGTGAGTAATCTATGTTCATCAGTTCAATCTAAATGCTCATCAGGTGCTCAATTGTATTAAACGAATTTTAGTTATGATTATCTAATAAATACAACAGTTTATCTAGTGACATTATCTTTTACAAATATTTAAGGATAATTAATTTTGTTCAGGATATATATTCATGAGATGCTCAATCTAATTCACAAGATGTGATATTACGTTCATCGTATTAGCATTTCTTTTCATCAACTAACCATTTTAATTTGTTACTTGTTGTTATACTCATTTGATGGTTATAACAACTTATTTAATATATATATATATATATATATATATATATATATATATATATCATTTTTCGAGTAAGGATGCAAGTTTATTTTGTGAATATTTATAGGTAGCCAATTTAGTTCAGATATATATATCTATATAGAGAGAGTTTATATATATATATGGGTTCGGTTGAGAAATCCCAAAATGTATGATATATGCAACTAAAATTCGCCACGTGTAGAGATAGTTCGAGATTAATTTTATAGCCAACCAGAAGATGTCATGTGTACTACTATCCACACTCACGAGTCACTATATAGCTACCAATTGTCTCATTCACTCATTCCACATGTCACATATTCTCTCCTTACGCAAACTCATAAATTTTTTATTTTAGTTCTTAAAACTAATAGTTTAATATTATTTTAAAATAAAATTTCATAATCATTTCTAAAAAATTATAAAGTTTATTTTAAAATCCATATTAGATTTTTTTAAAAAGATTAAAAAGTTCACTAAAGTAAAAAGTACAGTATATGTGCAAAGTACAAAGTTAAACATATGTGTTAAAGTATAAAATTCAATAATTTGTTAAAGTACAAAGTTCAAAATGCTAAAATACAAAGTTTTACGCATGAGCTAAAATTTTTTTAAAAAAATTTTAAAATAGATCTTCAATTAAATATTATATTTTTTTACAAATGAATATGAAAATTGGATTTGTAAAAACTATCAAAATAATTATATAATTTTATTTTTAGAACAAAAAATAAAATTAAATGAGTTTACATAAGACGAGAGAGAGTATGTGTGTGACACGTGGGATAAGAGTGAGACACATGAGGTGAAGGGAAGTTGGTGAAAAAATACATTGCTATACTATTATACCCATACTCATTCTAAAATCGTGATATGTGTCCGATCCCACTATCATATTTTTTAATTGATTTAACCTTTTCATGTCCAGATCGGACGGTTATTAGTGGAAGTTCACTTCCACACAATTCTTAGTCCTCCAATGAATACATTGTATGAGAACTTTTAATATATATATATATATACATATACATACATATGTGGTGGGGTTCATGAGAAAATTCTACTAAGTGTGAGAATTGAGAACTAAACAACAGCCATCCGATCATCCGATCCAATTGACAACTTTTGTCCATAAATAGAGTGTAAAAGATAGTGGACAAGGTAGAGAAGACACATGTTACAATTTAAAGATGGTGAAGGTATAATAGTACACAGAAAGTGCACTTTTCCGACACGTGTCTACTCACATTCTATCTCCTTCTTTCAATTCTTAAAATAAATTTATATAATTATTTTAATGTTATTTTAAAATTAAATTTCATAATTATTTATAAAAAAGTATAAGGTTTAATTTAAGATTCATTTTTGATATATTTTTAAATTTTTTCCTTAAAGTACAATGTTCATACGTTAGAGTTCATATTTTTAAGTCAAAGTTCAAAGTATAAAGTCAAAAAATTAATGTAGACAGTTCATAATATAAACTTTAAAGTATGAATTTTGAACTTTGAAGTCACCACTTTGTACATTGTACTATTTTTCAAAAAATATATACAAAATAGATTTTAAATTAAATCTTATATTTCTTATAAATAATTACGAGATTTGATTTTGAAAATAATATCACAATAATTACATAAGTTAATTTTTAGAACTAAAAAAATTATGGGTTTACGTAAGAAGAGAGAGAAAGTGTGTGTGACATGTGAAAGGAATTAGTCTGACACGTGACATCTAGAGATTGACTCATGAGTGTGGGTAGCGGAGCATGTGACAACTTCTAGTTGACTATAAAATTAATAAAATTATCCCTTATGTGGTGGGACACGTGACGAATTTTAGTTGAGTTCTCAGTTCTCACTAATTTTAAAAGTTCTTAATTTATACTCATATATATGTGTGTATGCGTGCGTGTGGGTAGGGATGACAATGGCGGGTTCGGGGCGGTTAGTGGAATTACCATACCCTATCCGTTTCGAGACATTTCAAAACCATACCCGCTCGGGTATAGGAAAATCAAAACCATCCTCATCCCCATCAAATTTTAGGTTAACAATGATTAACCATTTAATCAACAGTCGATCTCACTTATAAAAATCAAAACACATTGACATTGACCACGTATGAGGAAAATACCTTGTTATCTTAGTTTTTCTTTATAACAAGCTTTGAAATACATAAACTTATTTCGGTCGGCTCGTTTTAAGGAGACCGTAAAAGAAATAACAAAGAGGAAGCGATACCTGGTTTGAGTCTTTTCCATCCGCCGCAGCAGCAGCAGCAGCCAACGTGTGTATCTCTGTCTGTCTCCTGTTTAACATTAATCATTATGGCATCTGGCGACCTAACCTCACCCCCAACCGAAGAGAAGACAACCACTGAAGACGAAGTCCCAGCCGCAGCTTACTTCGACATCTATGGACCACAAGTATGCGCTCCTTCTCTTACTAATCCCGACTATTTTTTTTCTTCCATGATGAACTTGTTCCCCTCTCTACTTTGTGACAATCTACCCTCACTAATGTCTATGCCATTGCTTGTGGCTTTGTAACTCTCAAGGACTGAATTCGATTATGGAAGACCTATGTCCTCCTCTCCATTCAGAAACATTTTTTTTTTTTGTACTGGGATTGTTCATTTAAATACGTACGGATCATGACAAGTTTTCTTTGCTATTATCTGGGTCTCAGGCTAAAGCTGACATCAGTTTCACTAATTCTGAATCTAACTCCAGTTTGAGTATACAAGTAAGACTCCTCCCATTTAGATTACCGGGCCACATAATCAACTTTGATAACTTTTCATGCAATGTCAAGCAGGATGTGCAGGGCCTTGTCACTTGGGTGCTCGCTGATGGTTTCATGCCTTCTTGGATTTTTGTTAAGGTAAATACCACTGCATACTTTGCCTCTGATAAATCGTTTGCTTTTAATGTTTTCTGGATTGAAACTCTAAAAATTTTGCACTGGGGAGAGTATGTTGATTTTTGAGGTGCAGCTGATGGATTTACCACCTATATTAATCAATTTGAGTTGGCATCCATTTCAATAACGCAAGTTTAATATGTTAGCTGATCAGGGAATATAGTTGATTAACAAGGTTGCGCTGCACAATGATCATTGTTTGTTATAAGCTTATTGAGCACTTTGTTGTTTGTTGTATTTTCCGCCTTAAGTTTTAAACATATTCATCACTTCACTGGATCTTAAGCGTAAGTACCTCTAAATAGATGTGGAGTATGATAGATTATGATTGATTGTAATAATCTAACAAGTTATTGGTTCGCCAGCACTTTTTTTGTACACCTTTACCCACCTTCTCTATCTCTCAAACTTTGATCCACTGCCATTGCTTATATATTCTTTTGCAGATCGTATATGTATATTCTCAGTTATCTGTTTTAAAACAAATGGGTATCATCCTTTTGCAGAATAAACCTCTGATTCCTAAGGTGGTTATGCTTTATGTCCCTGGCCTTGATGCAGCTTTGTACTTGTCACAGTCAAAAGTTTTTCCTGGATTAAAAAAGTGTTGCGGCAAGCCAAAAGCAGTGTTGAGCCTCAGGTTTGTGATATATTATGTGGTTGTTCTAAGAGATATGTTTATTCTTCACTTTCCTCAATTTTGATTATTGGTGATTCAATGCGGTCCTAGTTGCATATCAGATGGAATGCAAACTGTAGATGCACTGCTAACTTGCAAGGTGAAAAGGAAGAGGAATGACAATGATGCACTTATAAAGCATCCAGGTGCAAGATTACTATTCTTCATTACTCTTTCCTTACATTTAAAAAGAAAAAAAGAGAAAAATAGACATGCCAGCTGAACGTACATACAACTGTGAATTAATCATATCTACAGTTATAGACCAATTGCCCTTTGTAGTCGACAAAACGAACATCCTTAATTAAAATATTTGTTTTACTTGGCTCCAATTGCCATCTTATTAATCAAAACATTTTACCATATACACATCCCAATGGACAAAAAGTTTGACTATTTAATTGTATTTATATTTTTGTTCAGTAGGTAAGCTTCGTTTGGGAGTTCATAGTCCACACTATCTTCTTAGGTGAGACAAAATTTCCTTATTAATCAGGTAACAAGAACTTTAGAAGACTTCTGGACTATGTGTGATAAGAAACATTAGTATAAGGATTTGTCTGGGAATTAAGTTTTGAAGGAGCTAAATGGAGAAGACTTGTCTATTGGAGTTTGGCCTTATAAAGGAGTTGAAAGAAGGAAGTAGTATTTAAATGTGTGTGAGAGTTAGGCTTTAGGTGGGATATCAAACTATTTAGGTGGATAAATTCCCTCATTTTCTAATTACTGGTTCCCTCAATTACGTGGCTTGGAAGAAAAAGGAAAATTACAACGCCCAAAGTCTTATATATATTGGTTTTGATATTCTTAGATATATATACACACTAAACCACAAACTAAATGAAGCTACGCTAGCTTCGTTTAAGGTGTCTCTGTATTTGCATATGGCTCACTCAGTTTAATCATATTAACAACTTTCACATGCTCACTCAACGACCTATTGTTTAAATGATAGATATCTCTTTGATCTTAACCATCCATGTTGACTCCAAATTACCGAATTGAACCCAACAATTACACACACTCCTAAAAACAAAACAAAGAAACGCTTACTCAAGTTTGCCCTTTCCTACCATTTTATTTCTTTGATATATGGATACAAGGCATCTAACGTTATACAATTTTATTAATAACAGAGTACTTATTTGGTTTCTGATTTGCAGAAGGTCTTAGTCACGAGCCTGATAAAACATGTGATATGGACATTAAAAATATTCCATTCCCAGTGAGATATTACACTCTGACAGCACAACAGTTAGAAGATAATGGATATTGTTCTGATCAAGCAGGTTAACAGATACGAGCTGATAATTGAAGCATGTATTTTTTAGTCTCCATAATTCATCTTTATTTGTTTTCTATACAGGCTTTTTGTCCACCCGTCCTCCACCAGGTGGCTCATCTGTGTATGAAATGTTGGCCCTTGACTGTGAAATGGTAATATTGACTTTTCTGAAATTTGCCCTGAAGTTTTATGTGAATAATTTCAGAAAGACTTCTTTTACTCTAAAATTTGTTGAAAAAACTAGCTGTACAATACCCTTGATTTTATTATGTGATCATCGTCAGTCTGAAATTTCTATTTGCTGCTTAGAGAATGTCTTTATGTATGATCTTTTGATGTATGTTATCTTCAGTGTGTCACCTGCGAAGGTTTTGAGCTCACCAGAGTAACTTTAGTAGACATGAAAGGACAGGTACGACCTTACAATTCTGAGTCATATTGGCAATCTGTTTGGAGTTGGCACGAGGGTCACTGATGTCAGTGCAGAACAATCATTTTAATCTCAAAATCTCTTATTGGATGTTTTTCTTGTATAAGTTCCTTGTTATTTTGTTGTCAGTATTGTGAAAGCACATATCGGTTTTTACAAACAAGTTTATGCTTTCAGAACTTCGATCATTGACTTTTTTTATTATTTTATAATGATTATGATATCAAGGGCGTTCACATTTTTAAAGAGAACATCTAAATCTAAATTGCATTAATGAAACAAATTCAATTTCTGTTGTTAATGTCCTTTTTCTCAGTTACAACATATTGTATTTTGTTTCAGGTTGTGTTGGATAAACTGGTTAAGCCGTCCAATGTGATTATTGATTACAACACAAGGTATATTCATAAACATGCGTTGTTGTTGATGATTGTGCCTGTGTTTTTACGATTTATATGGGTCTCTAATTATTATTAGAAAAGATATATATAAGTCCAAGATATTAGGATATCGAAGATTTGATTATAATAGTCGGGTTGCTGCAACATTGCTATCTCTTTCTTAAAAAAAGCTATGTTACTACTTTTTTATACATTATCTCCATCTTCGTGCATGAGTTTGGAAGCTTTACCAAGTGAAAGCCATGGAGTAGAACGAGTGTGGTTTATTGAGGATTTCTTCAGAAAAAAACCTTGCTGTAGACATCATAATTTTGTCTGAGAAGGGATACCGGCCCGTCATAGTTTTGTCTGAGAAGGGGTATCGACCTGTTATTCAGTTCGTGAATGACATGTGCACATAAAATGCTAATAAGAGCTGAGAAAGCGTTTTCTCTAGAAATTCTTTTCATAGGCCTCTGATTATGTCATGAGTTCCTGTTGCTGAGGGTGTAAAGCAGAGGAAAGCTGGGGGAGAGAGAACGAAAGAGAGAAACGGAAAAGACTGTTACAGTACTGGGTAGATTATAGTCTCCTTTTCCATTGGCAATAGCTCCGTCGTATGATGGCATAATAAAAATCCTAACAGAATATCTTTCCAGCAAATTATTGTTACTTCGTTCGCCTATACCTCATTAATTTATTTGCTTGAGTAGCAAGTAATTGGATACCGCTGGGCTGGATTCTAAGTCGAGGTCCTCTCCCCTTATCTTTTGCTTTCAGACCCATAACTTTGCAGCCTTTGTATAAAAACGACCATGTCCTCAAGGTCGAAGGAGGGGAATTTCTTAGTGAATTCGGCAGTGTCTTCCCCAATTGGCTTCAGATTATGTCGTTGTTGCCATTTGACTGAGGGCTGGGTGATCACTTTTCCTCGGTGTTTGATTTTCTAAACTGCAGTTCCTCCATTGGTTCAGCCCCTGTTTGATTTTCTATACTGCAGCGCCTCCAGTTCCTCCATTGGTTCAGCCCCATAAGGATGTCTGGAAGGACAATGGCTTGGGTAGCTGGATCTCTCATGCACTGCTTAAGCAAAGATTCGTGGAGGGCGTCGTGAATCCGACATCCTTATGGTAGGGTTAACCTGTAAGCGACGGACCCAATCCGAGCAAAGTAATAACACTTAAGTGTCGTTCTGTAAAATTAAGAGTTGAATGCTGTATGAGAATCTGAATGGTTAGACCACTGGTCAAACCACATTTGATTGCTGAATGATTTACTTTCATTTGGTAATTTATTTTTTTAAGTAGCTTAATATATAATAATTTATTAATATAAAATTAAATTATAATTATAATTTTACAGCATAAAATAAAATTAAAATTTATAATCATGTTATAAAAGTATTATTCATTTCTGAAGTGTGTGATATTCTTATTGAATAAACTAGTTGTGGTCAGCATTGATGTGATTCTAATTGAATTACAATCCGGGCAGAGTTGATTCCAGAAAGATATAAAAATAAAGAGATATTTATAATAATCGTATAGATATGGTCTCTGAATGATTCAGATATAAAATTAGTAACAAATCATTCAGACTTTCTAAACATTCATTAAGAGAAAAAGAACAAGTACTCGGTTCACTGAATGCTTAATATAATAAGAGACCACATCTTAATAGAGTTCAATAAGTGCAACAAAACAAGGTCTTAGATAGCTTGTCTGGACTTCCTTCTTGCAGTTAATTGTTTGACCAGTCACATCTTGACAAAGACTCAGTCGGCTATGCCACTCTTTTTCCTTTCTCTTATTGACAGCTTGTAGTTTCATTTGATGTTGTGCTCTTGTGATCTTCTCCTTTAATACTCGCATCAATTGAGACCGGCTTGTTAACAATTTGTCTAAGTGGGACGACCTTGGAGGATCCTGTCACGTAATCCATCACCAAGGAGGTCTCGCCTGTAGAGGATCTCATTTTGGCTCATTTTAAGGATTGACTGTCTAAGTTTTGTTATAACACAATTCCACCCATGTATTAGGGATATCCAGATGCCCTGATTGTCTCTGACATAACAACAGATATAATCTTCCAGCTACAGCTCACAACCTTTGTCCGCCTATTCGATTAAGGGTGGCAGGCGCTGCTCGTTGCCAAAACTGCCCCTTGCAGCTAACCAGTTCCTTCCAGAATCTGCTCATTAATATTAGGTCACGGTCCGACATTATACTAGTTGGGAACACATGCAGCTTGCATATATTTTGCCCAATGATCGTAACTTTTCTGCTCTGCAGTGAACTGGTGGCTAGAGCAAAGTAGTGAGAGAGTACCTTGTTAATTGATCAACAAGAATCATGATGTGGTCTTACCTGTTGGTGAGAGTAATTCAATTATGAAGTAAATGTCTTCCTATACCATTGTGGGTGTGTACAATGGAGTTATGAGCCATTGAGGGCTGATACACAACGCCTTCACCTGCTTGCAGGTTACTCACCTGGTGATGGAGATTTGAAAATCTTTTCTCATGCCCTTTTTCTCTTGTCCACCCAACAGAAATTTATAATTGATCTATTTCGTAGTTCGGTGGCTCTGAATACATTGTGTTGGGAATTTACTAGAGATTTCTAAACTTAAAAATTAAAAAGATAAAGGTAATCGACTTTTTTTTATGGGCAGAGGTCGCACATCCGCTCCACCTTGATAGTAGCGCTCTTACTCACTGCAGGTTAGCTCCCGCTCACCTCTAGCGTATTAAAGCGCAAATGTGGTACCACCAAGGCTCGAACCCATGACATGGGAGTTGTTAAACAACACCCCAAACCATTGGGCCAACACCTTGTTGGTAAAAGTAATCAACTTAGTTGGAAGATGATTGCAATTAGGAATCCTATTTTAGGTAGGTTACCAAATTATTATTGGTTGGATGAGGAATCCTATTTGAATTAGTATTAATTACCCTATAAATAGGATGTCCAAGTGGCATGAATAAATTCAGAGCGATTCAGTGATGGAGTTCTTCAGAAGGAATTCTTCTTAAGTGGTGGAGAATTTTTATAGGTTTTTTGTTATAGAAAACTTACTGGAGAGTGTAGCGATTTGTATTCAAGAGTTTTGAGTAGAGAGCATCATTTCTTGTTATAATATCTCTCAAAAGTGGAAATTCGTGGGTGTATGCTTTGTTGAGAGTGGAACTATGTTAAAAATATTGTATTTTTTTCGTCCTTTATTTATATTATTTTGTGTATGTGCATGTTATTCGTGTGAGTGTGTCGTATTCCGTGCGCGTGCCTGGAGAGATTAAGGAGAGGTCCCCCTCTCCCCTCACAAATAGTATAAGAGTTGATGGTTTGAAGAGCACTCACTATTATTAGGTAGAGCCACCATTGCATATAGAATTGGTAGACTAAAGAAAAGTTTGAAGGAAATTAGATTTATGTTTTAAAAATGTTCTGGGAGGATGTTTTAGAAGCTTATCTTCAAGGGAAGCGGGTGTTTAGTATTTCTATGGAGGCAAATCTCAGTCTTTGCTCTGAGGGCATCTCGTGATGTACAAAAAATTGCTCGATCTTGAACATCTATCCTTTTATCCCCTCTCGGCTGTAGGGATTTCTAACTTAGATGTCCTGGGAGCTATGTTGGTGAGTGTCTCTAGCTGTTGGCAGTGTATAATAAGGGTTGGTTGTTTGTGAGTTGGAAAAAAACTTATTGTTTGGGAAGGCTTTTAATGGTGATATTAGTGGGGTAGGAAGCATGGTGTTGGTCGATTTGATGAATTGGCTGTTTGTCAGCACCCCGCATCGAGGGAAGATGTGCTTCCTGAACCTTTCTACCCAGAGCTTTAATGCTGCTCAGTACTTGCGCTACGTCTGCATATTTTCTGTCCGCTTGTTGCTGCACAATTTCTTTCATCATCTGGAGTCGCTATCTCATTTCTAGATGATTTGCATCGAGTGCGTCGATGTATTCATTGGTAGTAAGCCGTGTGTCGGGCAAAATTCTTGAGCTCAACTCTAGATGAAGAAATGCCAAATGATGGGTTCCTGGTGTTTAGAGAGTGAAGTAGAGGGAATATTGGGAGAGAGAAAAAGAGAGAAACAAAGGAGAGAGAAAAATGAGCAGATTCTAGTATGCTTTTTCATTGGCAGTAACTCTTGTCTTTATAATGGGATGCTTTCTGGACCTGATTTTGAGTACAGCTCCTCTTTGCTTATCTTCTGCTTTTAGGCCCTTAACATGGTGGTAGTCTGTTCATTTCCACTTTGATTATAAGTCAGAAAGATTTAATTTTTCAGTGGTTAATAAGCTTGCATGTCGGAGTTTAGTTTGAGTAAACACAACCTATAACTATAAGCAGGTGAACTAAACGTGCCATAAAGCCTCTCAATATAAGATGAACATGACAACAGTGTCAGTGAGCCGCCCACCTACAAGTAATCAACATTACATATGTTTTAGGACCGTCAGTCATGTCGCAAATGCATGAATCTTGACATTATTACCTTTTGAATACTCATTTGCTTGTTAAATCAGAGTATACTTGTGACACCCGCCACCATCATGAAAACAACATCTCTGATTCAGTTCTG
This sequence comes from Kalanchoe fedtschenkoi, assembly GCA_002312845.1. NCBI lineage: Eukaryota > Viridiplantae > Streptophyta > Magnoliopsida > Saxifragales > Crassulaceae > Kalanchoe > Kalanchoe fedtschenkoi. The sequence goes on from NQLW01000048.1 coordinate 5,973,644, forward strand.
CCATTTGGAAATTCTCTCTCTTTAAAGTGGCATGCCTTATTTTTCAAAATAGCAGTGGAAAAAATGCAATGTTGCTCTTTAATTCCTTAAGATTTTGTGTGAATTGAGCAAGAAATGGTGGAGCGGCTCTTAAAGCGGCTCTTAAAGCCACGGTCACTAACCCCAAAGGTACAAGGTGTATAAGTCATATGTAGAAATGTTATTCTCAAATTAGTTATGTGTGTGATAATTTTATGGATCTGATTGAGCACTTATAGTATGCAAGCCTCCACTTACCTAATCTACTTGCTAGTGCAGGTATAGTGGCATCACTAGTGAAATGTTGGATGAGGTGACAACTAGTCTGCAAGATGTACAGGTTAGTATTTTTGCATTATTTGATAACTTCATATTACAGAGATAAATGTGAATAACATATTTTTCTTCTTTTCCAGGAAGATTTTCTGAAACTTGTGCACAAAGAGACAGTCTTAATTGGCCATTCACTTGAGAATGACCTGTTAGCATTGAAAATATGTCATAATTTGGTCATTGATACAGCGGTCTTGTACAAACATCCTCGTGGGGGATCTCATAAAACTGCTCTTAGAGTGCTTGCCAAAAGATTTCTATCTAAGGATATACAAGGTTCTGGAAATGGACATGACAGTATTGAAGATGCAAGAACTGCACTGGAACTGGCTCTGCTGAAAATTAGGCATGGCAAGTAATTCATTCATATTTTAATATTCATTTAGCACTAGATTTGAATTTCATTTAGCAAAGTGGTGGTAATTTAAGCGCAGCCTCTGAACTTTTCTCAGTGCAATGACATTTTGTCACACTTGGAACACTGGAATTGGCAATGCATGCTTAACTGTTAACTCTTTGTTCTATCATTTGCTTCACTTCTATTTTATGTCTGTCGAACCTCTTCTTTAGCAAATTCATGCATAGGCCATCAAGAACTATAGATATAGACCTGTCAATTAGCCTTCCATGCGTGGAGTGATTTTTATGCATGTAGTGGTAGTAGGATTCAAATCAGTGCATCTATTCTGTTAGCAGTTGTGGTTCCTTACATATGGAGAATCTATTGGTAACATGTTGTCTGGCTAATTTATGTTATCGAACAAATATGAAGTACAGGGTAGTTTGCTCCTTTGTGCGTAATAAAAAAACAACAAATATCCTAGTTATAATCGTAAATGGTCACTGCTCATACACAATATCTGCATACATAACCTTTTTGTATAATGCAGGTTTGTATATCTTTTTACTTGTGTTTCTGACCCATCCTTTATTCAGGACCTGATTTCGGTACTCCTCCATCACTAATGAGGAAGAAGCTCCTTTCAGTGTTATGCGAGAGTGGCAAGACTTCTTCCTTCATTGATGATATTTCAGTTGTGAAACGTTATACCTCTGAGTCTTCTCATGCATTTCCCGTGTCTTCTGACGAGGAGGCTCTTCTGAAGGCCAAAAAAGAGGTAAATAATATTTTTGTCATACTTTGGTACCTAGTTTTCGTAAGGGTCTTACAGATTTTTTATTTATTGATACTCCATTTAATTTAAACTCTATTACAATAATTTCAGATAAAGAATGAAAAGGTGCACTTTGTCTGGGCTCATTTCTCAGAACTGAATTCATATTTGAAAAAGCAGTCTGAAGATACCGAAAGATTGAATAAAAAACTTGCTGAGATGATGTCTCTGCTGACATGCCATTCGCCCTGCAATAAGAGAAAGAGTAAAAACATTGTGGCTCCTGAAATAAAAGAGGTTCTTACGCGTCTGGATGGTCGAATACGAACCATATATAGTTTGTTGCCAACAAATGCTATGATCATCATTTGCACAGGACATGGGGACACCGCAATTGTGCAAAGGTATGTACTAGCTCACTTGTTCGTCACTCCCCACCCAACCATGTTTTAAAGCAGGCAGTTGGAAAAATTTTATACCACCACTAATACCTTATTGCTGCCCATGAATGAAGGGTGAGAAGAATGCTTGCTGAAAAAAATGAAACAGCACTGGGCCGCGATAAACTTATAAAAGTACTGGAAGAGCTTCAGGCACAAGCTGAAGTTGCACTCTGTTTTGTCAGTGTAAAGCAGTAATTAAGAAAGTTTATTCTGTGTCCAGATTTCATGAAATTGCAAGTAATACAGTATTGTTGAAGCAGTCGAGAGAGGTGCTGCATATCCGTTGCTGCTGGTCATATCAATCAAAAAGACTTTGCAGGAGTTCGGATCAGATAGGGTAGTGCCAAATATTCAGTTGGGGGCTTCTGGTTTTTATGGGCAGGATGCTCTATTTATAAGTTTTGCCTGGTTAGAAGAAAATTATGCTCTCAATTTATACGAGCAGGTGTTATTTATGAGTCCTGTTTTGAGTTTGCTTCAAACTTGTTGACTCTGTTCATTTTCAGAGCATTGGTGTTATTTATGAGTCATGTTTATAGTTTGCCTCAAACTTGACTCTCTTCCTTTTCAGCAGTATAACATGTCGCTCATTTTCTCTCTATGGAATAACCCTCTTATTTTTTAATTTCACATTTAGACATGAAATCATCTTAAATTTTTTGTGCGTCAGAGTAGCCCACAAGCAGCTACTCAAGCAAGTGTTACTGTGTATAGACGAGCAACATAATGTAAACATGTTTGGCCCATGTGGATGGCCGTCTAGAGCCCATCAGTGGCTCGGGAAGCAGAACAAATGTGCAATGAGGTTGGGATGAGGTCATTTGTCATTACTGGGTCAGTAGGTCATCAAACACAACAGTTTTGATATTGTTGCAACGTTTAATGTTGCCTTAGTGTCAATTTGAACGTAGTGAAAATACCTAGTCTCATTAACAGAATTTGGCCAGAGTCGAATCCAAGAAATAGGGCGTAATCTACAAAAATGGTAACTAACAAAAGAAAAGTAAAAATATGGGAGTAACAATAAATTAGGGACCATGCAATTAAGCAAGACTATAAAGAAGAAGAAAAAGAAATATGTTGACAGACCCACAATTTATGTTATTAACTTGTGATTATGTTAATCATTAATACTAAGGATAAATTCATGTGATGAACCAAACTCAGCGGAATATATGATCACATGCATCAAAATACTATGACAAGGCATGAACAATGCTAGACATATGAATTGTATATGTCCACATGCAAGAAAGATGTAAAGAGGAATAACACACCATAACAAAAATGGTGTAATACAACGTGTAGAAATTGTTGTCTTAGGCCACAAATCATCGCATTCAAGCTAAGGCAATTAAAACAGGCCTAGGGCCGTTGAATTTGAGAGCATCACAACGAGCCAAGTTGATAATTTTTTGCTCGCCGAGCGATGGTCACACATCTCCCATAAAAAGTAGTGGTGGGCTTAAGGCGACAACTAGTCTTGCAACGGTGTTGCTTTCCTCACAATTTCTATTTTGTTGTGGCACTTTTAGGGCTGTTGGATTTGAGAGCATCGCAACGAGCTAAGTCGTGCATTTATTTTAGAAGTTATACTTTTGATTGTCTCCTTTGGATATAATTTTTATTCTTCTGATCATTTACCAAATAAGTGGAAGACAAGAAGCGTGAAATTGATTAATGTGCATAATTAAAATCAGCAGCACCATAGTTTACCCCAACGAAAACAAAAGATATAGAATTGATAATCTGTGTGTCAGCATAAAACTGCAAATGGAAGATAAGACAACACCTTTAGAATTTGTAGCAAACAGAATGAGAAAGAAGTTGACTTACGGAATTAGTCAAATTTACATCCTGGAATTGTCATATGAATAAGGTGCAAAATGTTGGTGTCTTTAGTAAAGATATGAGCCCCAAAATATAGCCCAGTTCCAATAACTATATGAAGACCAAGTCCAAAAATAAAGCTCATTTGTGAAAATAAGTTCATAAAAAAAGCGGTTCATTGGTTCTTCTCCCTAAGTAGCACATGTAATCTCTAGTTTTATGCTTGTCTTAATTTCATAGGTGAAACACTCTACTTTTATTACGAATCTAAGACTCATAATTCTATGCAATGTTCATCATAAAATTATCTCAAAGCTGCTCAACCAACATCTCAGTAAGTTAGTTGCTGCCAAACTTGATAAGTTATGAGCAAACTAGTTTTATTTCGGGAGGAGTATTCATGAGAAAATAGCTCTTGCCCTTGAGATAATGGGATATTAACATGAATGTACGGGGAGAAAACACAATGATGTACATTTATTTATCTAGGGCATATGATCGTGTTTCATGGACACTTGTCTTGCGAGATTATGAGCATTTGTGACTTTTTTTTGGAGCCTGGTGCGACATGATTTACAAGGTAATAGCGATTGCAGTACTTGGTGAAATGAGACGGAGAATTATATGAGTTTTCAAGTCTTTCCTTGGAGTTAGATAAGGAGATCGCTTTCTTCTTCTCTTTTTGCTTTGGCTGTGGAAGTGCTTAGTAGATCTCTAAACGAGGCTATTCAAGTGGCCAGAATCAAGTCTTTTTCTTGTTGATGGGAGCAGCTTCTATATCTCATCTATTTTATGTGGATGACATGATTTTATTTGTAAATGGGAGTAGGGGTTTGTTGTGTGCAATTATAGGAACATTGGCATGTTTTTGCGCACGCTCCAAATAGGTTATCATATGTAGTAAAGTGCTTTATATTTCTCACGTTGTAATGCATATGAAAGAAGATGTGTTCTTCTTGACAACACAAGGTTTCAACTCAGCCATTTTTAAGTTCAACATTTAGGCGTTCGTCTTGTTTCAGGAAGAGTTAAGATTACACACTTAGATATTATAGCGGCCAAAATTAGAAGTTGACTCAATGTTGGTTGGGCAAGCTTATATGTTTTGAGGAAGGATTACTCTAATTGATTCAGTGCCCAATGCTTCTATAATGCATGTATTATCAGTTGTTGTGGTACCTCATCAAGTTATTTGGAGGCTAAACTCTATCCAGCCTCGGCCCTGATGCTTGGCCCATGCGGGCGGCCGCCCAGGGCCCATCAGTGGCTCGGGAAGAAAGAACAAAGATGAAATGAGGTTGGAATGAGGTCATTTGCTAGAACTGGATCAGTTGGAATGAGATTTTCTTATCAAAAAATATAGGTGGTCTCAAAATTAAACTTATTTCACATCACAAGCTGTCTCCGCGCCAAGCTTGCATGAAAATACTGGCATCATCAATTGCTTTGGACTTTCTTAATAGCTTGAAGTATGAAATTTCCTTTGATGTTAATTTTTTTTAGTTTAACTGGATCATTAGAAAACATGTTAGATGAATTTCTAGGCGGGGAGATACTCATATCAGGTATGCCTTTCTGATGACTCATATTCAGGAGGATAGTTTGACTTATAATGCTATTATTAGAGAATGTTTGGACATCATGCATCTTCATGCGTCTCTTCTTCATATTGTAAAAGACCGGCTGAATGTGGTGTCTCTTAGTTATGAGGCAAATGACATGTTGGTTAGGCCATACAGCGAGCAAGGCGATTATATATACTACATGTGAGTTTTCTCAGCTCATTTGTTAGGCAATTCCTTGCACTGACTTCAGTTGGACTTGGCTTCCCTGGTTTCCATCCAAAGTATTTGGTTTTTTATGGTGACTATACAACAGTGATGTCTCAGTTGAGTCCTTGGTGCAACAAAAACGCATTTCCCTTGCCTCAACATGCTGGTGCTATCTCAGTCCTAGGAGAGAGACGTTAATACATTTATTTGCAATAGATTTGGATACATTTTAAACAAGCCAGAGGTTAATATATTTGTTCCAGTTAAGATGAGCTTGGCTTCCTTGGAAAAAGATTCGCTCACAATCTGAATTCGCAACATCCACTTTGACATGTTATGGGCTCTGGAGCTTTCGTGCTTTTAGAATTGTCACATTATTTTAGGAAGAACGTCGGGATTTTATGTGTATAAAAGAACTCTTTTTAAAAAAAATCAATTTTATTAATAAAATGAATAGGAAAAGCCCCCGTCCGGCGGTCTTACAGTGAAAATTCAGACCGGAAGAGGATGAAACCCAACTTCGCATCATGACAATCCAATCAGAGAGTGATGCCCTTACAAAACAAACAAAAAAACAGACACTAATCGTTAGGCTAATTGAAGAATGTACAATCCAGATTTTAAAGCTACGAAACAAAAGATGGTAAACCAATCATATCTCTTCTAGCCTCCATCCTCACTCATATGGCAATTGATTTAAGTTTGTCCCCGAACGCCCATTACCTGGAACGCGGAACACAGGCCCTTACAGAGATTTTTCCATTGTCTGTACATGTGTATCAAGTCGGGGAGAGTATCTGTCTATTAATCGAACTGAATTGGTGTTCATTTGATCAAATCGAATTTGTCAAATTATATAAGCTTCCACTGATAAGCAAACCAAATTAGTCAGTTAACCAATAGATTGGTTAATTTAATTATCAGTTAATAATTCAATTAATCAAAATTAACCGAATTAACCAAACAAAATAAATATATTTTATAAAATCAATATAAAATATACAAAAACTTTATTTATTTTTATTTTATTTATTGGTTAATTTAGTTAATTGAATTAACCGAACCCACAAATTTCTCTTCCATTAACCAAACCTAATTAACTAAAAAATTTCAGTTTTTAACCATATTAACCGAACTAAATTAATTTGACTAAGCTCTATCGATTTAGTAAATCGGTTTCACTGAGCAATACTCTGCCCTAAAATCAGGTACCATGGCATTTTGATATTGTTGGGTCTAATCCTGGAATGACCCAATAAGTAGAAGATTTAAAATATTTCCTATTGTTAGAGATACAATATTTAGAAGTTTCCAAATATTGTCGTTTTCTATTTTATTTAGGTTACTATTTTTGTTAGAGATAGAAATCATATTGGCTTAAGAATCCTATTGGGTTAGGAATTTTATTGGCTTATGAATCCTATTGGCTTAGAAATCTTATTAACTTAGTATTTGTACCTTATAAATAGAGTTCTTTATTCTCATTGTATACAACAGTAATCAATAACAATTTCTTCTCTAAAAATTTCTTCTCTTTGAGTGAAGTGTGAGCTAGTAGTGTTTGTCACATATCTCTGGTAGTGAGAGATATAGATTATGTGCCTAACATCTGGTATCAGAGCTTCTTAGTTTTAAGCCTAAGTATCTCCGATTCAATACGATGTTGCTCATTGTTCGTGGAGAAGCCTTGCGGGAAAGCGACGGTGGGTCCTTCATGTACCCACAGTTAACGACAACGAACTACAACAGTTGGATGATTCGGGTACAATCCATGATGGAAGATTAGGGTGTCTAGGAGGCAATCGAGCCGACGGAGGGTGAAGCCGTCGACACGAGGAAGGACAAGAAGACGAGGTCGCATCTTTTTCAAGCTCTCCCACTCCTCAAGCAAGTGGCAAACAAGAAGACGGCGAAGGAGGTCTGGGATTGCTTCAAGACGAGATTCGGCGGCGCAAATCGCGTCAAGGAGGCATGGCTGTAGACGTTGAAGAGCGAGTTTGATGCCCTACGCATACAAGAGGGGGAGACCCTCTATCAGTACGCCGACAAGCTCATAGACATGTTAGTAAGGTACACTAGTTTGGGTGGAACTTTGGATGATTTTGCCTTAGTAACGAAATTGTTTGATACTGTGCCGGATCGCTTTGTGAAGTTGATAGCCGGCATTGAGCAATTCTACAACCTCAAGACTATGCCTTTTGAAGAAGCGGTAGGTCGGTTGAAGGCGTATGAAGAGCGAACGGGTGGTGGCTCCAATGGCGATGGTCAGTTGCTACTCACTCAAGCCGAGTGGGAGGCACGACAAAAGAAGTAAGATGGTAACTCCTCAGGTAGAGGCAAGTCATCAGAGAATGATGGCGGAGGTCAGGGTGGCCGTGGTCGTGACAGAGGCCGAGGCCAAGATAGACATGACAATACACCGAGCAAGGATAGCTCTGGAGGTGGAGACTGCGATAAGAGTCACATCCGGTGTTACAATTGCAATCAGATGGGGCACTATGCAAATAAGTGCAAGGCACCCGAGAAGGCAGAGGAGGCACATCTTACGCGGGTTGTTGACACCGAACCTGCTTTAATGTTCGTTGTGTCTAAGGAAGTAGAAACGGAGCGACAAAAACAGCAGGACGTCGTCTATCTCAATGAAGAGAAGGTGTGGGCAGAACTGCACCTTGTGGAGAGTGACGTTACAACATTAATGAAGAAGGTCAATGATCAGAGCCAACAGATGGTTTACTTAGGCGTCGAGGATGGCTACAAGGCTCATGGACTATTTGACCAGCAAAGAGAGAAAACTGATATAAGTCGCGACGTGATATTCAAGGAGAATATGGAGTTGAAGTGGTATACAAATACCGTCAATGATGAACCCGCAGACTTCGTAGTCGACGACAATGAGCCAACAGCGGCCAACTCAATGTCATCTTCTAGAGGATCTACAGGAGCGGTAACTCATGCATCAACAACATCGTTGACTGAAGATGTTGATGCACATGCCACCATCGCATTGCAACCGTCATTAGACACCGATGAGGGGCCTATTCGATACAGCACATCGATGACATAATGCGAGATACACCGAGAGTGGAGCTGAACTGTGATGACTTGGAGAATGAGGCAATGGTCATTGAGATGGAGGAGCCAATCTAATTTCATGAGGTTACATGCCATCCAGCCTGGGAGGAGGCAATGGCCAAGGAGATAGAGTCTATCGAGAAGAACTCAACATGGACCCTGACGACGTTACCGATTGGCCACAAATCCATTGGGCTTAAGTGGGTGTACAAGCTGAAGAAGGACTCTAGCGGAGAAGATACCAAGCACAAGGTAAGATTAGTCGCTAAAGGCTATATCCAGAGGCAAGGCATTGACCTTAAAGAAGTGTTTGCACCAGTGGCAAAGCTTGACACCGTGCGGATGATCCTTGCCTTGGCAGCAAATCATGGCTGGGAAATTCATCATCTTGATGTCAAATCAACATTCCTCAATGGCGAACTCAAGAAAGAGGTGTATGTAGCTCAACCAGAAGGATTCATTGTGAAGAACAAGGAGCATATGGTTCTCAAACTCAGCAAGACACTTTATGGGCTCTGACAGGCGCCTCGGGCTTGGAACGCGCACCTTGATCGAAGCATGAAGCAGCTCGGCTTCACAAGATGTACACAGGAGTAAGCAGTATACAAAATAAGAAGCGAGCACGCTGAAATCCTAGTTGGTGTCTACGTTGATGACCTCATTATCACTAGCACTAATCCAATGATGATCAATGAGTTCAAACAGCAGATGATGACTGAGTTTGAAATGAGTGATCTGAGATTGCTTACCTACTACCTCAGGATAGAGGTAGAGCAGCAAGAAGGAGGTATCACCAGCAAGCAGGCTGCATATGCCAAGAAGGTGCTAGCTCAATTCGACATGATTGAATGCAACCCAGTCAATATTCCCATGGAGCCAAATATGCAGTTGCATAAGGATGCTGATGGAGAACCCATCGACACTACTGAGTATTGTTGTGTGATTGGCTGTCTCAAGTATCTCCTACATATTAGGTCAGATCTCTCATATGCTGCCGGTGTGGCGAGCAAATTCATGGAGAAGCCGACCGTGATGCATCAGAAGGCGGTTAAACACATTCTGAGATATCTGAAGGGAACAATGCACTATGGAATAGTTTATCCCAGCAAGAGAGGCCCAGAGTTAATCACCGGATACTTTGACAATGATCTAGGCGGTGACATGGATGACAGGAAGAGTACGGGAGGTATGGCGTTCTACATCAATGATAGTTTGGTCTCATGGAATTCACAGAAGCAGAAAATGGTTGCATTATCATCGCGCGAGGTTGAATTCATGGCACTAAAAGCAGCGGCATGCCAGGCGATGTGGCTCAGGAGTTTGTTAGGGAAGCTAACTAGAGAAGAGCCCAAGACGGTGAAGCTGTTGGTTGACAACAAATATGCCATTGCCTTGATGAAGAATCCTGTCTTCCATGGACGCAGTAAGCACATCAACACAAAATTCCATTTCATTCATGAGTGTGTCGAATGAAGACAATTATTGTTGAGTTTGTTTACTCGGAGTAGCAGAGAGAAAATATCTTGACAAGTCGCTGCCGGTGGTGAAACTGACAACACTACGACAACTGCTTGGATTCCGTGATCTTGAGCCACACAAGGATTAGGGTCCAAAATTGATTAATATGCTAAGTAATCTCTAGAATTTTTAGTTTATTAGCCACTACAAACTTCATTACTACAACATGCTTTATTTGCTTGTGCAGCTTTCATTTCTAGAGGTGAAATTACAATCGCCGGCTGATCTTCCTTCCATAACATATGTTACTTCGGAAACTTGAGAGATGGGATATCATTTTCTCCTCAACTCCGTCCACAATTGCCATGTAAGATCTCCCATCCTTACTCGAACCGTGTTGAATAGTTAATTCCACATGTAGTTGCTTCTCACCAGCCACACCAGACGCTGCCATATTCTTTTAGCATTTCTAGTGTTTGAGATTTTGACTTTTGTGGTGACAAGATATGGATAATATTATTCGCATTGAGGATAAGAAAAGGATTAACTATAAATGTGGATGACTCAGTTAACATTGATGAAAGCTTGGGCGAAGGAGTTATTCGAAATGTGCATGAGATTCCCCTTATGCTATTCATGAGATCTTATAGAGATATGAGGATCATAGAGATGGAATTTTCTACAGCTCTTGATGGACTAAGGTATGCTTATGATAGAAGATATAATGTTATTGAGATGCAATCTGATTCAATGGTTTCAGTTGATATTATGTTAGGAAAGTCTCAATACCCATGGATGTGCAGATTTATGCATAGAGAGATTCTGAAAATAAAAAGTTAAGTTATTTCAAAATTAGATAAAATAATAATCAGTATGTTTGACAAAAAAAACTATATTTTTTGAAGAATTGAAAGGGCAAAACTCGTGGTAGTGGGACGAGTAAGGGTGTTCACTATACGGTTAAAACCGTGAACCGAATGAAATTAACCGTAAAAACTAACCGTGGTTAACCGAGAAATTCGGTTCGGTTAACCGATATATTTAGTTCTGTTAACGTTAATTTTATATTCAGATTTGGTTAACCGATTAACCGAATCAAGTCTTGTCGTTTTCTTTATTGTACTCTGCCATTTTGATCTTCTCTCTTCCGTCCATTTATTTTCCTCCTTCGATCTAGGTCAAATTCCAGCATTGCCGCCCGACTCGCCCGACTGCCGACCAGCCCTCACCGCCCATCGTCGCCCCAGCACTGCCACGCCTAGTCGCCCGACTGCCTCAGCACTGTCGCTTGACTGCCGACCAGCCCTCGCCTCGAGCAGTCACCTCACCTCGAGCAGTCGCCTAGCCTTGAGCAGTCACGTCGCCTTGCCTCCCTTTGAGCAGTTGCTTTGCTGTGGTAATTGACTCTGATTTCTACTCTAGAATTTAGTTTGTTGTTGTTTGATTATCATTGATAATTGATGGTTGTCTGAGCTGAATTACTGAAAATTTGTGTGTGGATGTGGCTGAATTGGTGAAAGGTTTGTGCTGAACTGTTGAAGTGATTTGTTTGTGGATGTGGCTGAATTGCTAAAAATTGTTATCTAGCTGAATTGCTGATTATTTTTTTGATATTTTTTTGAGGTGATTTTGCTTGAATACTTGAAGTATGAATTGTTTGACTCTTGAGGTAATTTTGCTTGAACTCTTAGACAAAATTTATTTGTACTTCCATCCAGTGCCTCTGAGTTCATCATTTATAAGCTAAAGGAGATGGGAAAGATCACCCACGAGGATGTAATGCTTGTGATCGATGAGTTTGAAGAACTTGATGTAGATAAGTCGGGAACATTATCTCCTTCTGATATAGTTCTCGCTCAGTCATCTGTGACAGCCAGGTAATCTTCTTCTCATTAGATACTGCTCTTGGTCAGAAAGATCTGCCAGTTTGAGTTTATGAACGTCTGAAGTTTGACCTTCATCGAGAATTCCATATAAAAGATTTCTATATGGCAAAAACATTAGTGGCTTAAACCTCATTTAAAAGATTTCTCATTAGATATTAAGAGTATTTATCAAGCAAATCTCACATGTTAATATGCCTATTTTAATGTGAAATTTTTTATGATATACAAGTTCTTGATACAACTTTTTGGCTCTTGCTACACCAAGCAGAGACATATAGTCTCTAACTGTATTTTGGAATTTTCAGAAGCAATGACTGACCGACATCCATTTTTTTGGAACATCAAAATACTACTCGTCTAATTCCATTTTTGTTGTAACTTTATTTTATATCTCAAATGTTTAAAATGCAAACAACAGCAACAAGGTTTTTTTAGTTTCTTACTTGACAATTCAGTTAATATTTCGATTAATTCGGTTAATCGGATAATTTAACCAAATTAACTGATTTTGGGTTATTCGGTTAAATAACTGAATTTTTGTTTAACCGATAATTCGATTCGGTTAATGATTAATGAATTATTCGGTCGGTTAATCGATTCGGTTAATCGAATTACTTATTCGGTCGATTATTAACCGAATTTACCTCCATCGGACGAGATGTGTGCAATTTTGAAGATAAAATAATTAAAATATAATGATTAAGCGAATGGAATGGGCGAGTGAAAATGTAGTAGCGGTACGAGTAGCCAGCCAGCCAGTTGCAGCAGTTGTGGTGCTCACTTGGCTTAGGAGTTGACAAAAACAAATACAATTCAATCCATTTCAATAAACTTTTCAAATCCGCCCACAAACATTTCCTTTCTCTCTCTCTTCTCTGCTTTCGATTTTATAAATATATATTAATTCTTTTTCTTTGTTTCCTCTTCCCTTCATTCTTCTCTGGAATTGCTTAGCTGCTTTATTATGCTCTCCTCCTCCCCTCCATTCCGTCGCCGATGTCTACACTAACTCATCTCATCCTCCCCTCATTACAACTCTTTCCGACTCTTCAATTACGTCTCTCTTCAACTTCAACACCGGACGCTTCGAGGTATTTCTGTTTCAGTTGAAATATGAGCACCAAAACCCTAGCAATCCTTTTCCATATCAGTAAATTATCTTTTGTCTTCCGAGCATCCCACTCACTCATTTACTGTGTGTTGCTTTCAAGTTTTATTTATTTGTTTTTCAATTCAGTTTATGAATTCAGATTGCCGCTCTAATCAAGATTTTATCTTCTAATTGTTGCTTTTATAGATATCTTCTTGTTCGGAATCAGCAAGTAACAACCTCTTCTTTTCTTCTTTTGGTATTTTTAGTTTGTTGAAGTGACAGTGTATCAAAATCTGGAAAATTGAGGAACAATTAGATATTCAAAACATCGGGCGGAAAAGAATACCACCACGCTTTGTTGCTCGTTTAACGACTTGCTCTTTATATAGCAGCAGAAGATGTGCCCAGCACCTTCCACTGTGCTGCTGGCTCCTGGATTCTGTTGATTAGAATCTTGGTAGGAAGATATGGTACCTTCAGGGCCACCCAATACAATTGGTGGCAACCAGTCTCTTTCGTCTTCACTTCTGAGGTCCAACTCTGGATATCTGGCTTCCCAAGGCACTCCTATGACATCACAGATGGCATTCCCAACTGCTGTATCTCCACACATGCAGTATAATGGTATGAATATGCTCAGCAATGCTCCCAATGCTTCTTCTCTGCTCAATCAGTCTTTCGGAAATGGAATCTCAGGAGTGAGCCATCGGATGAATCCAGGAGCAGAGGCTGATCCACTTTCCAACAGGATGGCTTTTGCATCTTCGTCTTTTATCTCTGCAGATGTTGGCAATGCTGGTACTTCCAATCCGGTTCAAAGCCAGTCGTTTCAAAGTTCACCTGTCAACCAGATGTTGCCAGATCATCAGCAGGCCCGGCTACACGATTCACCGAGCTTTCAACATAACCAACAACCATCTTTGCAACAGTTATCAACCACTCATAATGGCAGCCATCCCGATCTGCAGCAATCGTATCAAATGAATAGAGGCTCTGTTGGGCCTGTCAAAGTTGAACCAAAGGCAGGTAGTGACTACCTCGGGCAGCCCCTGAGAAATGACACTGGGAAGCTGGAACCACAAATGCAGAGTACGAGAGGGTTAGCTCCTGTTAAAGCAGAGCCACAGCACTCAGATCAGTCGTTATTTTTTCAGCAGCAGCAGCAGCAGTTGCTCCATTTGTCTAGGCAACCTCCTCGTAATTCTTCGGTCGCTCAAATGAATATCATGAATCAACACAGACTATTACAGCTGCAAGAGCAGCAGCAACAGCAGCAGCAGCAGCAGCAGCAGCAACAGCAGCAACAACAACAGCTTTTAGGTGTGATGCCCCAGCAGCAGATGTCACAATTGCATCAGCAGTTCCCAACACAAAGTTTGTCATTGCGAGCCCCTGGGAGACCACCCTATGAACCTGGAACTTGTGCTCGCCGTCTAACACACTACATGTACCAGCAACAACACAGGCCACAAGTGAGATGATTTCTCTAAGAACACATTCTTCACAGTAATGATTTCAATCAATTGTTTTTCTACATTACTTTTTTTGGTTGATCGTTTCTAGGATAACAATATTGAGTTTTGGAGGAAGTTTGTCGCCGAATACTTTGCTCCCCATGCCAAGAAGAAGTGGTGTGTATCCATGTATGGTAGTGGCAGACAAACTTCTGGTGTTTTCCCTCAGGTGCTGTGTATCGCAATGTTATACGAATTTTAAGTGATCAATAGTATTATTTAGTAACTATCTCCGAATTATCCTATTCTAAGCCAAAAATAGTAAAATTATGTAACTCAAAACCAATTTCATATTTGTAATGGCAAGAAATAAAATACGAGATATCATTTTTTTCTTATCACTGCATTTTTGTATTGCGATTGATTAACAACCATCACTTGTGAGTTTGCAGGATGTGTGGCACTGTGAAATATGCAATCGCAAGCCGGGCCGTGGATTTGGTATGTTTAACTATAGGATGTAAGCCAACCATAGATTTTATCAATTGTGAGGACTTGATCGCCTTTTGATGGAACTTGCATAACTGCATTCCGCGCATAACTATGCAGTTAATATCAGATAAATCTCTGCGTGACTACACACTAATTTTCAAATATGGGCTTTAATGGCTTAGGCTGTTTCATTTTATTATAATCTCTGAATGCATTTACATTTTATCAGAAGCTACTGCTGAGGTTTTGCCGAGACTTTTCAAAATTAAGTATGAAAGTGGGACTTTAGAAGAGCTTCTCTATGTTGATATGCCCCGTGAATATCAAAATGTTTCTGGCCAAATTGTTCTGGATTACGCTAAAGCAATTCAGGAAAGTGTTTTTGACCAACTTCGTGTTGTCCGTGATGGTCAGCTTCGCATTGTTTTCTCGGCAGAGTTGAAGGTATGATCATTCCATCTCCCACTTTTGATGTTTTGCGCCATTGAAAAAGAATATACACATCTAACTCTACATGTGAATTGTGCAACTCATATGCAAATGAACTATGCTGTCAGAGCACACCTCATTATAGAGAAACAAAATCCTAGCCTAGCAACCCAAGTATGATACTCTTGATATAGTGTCCAGCAATTACCGGCGCTCTGTTACTCATACAGACCATGCATTATTGTTTTAGAACCTGATCATATTCTAGTAAATGTCCATGATGTCTTTTCCCGTCTGTATGTCTTTACTTGATGAGGACTTGGGCTAGAGAAGACTGGGTGTCAGCATTATTTGCACATTCAAATTACCACATCAGTCTTGTTTGCAGATGTTGTTACCCATATTTTGCTTTGTCAATACTGTATTTACATCTTTTGAACGAGTCACTTCTTGATCAGTCACTGTTTCGGCAAAAGGCATGTCTACCTGTCAACGTGAACAATTGCTGGTGTTGTGGCCACAAGCTTCATTCATTGTCTTTGAGAAGTCTTCCCCACGAGAAGATTCCCCAAACATATTATTTTATCAAATATATGTAAACGATTGTGAGCGATGTATATCAGTATGAAAAAATTAGGAAATATAGTGTTCCAATGAGAGTGCACCCATCTGCATGATGAATTTCTTTCCTAAAGCTAAATTTACTTAACTGGGATCGTTCAATATATATCCTATAAACTGCTTTAATGTTGTGCATGCAATTTCTTATAGCGCTCAATTTTACGACTTGTGCGCTGTCTACCCTTACCCCAAACATGTTTATTGTGTAATCCTCAGTCCCCACATATCCTCCCGTCGCTCCCTCTTTTACTTGTTTGATGTGTCCTTTTTTTTTGTTCTGCCAGATTTGCTCATGGGAATTTTGTGCTAGGCGACATGAAGAACTTATTCCTCGCAGAGTTTTACTTCCTCAGGTACTTATAATCCCCTAGCAACCAGTCAGTCACGTCTTTAGAATTTTGCTGTGTGAAGCTCTCACTGAGTCTTTCTATTTTTTGTTGATTAATTTGGAATGAGTTATAGTGTGGATGGATTTTAGTATACTTCAAAGTAGCAGGGAGCTACTATATTATTAAATAACGCTCCTTATAAGCTGGATTGTAAAAGGCAAGTTTAGAGCTGGACCGGATGTTGGTGCATACTAAATGGCCCTTTCCAGTTGCTAACTCTCTATGTGGTTCGTATTTGTGTTCGCAATTGATAAGTTTATTTCATTGTGGTTGTACAGTCAAATTTATTCTGAAGGTAATGTGTGATGGAATAATTACATTATTTGCTCGAACCTGAATTTACTGACTACTTCAATCAGATATTGTATGCATATATATTACACAAGCCTGTTACAGTTAACAGGAAGTGGGAACTAAGAACTTTGAAGAATGTCTTTGATGGAGTTGTAAGTCACATTAATTACTACCAGGAAAAATATGGCGTGTTTCCAGATGATTATGACAGCACTTTCTGTCTTAGCTTGCTGCACTAGTAATAATTGGGCGCATTTGACACATAATGGCAAATGCATCCCTTCATATATTTGTCTGTTTGTTACATTGTTTTCATTTTTTTGGCATGGGTGTTGATGGACGTGTTGATGTAAAGTCAATCTCTCAATTTCAACTGTTTTGCGCATGCTGACATTCCGTCATTAGCATAGAAGATGTCTTGACCAACTTTGGTTGTGCCATGCAGGTCAGCCAGCTTGGGGCTGCTGCTCAAAAATATCAAGCTGCATCTCAGAATGCAAATCCTAATTTAACTGCTCCAGAGTTGCAAAATAACTGCAACACGTAAGTTTCTTCTGCTAGGATTGTCTAAGTGAAGTTGACTTTTTTTTTATCTTCGATGGCCTCTAATGTCTCACCTTGTTGAAGAGAAGCTTATATATATATTCTTATAGGTCATAGTTGCAAAAATCAGAAGGCCTTTAATAGCATGTAATGTATCTGTGGCGCTGAAGGTTTCCTTGTATCTAAGCTGCAGCTTGCATGTCTTTAGTGCATCTAATAATGCATCATATTGTGCTCTCGCAGGCCGGACAAAACCTATAAGATATTCACACCATTTTTCTGAATGGGGTTAAGAGTATAATGATGTATTCAATTTGCGTAGTGCTAATTATTTATGCCTTGTGTTGTTTTCATATGAGCTGGAGTAGTGCTTCACATAATAACTTTACATGTCAACTAACACAAGTTGACGGCTGAATTTGAAATTATACACGCTCTCTGTGTGTACATATATGCACATAAATATTCAGAAGGTTGATAGCTGATGACGGAGCTTCATTGGTGTTCCCACTCATTTGCTTACTGTAGTTGTGGTTTAAAGAAAATGAGGAAAAGAATATTGTTGGGTAGGGAGGATATGAATATTAGGAAGGCTGATAATAAATTTATAAAAATTTGGAACTGCTGATCTAATTTTGATACTTTATAGATGATAGATATCCAACTTTTTTCTATTATTCAGCTTTGCGTAGTTAGTAAATGTTTGTTTTCTATCCTTTCCTTTGGAACTTCCACTTGGTTGCTGCTATCTCAGTTCTATTGAGTGATATCAGTGGGGATTCAGTTTTAATTTTATATGTTTTCGGAAATGTTTATATGCAAAGTGGGAGTATTGCATTGTATGGAAAATTTTGGCAAATTTTAAATTTAACCAAAAAAGGAAATTGTTAAATTTGAGAATATTACCACTTCTGTTAGCAAATTTCCAATTTTTGTCAATCACTTTATAAGTAGCAAAACAAATTACTATATATGTGCCAAACACTGACTGATTTTTGGCCCAATCACTATTGACTGGCTTAGTGGCTACGGACACAATCGCTATTTGGCATTTTCTATAATTAAATATGTTCCTCATTTTTCTATCTAGATCGACAAAAGGATGTAAAACAAGCGATTTACGTCTGACAAGGTTTAATTATACAGGTTTGTTACCTCAGCACGTAACTTGGCCAAAGCGTTGGAAGTTCCATTGGTCAATGATTTAGGGTATACAAAGAGATATGTCAGATGCCTCCAGGTAACAAGTACTGTAATAATTTGATGCACAGTTCTAATAAGTCATTAGGAATCTACTTTGCTCTTTTTTGTTGATTTTATCACAGATGAATACAGTGGTTACATCGCAAACATCTGTCAAGCAAATCCTGAATTCATGTTTTGTTTAGTCTACATGTTGGAGTTTGTTATTTCATTGAGGTGAAGATGAAATCAGAATATAACAGTCAGGCTTTTGCCTTTATGATGACGACATTTTACAAATCGAAATTAAGTGAAGAAAAGGCTTAGTGGGTGTGATCTAAACATGGTTGAGGTAATTGTTTGGGCATTCTTCTCATACTATTGAGTTACTTGAGGCGGGGGGTTGTCATTCCCATAAGTTATAACATAACCAACTTCTTTTGATTGCACATAACATGAACTGGTTTGGGCCCTGCCCCACAGGTGTGAATTTTGCTGTGCTCATTTTATTATGCTTGATGACTGTGACAAGACGTAACATTAGACTTCTTATACTGCTTTTCATGTGGGATTGCTGGCTCGATATTTAGTTAGTGAATGTACCTACATAAGTCTTATTGTGGAAAATCAGTTTTAATGTCAAAAAAACTCGATCCTTGTGATACTTCCAACGCCTAAAAGTTTTAACTATGTGTTTGCATGTTGTTGATGAATGCAGATATCAGAGGTGGTTAATAGTATGAAAGATTTGATTGATTACAGCCGAGAAACAAGGACTGGACCCATGGGTATGCATCTTGAAGTTTGTCGTTGATTTTATTTTATATTCCAATTATTTAATGTGGATTACCATCGTGTCACAGCATGTTCTATTGAATCTATCTTAAAATTGAATTTCTTTCTCAAGTTAACTAGTCTTTAGAAAATATATCTACGCATCTGAACTTGAGGTCGTCAGGGGCTCGTTGCTTTTGTATGTTGTAGTATCGGTATCAGTATAGAAGTATTTGGTAATCTATCATGGCACTTTGTTGGATGCAACTGCTACTGCCCGTGCGGTGATGACTACAGCACATTCTAGTGTCTTTCAAATGCCTTCTGAGAGCCGAGCTACCATTTGTTCTCCCACCAGTTTCCTATTTTCTGGTTGGGTAGCTCCAATGTATTTATTGCAGCGTTAGGCAATGCCACTATATTCCTTTAGCTTCTTTTGTAGTCATATTTCCCATGGAGATATTCAGAAATGGTCTTTGTTTGATTTGAGTATCGTGCTGGTTTCTGTTTCATTAAATCAACCTTAACCATGATATTTGGTAATTGACTTGTTTTAACAGAGAGTCTTCTCAAGTTCCCTCGGCGAGTGAATTCCTCACCACGATGCAATGGCCCACCACGGCAAGGCGAGGATTGTCTGCTACCACAGCAGCAACTGCAACCAAATACGACATCTGTAAGCAACAATGACAGTGATCTGGGTCCCCAACAAGCAGTTAACAATGGTGTACCTACCTCTTTGAACACTGGCCCCGCACTACCGCATCAAAATTCAATGAACTCAAGGCAGCAAAACACCTTGAGCAATGCTCACAGGTCCTACGAGGGAAGCAGTCATCAAGCTCTTGGTACATCCAATACAGTTGTACATTCCACAGTGCCCCCGTCTCATACGACTGGCGCAATAACACAATCCGGTAGCTCGCCTTTCAATTCACCTACAGCATCCTCATCCAACAATCTTCCACCAGTATCTTATAGTGTAACGGCCTATGCAGTGATGAGTTCTGAAAATCCACCAGCTAACTTGACGATGCAACAGCTTACCATCCCCACTGAAGCTGATGGAAATGACTCCCAAAGTTCTGTTCAGAAGATTATTCAGGAGACGATGATGCCCTCCCAACACGGTAATGGTGGAAGCGGTAGTAGTGGCTTGTTTGGTGCTGCTACTCTGGGAAATGACCCGAGAAACATTAGTGGGATGTTACCAGGAAGTAGTGGTGCCTTATACAATGGTGGTGGCTCATTGCCGGGGAATGGGATGACCAATAGTAGTACTGGGTTTGGTAGCAGTATGGTTGGTGGGGGGCTCAATCAATCATCTTCAATGGTTACTGGGCTTGGAAGCACAATGAACAATTCTATATCAATGAATGGCAGAATGGGTATGGCATCACTGGCTAGAGATCAAGTTCTAAATCAACCCCAGGATATGGGGAGTCAACTTCTGGGTGGCTTGGGCTCCATCAAGGGCTTCAATAACTCCCAGTTTGACTGGAAAAATTCATCTTAGCTCCGCCCCAGGATCTGCAGGTTACTTCCAATACTTGCAGCCTTTGTATGCCGGCTACAGTTGTAGGTTGTGAACATAAAAATGTGCGTTGCAGGAAGAGCGGGTGACTGGTGAAAGTAATCAGTGGGGTTTGAGAGAGTTCATGGTTGGGGCACCCAGTTGTGATTTACTGGTACACTTCTCCACCAGTTTGTAATTGTTCTGGGGAGACTTTTTCATCTTTTAAATTCAATATATTCCTTTTCAAAGATGTATTTTCTTGTCAATCTAATTTCAACCCCTACTGCTTGTATCTATGTGCTTTTGGGTAACCTGTCGTGATATATGTAGTGGGCTGATGATGGAACCTTTGGGTGTATGTCTTTGTACCAAGGAGCAATCTCGTGTATTTAATATATACACAAAGGATAAATTGAATGGAACCTTTGAGATAATTTCAAATAATCAGGTTCGTTTGATTGTTTAATGAGACGGAAGTTAAGGAGTTTTCAGTTCTCACATCATTTGAAGTTCTTCATTGAACCATTTCTAAATATATGCATACATATTCAATATTTTATATGTACGAATATGGTGTTGGTTTAATGACTTTTGATATTGCCTAACAATTAGGTTCGAACTCTAGTGGTACTGAATGTACTTGAATATGATGGATGTGTGCGTGAACTGGCTCACAATGAGTTTGACGCCACTATCAAGGTGAAGGGAGTGTGTGACTCTTGGTCACGATAAAAAAAAAGGAAGAGATGGATAGAGATTCAAATGAGGAACTCCTGTCTGATTGAGAGCTAAACATCCTTATCATCTTGATCAATGATTGAAATCAAAGCACCCCACTAACACATTTTTCATGGTGAATGGATATTTTGGACATCTCACTCACTCACCTTACCATACTCACCCACACACTCTCTTACCCATCCATATTTTATTTTTCTCTCCTGATTACATAACTCATATTAATTTTTATATTAAAATTAATAAATATTGATTCAAATATTTTTTTTCCAAAAGATAAAGTTCAAAATGAAAGATGAAAATTAGTAGATTCAATTCAAGGTTTCATGATTCACTTTGGATTCTTTAAGAAGTTCATAGTTCATAATACCTCTTGCAAGGTATAAATTCATGGTAGAAAATAAAAGAATAAAATTTAGAATATAAATTTTCTGTTACAAAAATCTGAAGTTTACCCAGAAACACAAAAATACAAAGTTCTACGTGTAATGTGTTACTATAAAAGAATAAAGTTTATTCAGAACTTAAATATAAAAAATGCATCCACATCATCAATTCACTTCCACCAACTCTTGAATGTGTGCAAGTTTTTTTGACCTACACCTAAAAATAATCCAGGTCATCAGTTCGCTACTACCAACCGTCATCATCATATCTATATAATTTTTTATATTGATGGTGATCATAGGGTGCTTAGCTCTCAATATAACTGGGGAGAACTTCATTTGGTGAGAGAGAGTTCTTAACTCTCTCACCGCCATAGGATTTGATCATTCAATAGCTCCTATTAAATAACAAAAATGGTCTAAAAGGTGAAAAGTGACGACATCTTGCTTTGAGGGCATTTTAGGCACACTTTTTGCACTTTTTAATTTGAGGCATCCAAAAGATGTCAGACTGAAATGTTGCTATGATGACAATCCACATATCAATCTCAAACACTTTTCATTACTAACCATCTACCAACTGCTCGAAACCCATTCGCCAACCAAAACCCACTCCTCCGACCATATTCTTCACCAATTTTCTCTCACAAACTTTGTTCTTCACCCGATTTCAAACCCATCCGATGATAAACTCTTCCCCAAAATCATTTTCTTTAATAAAACTTGTGAATAAAAAGGTGCAAGTTTTATCATTATAAATGGTGATTTTTTTGTGGGGTTTATCTCCAAAACAGTACTTTGGTATGAGTTTTGGTTTGAAGACATGAAAATCAGAGTGATACTCCTGTACGATGATTTTTTGTCTGATCTTTGTGCAGTACTATTGCTATTTCATGACTTTCAGTCTTCATTGCTTCTATAAAATTTTATTGAAGATTGTACTTTAATGATCAAACTGAAACAGACTTTGTACATTGTACTTTATAATTTAAAGTATAAAGTTAAATTTGAACTTTGAGGTTTCAAGTTTGAACGTTGTACTTTAGCACATGTTGAATGTTGCTAGTGATAAAATACAAAGTTCATACTTACAAGTTCAAAGTTCAAAATCAGGTAAAGTTCTTTTAACTTTGATGTTGAACTTTGTGCTTTAGCACTTGTTCTAAGTATAAGTCTAAAGTATAAAGTTGAAACTATAAATTTTGCACATCTAGCCTTAAATTATAAAGTTAAAGAGTCAGTGCTCAAGTAAAATGAATGTTTTACTTTATCACTTATTGTTGAACTTTATGATTTTATCACCAGAAACATTTTTTTCAGAACACAACTTTAAATTTGTACTTTAAGACTAAAAATACAAAGTTTGAAGTTAAACCATCTCTAACTTTGATATTTGAACTTTGTGCTTTAGCGCTTTTTGAACTAAACTTAACCGGACTGAACTAAACTTTGAACAATGTACTTTACAATTTAAAGTACAAAGTTATTTTTGAAATCTGAACTTTCAAGTTTGAATTTGTACTATATCACTTGTTGAACGTTGCTAGTGATAAAGTACAAAGTTCATACTTAGAAGTTCATAGTTCAACATCTGTTGAAATTCGTTGAACTTTGATGTTGAACTTTGTATCTTAGCATCTGTTGAACTTTTAGCACTTGTTCTAAGTACAAGGCTAAAAGTGAAAATTTTAAAGTTAAACCATCTTTAACTTTGATGTTTGAATTTTATAATTTAACACTTGTTGAAATGTTCTACTGGTAAACTGCAAAGCTCATACTTAAAGTTTAATACTGTACTTTTATCATTAAAGTACAAAGTTCACGGATCGGTATTCATTTCTAAATTACAAAGTTCAAACTATAAAACTTTGGATATTTAGCATTAAGTTTTAAAGTTTAAGGTTCTATGTTCAAGTAAAATGAATATTGCACTTATTCTTAAACTTTATGATTTTTACACCTGAAACATTTTTTTCAGAATATAAAATTTTGAACTTTGTACTTTAAGGCTAAAAATATAAAGTTCAAAGTTAAACCATCTCGAATTTTGATGTTTGAACTTTGTACTTTAAGGCTAAAAATATAAAGTTCAAAGTTAAACCATCTCGAATTTTGATGTTTGAACTTTGTACTTTAGCACTTTTTGAACTTTTACTAGTGGTTAAGTACAAAACTCATACTTCAAAGTTCAAAATCCAACATCTAATGAAATTCCTTGAACATTGTACTTTTATCCTTAAAGTACAAAGTTCAATGTTTTGTGTTCAGTGTTAAATTACAAAGTTCAAGTTATAAGACTTAGCACTTTTAGCCTTAAATTTTGAAGTTCAACGTTCTATGCTATGTGTTCAAGTAAAATGAATGTTTTACCTTCACACTTGTTGTTGAGTTTTATAGTTTTGACACAAGAAATATTCTACTTAGAACATAGAAAATTGAACTTTGTACCTTAAGAAAGTACAAAGTTCTAAGGTAAACCATCTTGAACTTTGAAGTATTAACTTTGTACTTTATCACTTGTTGCATTTTATAAGTGATAAATGCAAACCTCATAATTCAAAGTTCAAAGTTCAACATCTTATGAAATCCCTTGCACTTCATACATAAATTTGTAAAGTATAAAGTTATGGGTTCGGTATTCAGTGCTAAAGTACAAAGTTCAATTTATAAGACTTTGAACTTTGAATCTTAAAGTACAAAGTTCAGGATTCTGTGTTCTAACAAAAATGAACATTGTCAGTTAGCATTTGTTGTTTTACTTTATGATCTTGACGCCAAAAACATTTTACTTACAACACAAAAACTTTGAACTTTGTAATTTAAGGCTAATAGTACAAAATTCAAACTTTATCACTTTTTACACTTTCTAGTGATTAAGTACAAAGCTCATACTTCAAAGTTCAAAGTTCACATCTTTGAACTTTAAAAGTCAACAAACTTTAAAAAATAATTAACAATGCATCAAAGTTCAATTTTTAACAATGCAACAAGCTTTCAATGTTCAACCCACAATGCGAATAGTGAATAAAAATAACATAAAATACATAACACAAACATCATAAAAACTCAAACAAACCAACACATTTGCAACACAAACAAAAGGAAAAATCAAAGGAATTAGCTAAGAGCAACACACAATAAAAGTTGAAATTGAACTTTAACTAACCACAAAAGTTGCAAAACTAGGAAAGCAAACGAAAGCAGACAAGAAGATGTGTAGAAACCCAGGTGAGATGAATTAAAAAAAACTAAGATTAAATGCTTTGAAAGCCCAGAAGGTAGGAAATACACAAGAAAACCCTTCACCAGATTATGTTACAACCTCCAGAAAGTCACAGAAAAACTCATACTAATAATGAAACATGAAGAAAAACAACCTTCAGAAGATATGGTTTTGGAGAAAAATTGAGAAGAGAGACAATGTGTTAGTGAAAATGGAGGGAAATGAAGAAACAATGCTACTATATACTTTGAGATCAAAACCAATATGTTGAGAAAGATGGAGTAAAAACAATTTTTTGAGGATCAATAGCCACACCATTTTCACGTGAAGCTTGGAAGAGGATGTGCGTGATGTAAAAACAAAAAGTATCTTAAAATTGATCTTGTCATAGTACCTAGGAAAACAAAATAAAATCAACACACTTCATCTCCCCAAATTATCCCTCCACTCATTTTTACAACTTAAAATAGGACAAATATGAGTCACATGATCAACAAGATCAAATGGCTCAAATGAAGTTCTCAACTCTCACATGATATGAGAGTTCTCATTTGATCCCTCCCTCTATTGTGCGAGGTACGCATCCCCTACATTTCCCTCTATCGCAGGTCTTCAACAACTCAAGATTGCCATACAAAAATAGCATGTGGTTTTGGGAACGTGGCACAACAAAGAAAATTGTAAACAGGCGCAAAGACAAATTAGTAAGCGAGATATTTGACACTATGGATCAGAATATGGAAAGGCGGAATCAAATCAATAAAAAAGCATGACCTTTACAGAAACATCAGTCTTATTTTCATTTTCTTCCCTCATATGTAATTTCTTCTTTATCATCACTATTTTCTCTCTTAGTTAAGCTTTTTTTAATTGTGATACTCAAGGAGAGTTTTGTAGAAGTTTGCTTTCTTCTCTTCTTTTTATGTTTGTTATTAGCCTTTTTGTGCATATGCGTTCATCAAATTTGGTTTTATCTGATTTTGCTGAACCCTAATAAATTATGATTCTATATTTTCACTTTTAAATGTTCTTCTCCATTTATATAAAAAAACTTTTGCACTCGATATGCTTCTATTGGGTTTATTTGGGATTTTAGGTTATTTGCATACAATTAGTTTTGTTAATTGTGCTGGGTTTTGGATTAAGTAATTTTTTCGGTATTAGAAGTTTTTAAATTTCTTAGCTACTTTGCAGATGATTCTCAGAACACCATCCAACTTTTGTAGGAGGAAAGGGACGAAATAAGGAACTGAACTTTAGGGTTTTATGACTTCGTATAGGGTGGTCTAAATTTTTTTGGCAATTTGAACTTTAGGTAATACCCAATTTTAGTACTTTGTGTAGTTTGAAATGCCGGACTACCAGGATTTTATCGAAATTTAGTTTATGTTTTAGGCAAATAATATATTTTATGAACTTTTACTTGTCAAAACATTTGTTAGAGTTATCTATACTTTAATAAAGATTAAATTATATGAACTTTAAATATATACAAGACATAGTAGCTTGCTAGATAAGATTATTAAAATAACTTGAATCGAACATTGGTGGCGTATCTAATGTCGTTGTATGAAGTGTTGGACTGTTGGTCAATGTCAAATATAGGTGTTTTGAGTTTTCGGCACATGATGTAATTTTTTTATTTTTTTAGTTTAGAATTCATAGCTCTCAACATATGTTTCTTTGAACTTTCAATCTTCCAAAAAATGTGCTGAAACTTTAGTGTCCATAACTAACATGAAAAATATTTATTTGCTAGAGTTGAACAGTAGTGCTTTAAAGTTTGGTTACATGAATATATATTATAGAACTTTGACTTGTATGAACAGCCAGATTTTGAACATTATTTGTCTCAACTTTGGGTGTTTTGAAATAGGATACAATAATTTAAAATTTAAAGCTCTCAACGTGTGTTTCTATGAACTTTTAATGTTTTATAGATTTTGTCTAAACTTTAATTTGAGTTGTGGAAGCACTATATATTGTGTGAAATTTTACTTGTCCAAACATACTTTTACTTGTCCAAACATACTTTTACTTGTCCAAAGATTTGGTAGAGTTATTCATACTTTAGTGAACTTTAAATTATATAGACTTTAGATATTTCCAAGATGAATAGTAGCTTTGTTTTATTAAGAAACTAAGTTTTATTAAGATGAAACAAAATTTGAGAACAAATACAACAAGAGGAGAGAGCAACTGAGGAGAGGGATGGCACCTAGAATCCCTGGACCGCCCACTCCGACGAACAACAGAAGACATGCCCTTTACGCACGCCTAGCTGACATAAAACAAAGGCCATCCCGACGAAGAGCCTCACACACTTCCACAGAGAAAGCCTGAGAAGATTGAGCAACTAAAGACCTGACCTCCAGAGTAAAGCTAGCCTGCCTATCCGCGACGCTATTGGCCTCACGAAGCACATGAACAACCCACACACCACCCATCTCCTGCTTGATAGCTCGAAAGACATAAATTCACGACCAAGGGCACTCACCCTCACCCTTCAGAGAATCGACCAAAATCTTCAAGTTGCTTTATAATTACACTACACGAAATCTGTGTTCTCGAGCCAGCCGAAAGCCCTGCAATGCAGCCGCATACTCTATAACTATGCTAGAACAAAAGGCATTGAATTTGGGCACAAATAAAAGCTTTAGCACGCCCAAAATCACCCAAATAACTCCCCCTCCAGAAGAATCACGAGGCCCCGAGGACCCATCAGTATTAAGGGTGAGACCTGGTCCTGGATCCCAGACAATCCACCTTACTCGACTAACTGGAGCATGTAAAACAGGAAGACGCACGCTCTCTATAGAGAGAATTTCCGCCGTTAAAAATGACACCTTCGCATTAAACAGAAGCAATAGACTGACCATCCAACCCCACACACCTCTGAGCAAGGGACACCGGCTATGCCCAGCTTCATGGATTCTCCTATTGCGCTCGCACCAAATCTATCACAAGCCACATCCAACTGCCACATAGGCAACAAAATCAATCTGAGACCTTACTGACCCTTGCGGGAGCCAAGCCCACCTCAGTTGAAACAAGAATGTAACATTCGACTTATCAAGAGTTCTGCCCAACAGAACCCAAATAGAATGAGCAAGATCACCAGAAATAAAGAGATGGTCGATCGATTCCCAAGCTGGCCGGTTACGACAACAGCATTTCGAGCATAGAGAATGCCTTGCTCTGAATCTTGGTATCCACAGGGGTAGCGTTATTGAATAAACACCAATGAAATCCCCCAATCTTACAAGAGATCCATGGAGCCAATAACCATTCGAATTCTCAGCCTCCCTGAGCTGGGTATATAGTCGATAAAAAGATAACTGGGGAGAATCTACCCGAGACATTTTCCGGCCAAACTAATCGATCCTTTGAACCTTCATGTAGCCGAACCCGAGATAAGGACTCCCGAATATCTACAGGGCACTGAGCCAACTTGTTTGGATCACTCATGATATCCTTCACCGAATGACCAGTGAGCTCCGTACTAACATTCCTATCCGGAAAGGCATGATTGATTTTCAAATCGCCACTACCTAGCACCCACAACACCCAAGGCTGAAGGAGAAGAACATAAGGCTGAATCTTAGACCAACCAATCGACCCATTAAGCAGCGATGATGAGGTCAACGTTGGATGGCCATACTTTGAAGCCATAAAACGAGCCCAGAAGGATTCTTGCTCCCAGAAACGCCATGCTAGTTTTGCATAAAACCCTTCCATAATTTGGGGTAAAGTTCTGAATCCTTATCCTCCTTCACTAATGGGAAGACTCACTGAGGACCACCTAACCTAGTGATGGCGCTTTACCTGACCCGAATTCCAAAGAAAGGACGCCAGCAATGAAGAAATACGCTGCAACACCAACCGAGGCAAGGGAAGAGAAGCCAGGACATGGGTCGATGAGGCCATGAGGACTAACTTGATCAAGGTAATCCTACCACCAAATGAGACGAGCTTTCCAAACAACCTTCCACTCGGGACCGGATCCTACCCACCAAATCATCAAAGAATTCAATCTTCAGAGGACCTAAAAATAAAGGAGCACCAATATACGTAAGAGGAAATGAGCCAGCGCCAAACCCAGTGTTGGTAAGTAACACTGCACACCGGTATGCCAAAATTAACTAGGAAAAGTAAATGGCAGTCTTAGTTTGATTGATCACCTGCCCTGAGGCACTACAAAACACCTCGAGCACACCATGCATGTTTTGAATAGAATTAACACTGCTATTTCAAAAAATCATAACGTCATCCACAAACATAAGGTGAGACGGAGACGCCGCCCGTCAATTACATGAGAATGGCCTGAGATTCCCATTTGAAGTGTGTTTAATCAATAAACGCCCCAGCACCTCAAGCGCTAGCATGAACAAGGATGGAGATAGAGGATCCCCTTGCCTCACCCCACAATAAGAGCAGAAATAACCATAGAGCATACCATCCCATTTTATCGAGAACATACAGCCGTACAAGACTTTATGTATCATGTTACACCAAGAATCTGAGAACCCAAAACACCGAAGAACCCAAATTATAAATGCCCATGAATGCTGGTCATATGCCTTAGACATATCTAACTTGATCATAATGTTCCCTCCCCAAACCCTCTTGTTAATATCACGACACAACTCATGAGCCAGCATAATATTTTCATTGATACTCCTGCCCTCAACGAAAGCGGCTTGTTCTGGGCCTATCAACTATGGAAGGAGAGACCGAAGCCTAGAATTCAGAAGCTTTGAGATGATTTTGTGGATCACATTACATAGATTAATAGGCCGAAGATCTCCCAAGGCTCTTGGATTTTTCAATTTGGGGATGATAGCTAAATGAGTAGCTGTAACTGCCGTTGGAAGACGACTCCCAGGTTGGAAAAACCA
The DNA here is from genome assembly GCA_002312845.1 of Kalanchoe fedtschenkoi. NCBI lineage: Eukaryota > Viridiplantae > Streptophyta > Magnoliopsida > Saxifragales > Crassulaceae > Kalanchoe > Kalanchoe fedtschenkoi. The sequence goes on from NQLW01000048.1 coordinate 6,003,603, forward strand.
AAGGACAACCTCAAGTGAGTCTGCACTGATCAAATCCCAACAATGCCTATAAAAAGGCTAGTAAACCCATCTGGACCCGGGGCACTCGATACATCAATACTCCAAACCACCTTCTTTAACTCTGCCATGGAATGGGGCCAAATGAGCACAGAGTTCTCCTCAGCAGTAATCAAAGACGGAATCAATTCCAGAACCTCAGGATCCAAAGGAGAAGCAACCGGACCCAGGAGATCTTGGAAAAGAGAAACAGTCGCAGGACTAATCTTATATCTATCAACTGACCAAGTGCCATCTGGGAGCTCAATGTGAACTCGAGATTTAGCTCGCCTAACTTTCATTGCAACATGAAATATTAAAGTGTTACGATCCCCGTCTTTGAGCCATGCAAGCCTGCTCTTTTCCTCAAGAAGTTAAAATTTTGCCCGGATCTTCGATTCCAGCTCAGCTTGGGAACGCTTTAAGCGGTCTTCACCCTGGTAAGACCACTGATTCATCAGCTCGGTATCTGCCTCATCAACTTCTTTCTGGCACTGCTCTATGTTTCTGTCTAGGTTCCCAAAGGTACGCCAATTCCACTCACGCAAAACATGTCGGAGGTCCTTCAAGTTTTTTGTGAAACTCCTCATTGGCTTTGCATGGCGGCCTGATTTCCACGTCTCATTCACCACCCCCATAAAATCACCATGCCCAACCTACATATCATGAGAGGAAAATAAAGGCAACCGGTCCAGGCGACGGTATGTCTCAATAATAAGAGGATAATGATCCGATTGAAAATGATCCAATTGCCAAACCAAGAGATCTGACAACGTCGACACCGCAGAGCCATTGAGAAGCATGTGATCCAATCGCTTATAAATTCTATCCAACCCTACTGATGAATTCATTAAACTCTTGCATACTTCCATAATTCCGACGCCGACCTCCCCGCTTCTCAGACGAATCAGATATAACATTAAAATCCCCCATCAACACCCATGGAACTCCAGAAGTATCGGCTACAGAGAGGCGCTGCCAAGGGCGAGACCGAGCATGGCGGGAGCATAGAAAATATATAACTGAGCAGAGAACCTTCAGCCCACCTACACCAATCTCCACTTCCATGGAGATATGTTAGTCAGAAATATCCATAATCGATACATGTAAAGTATCATTCCACATAACCCAAATATGATGATTAGAAGAGGGGTCACTGAATGACCTAGAAAACCCCAAAGACCGCCCATCCTGCCAAGTTTCGATTCCACCGCCTTTGGTTCCAGAATACAAACAAGTGCTGGATGATGAGAGTATATTATCTGTTTAAGGTAATCCCGGGTACCTCTATTACAAACCCCCGAGCATTCCAACATAGGGCATTCATCACTGAGATGTATGAAAGATGGTACCCTTGGCAGCACTCCTAGTGGTGCGCCTACACTGGTCCATTTCTCGCCTCAGGCGAGCCACACGCTCATCGGAGCACTCTAGTTCAGTTCTCCACTCCGACGTGAAACATAACTCTAATGGCTCAGTAGGTAGATCCTCAATTTGTACTGATTAACCTCTCTAATCGAACATCCGAGAGCCGAGTCGTACATAGACAACATTCTCTAATACATAGTGCCCTGAGCCAGCCTCTTTTCCTGTTCAAATATTCAGAGCATACAATCCTCAATATTATCTTGCATCCTACGGAGGAAAGGAGATTGGATTGTCATGTTATGAATAATCATCTGTGATTCGATGATATGATCATCCTCCCTCAATGAGTTGCTTGATAACCCTTCCGAATTTTTCATGACACTCCAAAATGCTCCTATACCACCAGAATAAATTGGGATCGTGACTTGAGGTGGCTCTACCTATTCTTGCATGGACACATCAGATAAAACATTCATGGAATTCGATAAAATTTGATTCCTTTTTAGGGACAACATCATGACAGGCCTGCGCAGGATCCCAGTGCACAGTGCACAGTGCCACCGCTAGCCTTTGCAGGCATATCACACCCCTTTGGATTACTACTCACCTTCTTCTCCTGATGGCCATTTTTCTCAGGCCGAGGCCCTCTCTTCCTCCTTTGAACCACAGTCCAACCACCCTCCTCCGGTCACTCACTACATGAGTACTACCCAACTACTCTGAGTCAAGGGCCGGCTCGCCTATCCCTAGACACGGCTGGTCTTGACCAGAGGACCGAAGCTCACAATCAGCCCGAGACTTGCGACAGTTCGCCCGAATATGGCCATTCCATTTGCACCTACCACATTAATCCAGGCGCCCCTCGTAATCCAATTCCACCCACTTTTTATGACTCGCTGAGCCCACCCACAGCCCCTGCGCTAAAGGTCTTGCCATATCCACTTCAACACAAACTTAAGCAATTAGCGAGATGGTTTGATCATCTTCCTTCAGGAAACGCCCTACTTCTTGGCAGATTTCTTTGAAGAAACTCGACCGGAAGCAGCAAGAATCAAGACCATGAAATTTCACCCACGCCACAGCCGAAGTTGGTTCAACATTGAGAGAAAAATCTAGCGACCACCTGAAAATCAGAAATAAGTCATTCCCCATCCTACGACATTCACATTTCAGCCCCTCAACTGTGTTCCTCTCCGAGCCACAGATAACCAAAGCATGTTTCCCATCTAAGGCGCTAACATATGGATAAGATTCCATTATTCAAAACCGTTGGATGTGCTTCAAAATCTCTGCAACCCTAGGACACGACGATGAGAACTTAGATTCATGTGCGAAAATTATGTCACTTAGTTATCAAAATAAATAATATTGTTTTGTGCACATAAACAAAATGATGTATTTTCACACTCAATCATCCGAAATTAGTCTTTTTTTTTCATCACACTTTTTTAGAAATCTTGGTAGTTCGGACCGCAATTGGGTAAATAGTAATAGTTCAGAGCCTCTTTTGGTATTTTTCCTAAATTTTTATTATAAACTTCCAGTGGCCGAATGGATAGGTGACAGTATGTTATTCTTGTGATATCTGCTTCAAAATTTCACTGTTAGTCCGGTGCGTGAGATTTTTTTTTAAAACAAAAATAAAACAGGATCGGTTCCATAAGATTGTACCTGTATGCTTGATTACAAAGGAGACAAGAACCCAAGTCTGGTGGATGAACCATGAAGACATGATTAATGGCTTCAACGTCTCCTCAGAGGTTCTGATCGTTCTGGGTCCTCCTCGCATGCCCCGGATGGTCATGTGGCTGTCTGACAGGAGGAAGGTTTGAATCCTAGGAATGAGGCGTATTCATGGTATTGTAGGGAGGCGGAGTGGCTCGGATCCAGTTCGGAATGGAGATGCGAGGGGCGTCGAAGGAAGGCGTTGCGGCTCCAGGCAACTCAGATGGAGGATAGGCGAGCTGTCCCGGAATAGGCGAGGGAACGTAGGAGGGTGTACGCGAGCCCGAGAAGCGGCATCCGAATCGCATTGGGCACCAGTTCGAGTCGTGCCGTGGCGCCTAAGGTTACGGCTTCACAAATTCGCCGCGGGTTTCTCGTTATCTAAAAATCATCGTTCCAGACTCATTAATCACTCCGTCTATTTGATTAATTATTTAAAACTTTACTTATTTTTTATGAAAATAATTGTTCTTGAAAATATATATTCAGTTAGATTTGTCGAGTAAATATCTCATTTGAATAAGAAAATTAATCGTTTACTTTTTTGTGTTTGATTTCTCTCTTTCTCATGTAATCATGATTATCGGGATTTTTTTATGTATTTTATATTTTTTACCGGCCTGTTATTTTTCTAGTTTGGTCGAAATCAGAATTTCATTATGCACATTTTAAGAAATAATTAATATATGCACCACTATCAAAAAAAATGTTCCAAAAATTTTCTGATCAAACAATTTTTTGTATATCATCATTTGTATTGCATTATTGTTGCAAAATGATCACCAAATTTACTATGAGAAGACCTTTAAAATTGAAAAAGTTCTCAAACTTTCATACACATTGATATTGTCATATAATACAGATGTGTATTTTACATAAAAAAAACTCACATTATTTGTGTTAGATTTCAGCGATGACTCTTCGTAAAATCCTTTACAAGTACTTGAAAATTTTTCCTAAATGAATGTGTACCGAATTAGTACGTGCATTGCTACTAGTTAAAAAAATTTGTGTGTATACACCATCAATATTCAAATAGTATGTATCAAAAATACACCATGTAATAAATAAAATCCATCAATCTAATTAAATGATAATCATAAAAATCACAAAAAAAAGGTGTATCTGCGACTCTAGGTAGTGTTTTGGCATTGAAAAAGTTATTTTAAATGAGTTTTTAAAGATAAAAGGTAAAAAAAAAATGATCATGGGATGTTGTAAAAAAATGACCAACAAGGTGTTGACCTAGTGATATTGAGTGTTGTCTAACAACTCCAAGGTGAAGTGGGAAACCACTATTGATCTCTTTTTTGAAAAAAATATAAAATAAAATAAAAAAATATAGAGAGAAATTAAAATATAATCTTTTGAGAAAGTAGATGTTGTTTTAATTTTTTTTATTTTCAAAAAAACAATTATTTTAAATTGTCTTGAAATATTAAATATCCATTTATGAATTTTCAAATTGACCGTATCACAAAAGAAAAATACTTTTTTGACTACTAGTATCATGCAGTCTTTTCTTTGCTCGTGTATTGGCGTTATTTATAAACTATTTTTTTAATTAAAAAACTCATTAACATTTAAATTTAAAGATTTTAAATTTCATTATATTTAGAGTATCATTGGAACTTATATAGTACAAGAAATTTTTGAATAGACACAATCCAGTAGGTGAACTGTGTACACATGAATGAGGATGTGTATCAAAACAGATATTTAATGATGGAAAACCATTTAAGTATCACATCTGACAAAGTATACATGGTTGCTCTAAAATTCATATGTGGGGTGCTGAGAAAAGCAATGCAACTTTTAGATGAACATATGCATGCTCATTTTGTCTCTAATTATTTTTTTTGTTGAACTAAAAATCGTTGTTTCATAGCTAAATAGTACCTAATTATCCCATTAGCAATAAACTAGTACCTGCTCTAATTACTCTTAATCCCTATAATCTATCATTAGGTTTTATTAACTATTTGTTTGATTGGGTCAGCCTGCATTGGTCAGTGAATTCAAACCCTAATATAAGCGGCGTCCGCTATGGTCAAGTATACGTAATTAAGAATTTTTCAAAGTTTGTTTTGTGAGACATTTTCCACGTTCACAACCACTTAATAAATATCGCTCATTGCCTAGAAATTTCCAATCTTGAAAAATCAGTAATAACGTATCATGTGCGATACCCTCCTCATTCGGATGTGCATTACATTTTTTTTTTTTTTGCGGTGGTCAGGGCTGCGTACCCCTTTCACTATGATAGTGACGCACATATTCACTGCGACTCACGCGCATCTCTAACATATCTAAGCGTATGAATCCAAAATCTTGAAATTATAAGACAACACCCAAAACCATTAGACCTACACCTTGTTCGTCATTTTCTGTTCTCTTTGATTCGGTATGCAATTAATACTCGTTAATACCGATGGTCATAATATCCATCACGACGCGTATGAAAGACCATATAATATATAACATAATAGTGACGGAAAGGCTCGATAAGAAATATGATTTAGTTGAGATAGACATCCCTAGCTTGGAAGTAGTCTTCACGCCATCCGCGAGCGTGTAAATAAAACTTGTAAAGTTTGACAAGTCAATATAACTGAGACTCCAATTTTTTCCCATTATAAATAGCATCATCCACAAACAGGTATCCATCATCAGCGCATCAAACTCCAAGCGAAGGCCAGGCTATAGAAAGAGAGCGCAGTCATGGGTATGTATCAACCGCCCAATAAGGATCTGAAATCATTCACCTTCTGTTCTATTTACCGGGAATCATTCAATATCATATCCTCAAACACGAAGCTGTTCACCCAGATCGCCCTCTTTATCATCTTCCCCTTATCAGTCGTCGGTCTTTTCGCCACACCTTTTGATCACATAACCAACACTGCCAGCCAGAGCCAACTCAACGCTACTACTCCACCTGCAGACACGTATGACAATCTTTCCTCCCCATGGACACCAGCTGCTTTCTTGATCTATAATCTTGCAAGGGCAGCTTTGAACATAGGCCTGTCACTGCTCTACTTTTCATCGTTGACCTATGCAGTCGCCAGCATCTACACCGAACACACCAACATAACATTCTACAGCGCTATATGCGCGTTCAAGAAGGTATGGAAGAAGCTTTTGCTGACGAGGCTTGCTATGTGGGCGGCCATGATGGGTTACACCTTAATGACGGGGCTCTTGCTTATTTTGCCAGTACGGGCTGTCTCCTCGGGAAGCTACCGGATGGTCGCATCACTCGCCATATTCATTATATCTTTGGTATACGCGGGAGGATTGATTTACATGGTCATTGTGTGGATTTTCGGCGCCCAGGTGGCAGTCCTGGAGAGCACCTGCGGGTTCAAGGCCTTGAGCAGGAGCAGAATCTTGATCAAAGGGAAGGCGTTTCTGACCATTTCTGTACTGGTTCCTATCGCTTTGTTTAGCCTTTTGGTAGCATGGATGGTGCTGAAGGTGGTGGTGAACGGAGATGCTGCTGGTATTGGGATTGTGACCAGAATAGGATGCGGGATTGTAGCTTTGCCGGTGATGACGGGTTTGACATTGTTGGCGGTGGTTGTGGAGACGGTGACGTACCTAGTTTGCAAGGCAGACAAAGGAGAGAGTGTCACAAAGTCAAGTGTGATGGAGCATTTGGACATGTTTGTGGATGGCTATGCTCTTGTTAGGGCCAAGGATGAACAGATATGATCTCTCCATATGTTGTGTAGGGGAGAGCATTGTTCGGTGAAAACCGATTTACCGAACCGAATTAACCTAACCGAATAAATTCGGTTCGGTTAATTCGGTGATTCGGTTAATTCGGTCAAAAACCGAATAAAATTTGATTAATTCGGTTCGGTTAATGGAAGAAATTTTTTTTATTTCGGTTAATTCGGTTAACCGATTTAACCAAAAAACAAAATATATAGAGTATTTTCAAATCAATATTGCCCAGGACCCCAACCAGAACCCCAAACCCCAACCAGAAGTCCAGAACCCCAACCATAGGCTACAATAGAACTACCGTATACCCAGCTTTGGAAACTTGTAGAGGGGTCACAATCTAATTAAATGGATAGCTTTTCCTTTGAAAATCATCAAAATAAGCAATGTGGGATGGTTTTACTTCGAGGAGTTGAGTTGTGTAATGCAGATCTAGGGGAGAGCTACACGTGCCAGATTACTTCAATGATGCTCAAAGACAAGCTACCAAAGATGCAGGAAGAATTGCTGGGCTTGACGGCAGAGAATCATCAATGAACGTACTGCTGCTGCCCTTTCATATGGGTTGAATAACAAAGATGGCTTGATTGCTGTTTTTGATCTCGGTGGCGGAGCATTTGATGTCTCTATTTTGGAGATCTCGAATGGTGTTTTTGAGGTATATGCCTTGTTTGTTAAAGGTTGATATTCTTCTACTGGTTCGGCTACAGTAATTAATTTTGTGCTTGTTGCAGGTGAAAGCAACAAATGGTGACACATTCTTAGGAGGTGAAGACTTTGACAATGCTTTTTTGGAGTTTTTGGTCAGTGAGTTTAAGAGAACAGATTCAATTGATCTTTCAAAGGACAGGCTGGCCCTTCAAAGGCTTCGTGAAGCAGCAGAAAAGGCAAGAAGTTGTTTCTGAGATCTTTGGGAAGAGCCCAAGCAAAGGAGTTAACCCTGATGAGGCTGTTGCTATGGGAGCTGCCATTCAGGGCGGTATCCTTCGTGGTGATGTTAAAGAGTTACTTCTCTTGGATGTCACTCCCTTGTCACTTGGTATTGAGACGCTTGGTGGTATCTTCACTAGGCTGATTAACAGAAACACAACTATTCCTACCAAGAAGAGTCAGGCTGATTAACTCTGAGATTGTGAATGAATTTCAAATGGAATGACCACAAACCCTTTATTTTTTTCTTCAGACATTTTCCACAGCAGCTGACAACCAAACTCAGGTTGGAATCAAAGTTTTGCAAGGAGAACGCGAGATGGCTTCCGACAACAAACTCTTGGGTGAGTTTGATCTCATGGGTATTCCTCCAGCTCCAAGAGGCATGCCTCAAATTGAGGTCACGTTTGATATTGACGCAAATGGTATTGTGACCGTCTCTGCCAAAGACAAAGCAACTAATAAAGAGCAGCAGATCACCATCCGATCATTGGGAGGACTTTCAGAAGAGGATATGGAAAAGATGGTCAAGGAAGCTGAATTGCATGCACAGAAGGATCAAGAGAGAAAGGCTTTGATTGATATCAGGAACAGTGCGGACACAACCATTTACAGCATAGAGAAAAGTGTGAGCGAGTACAAGGACAAAGTTCCAGCTGAAGTGGTCACCCAAATTGAAACTGCTGTTTCCGAGTACAAGGCCAAGCTTGACGCTGCCAACAAAGCCGTCTCTAAGATTGGTGAACACATGCAGGGCAGCGCTGACGGTTCCTCTTCAGGCGGAGCCCAGGGAGGAGGAGAGCAGGTCCATTGCTGTGCAGAGAAGTTATGCGCCATCTCTCCCCTGCTGATTCACGTCGAGGCTCGGATGTCACCTACTTCTGCCAAACCCTCAGGACCACTTTGTCCCACATCGCTCCAAATAACGTTTTGTGACAGTGAGTAAACATACAAAATGACTCTTTGAGCCATTTAATTGAACTAAGAACAACCAACTGTTGAGTCTCGGCTCAATTTTGGTTGCAATAATTAGTTTATTGTACAGTTGGTTCTTCAAAATTTGAGCTCTTTGTGGGCTTAAATATGAACTACTGCGGCTGGGTTTGAATAATTAACCGATGCCAAACTAAAATACAAAGAATTTGAGCCAAGTTCGTGCCGAATTCGAACATTGAATTTTAAGGCCCGATGAGCTCGACTTGAGTTCGTATGGGGTGGAATTCGGTTATTTTGGTTAATTTCGGTTAATTAAATATTTAACCGATAACCGAATTAACCGAATTATCGGTTAACCGTGTAGTTCGGTTCGGTTATCGGTTAGTATTTTTAAAATTCGGTTAATTCGGTCGGTTAACCGAATTAATAATTCGGTTCGGTTTTAACCGAATGCTCTCCCCTAATGTTGTGTGTCATTCCAATTCTGCCTGTTCTACAATAAAAAAAAATGTATTAAAAATTAATCTTCGGAGTCGTTTATAATATATTGTATTTCCACTGTAATTCAAAAATTTAAACTTGTAAATCTTGGCTCAATAATTTAATACAAGCAATTCTTCTCACTAGGCGATGTGAGACATATATCTACTGCTATTTCTCAACAATAAACAATTTTAATGGTTTATTTTGTTACAAAATACAATAGTATCAATTACGAATATAATAGAGGAGTAAATTTGAATGGTATATCAACGTGCGAATGGTGTCGCCCATATTCAATATGCACCTATATCACTCAACCCTACCTCACTTGATATGCATTATGAAATGAGAAAACCGCAGAAATATTTTACATATTTTCATTTTTCTTTTAAAAAATATTGATAGACAGTCTACATACAGTTCTAAAAAAAATTGAGTTTGAGATCACATTGTAATTATTTAGTCTATGATTAAATCCAATAACTTGATTCATTAAAACAAATAAAAAAATCCTTACTTAAAGCTGCAATGTTTAAGATTTTGAGTCTTATAATTTTTTCCATTTAATTATTTTAAAAATAAATAAATTGAGCAAGAGTATGGCGCAGGAGGACCATTACTGATACAGGAAGGAGGAGCTTCACAAAGGGAATTGTATAGACAAAATAAAAGAAAGACTTAAACACCTCTTCCATGTAGTGTTGGTACCGATCACCATGTAGTTTGTTTAATCATAAATTCGAGCTCGGATGACATACTTACATTAAATCATGAATCTATCCAGAATGTATGAGGTGGGGCATCGTGCGAAGCTCTTGCCCAAAATTCAAGGCGGCCCCAATCCAAGAAAATCCGATTATCCTTTTTTCATATATAAAATAAAAATAATACTTCAACCATTTGTGCGAATTCTTGATAAAGCTGGATACTGTTGCTTTACTAGAGCAAAATGGACGTTAGTCAATTAACTATATTATAGCATTAATAAGTATTAATGTAGCAGCCTTATAACATAGCACTAGTGTAGCATTACTATATAGTATATAATAAACACATGCTACTCCATAAATAAAAAAAATCATCCCAACTTCGATTTCTCCTTCGATTCGGTGGCCCCCAATAAGCTCAACCACGCTCCAACAAACCGTTTTTCTACATGGTATCAAACTAGTAAGACGATACTCTTTACTCTCTTTCATTTTTACTAAGAGTGTATATCGTGTTCACCACGTTCTGGACTCTCTCAAACAACAAACATCTTAAGAACGAGGGGAACCAACACAAGTTAAGTTGAGACCGCCGTAACTATAATCAGCCAAACAAATACACATCCAAACCCCATCAATGACCTTTTTTAAGTTAACCCAAATGAGAACACCAGCATATGCATTATGAGTAAACCGTTGATGAACATTGGTTCATGGAGAAAATTTATGCAGCTTGCATTGGGAGCTAAGTCAAAACTCAGGTTTGTCAAGGAACAAATTCCTAAACTCAATGATGCCAATGAAGTAGAAAAGGTGGGAAAGATGGAGTGACATCATCATGTCTTGGTTCATATGCTTGATTTAAAAATTTATAACCAGGAGTATTCTGTGGTCAAAGGATGCGATAGCAGCTTGGTCCAGCTTAAAATCCATACATGTATCAAGCAAGGAGAACTAACCGGAGCAGAATAATTAGGAAGGCTACATGAACTACAGGATGAGTTTGAGTCTTTAATAGAAGAGGAAGCAGGCTACGTCATAAGCGAAAAGCAGGAATATGATAAATCTATGCAATTTTTATGAGATTGAAAAAATAAGATGATCAACTAAGGACACACATACTAGTACTTAAAGTTCTTCGTAAGGTTGATGAAGCCTACAATACGATATCCGAGGGCAAGATGCAAAAGGAACTGATTAGAGGAGTCATAATGGAAACAACTTTTTATGCAGGATAATTCTTTCAAAGAAAGATTGTTCACGAAGCACATAAGGTGCACCAAGCAAATGGAAGAAGATGTGATTTTTAGCCACTGTGTTTCAGCAGGTCATGCCAAAAAGATTTGCTACAAGCTGGTAGGATACCTAAATATGTACATCAATAGCAAAATAATTTAAGAAGAGGAGTCGTGGCAAACAATGTAGTGCTCGATGACCATGAGGAGCTGGGAACTCAGACTATCACAAGCAATACTCGACCACAACTAGTTAGCCCAAATATTAGCTCCCAATTTACACTGAAGCAGATAAGTCAGATTCTCTTTATGCTTCCACAATCAACCATTATTGAGAAGCCACATTCAACATACATAGCAGGTACATTTATATTATTAGCCATTGTGACAAACTTTTGGTTTGGATAGTGAATAGTGGTGGATTTTGCCATATTACTCCATATATGATGAGGATATCACATCGTCGAATGAGGAGTCGATGTCTCTGTCGGATACACATCTGATAAGTCCAGTAATTCCTATTCATGGACCAATTACTCGAGCTCGTGCCCGTCAATTAAACTACCAGCAGGTGAACTCATTCCTAAATGTTCATATAAATCTTTCGAAGGATTGAATGCTACTAAATTATTATGATGATTTTGTTGTCCTTAGAAATATGGAAGAAGATAATAAAGTGACTATGCTGTATAAATCGAGTTCAAATCTCAAGATATATTCAAACCCGGAGCTGGCCTGCCGCGTGTCAAATTTGAAAAGTTTTTGAAGTCTTCTTTCAAATGGATTCAGCCAAGTGTAAAAAGTCCACCTGAGCTGTCCAGAATCCACAAAATGAATTTCGTGGACTTTTAATACAAATTTAAGCTTTTTAGGCTTAAGTTAGACTGATAATAGGATTTGGACTATGGGTCTAGGCCTATTAATACTAGTCCAAATCTTATCAGTGATAGAAATTTTAATTAGCTTAGGAGAAGCCCTAGCTTCCTTCCTTCTAAATAGATATTTGTAGAAGTCTTTTTAGTTAGATTTTGTTTAGATTAAAGTTAGCTGCTGCTTCTTTTTTCTGTATTCACACGTGTTTGCTAGATCGCCCGTTTACTTGTCTTCAGAATCTTAACTCTTATTTTATTTTAGATTTATTCTTCATTCATATTTGCAATTTTAGTTGCTTATTCATCTTATTCTTGCTCGTTCTTTGATTGCTTGAAGGTACAAAGACCTTCGCGGTCAGGTTGATCGTGCTTCTGCAAGATCAATAGCACTTATGGAGTAGGTGTAACGATTTCTAAGGCACAACTTCCTGGACAATTATAGTCGGATCGCTAACGTCTCCTCCTCTCAAATCGAAACCCTATCTCATCGAAAGATCGGGACCACACAAACTTCTATCAATTGGTAATTAGAGCCAGATTTCTCGATGAGAGATTTCTAATTTTTTTTCTTCCATTTCTCCCCCTACTTACTGCAAAACAAATGCAGAAAAAAAATCCAAAAATAAAATTATTATTTTTCGTTCTTGAATTCTAGATTTCGGTTTCGAAATTTCTCCTCCTAAACACTAAGCGTAGACACATTTTTGAGCCTTTTTTTCTTGGTTTTTGCTTGTTGAATTTTCTGCTGCACCATCGTGTCTAGTTGCTGGTCTAGATTTCTGGTCGTATAGAATTTCGAGTTTTTAGCAAGTTAGAAAAAAATTTTCTTTCTTTACAGTTACGGATCTTGAATATTCGTAGTGAACTACTGCCTATTGTTAGTTCATTATAACAAAGTTACTTTCTGAACTTTTGCAAAAAAAAAAAAGTAAGTGAAAAAATTCACTATATAAAAAAAATATTTCTTTACTTAATGATGTGACTACTTTGGCCAAGCCATTTCTAATGAATAAAAAAATTCGGTTAAGTGACATGTAAAAAAAAACAGAGGGAATACACTTATAAGGAGGAGCATTAATTTTGTTGCACTTAGGAGTTGGGCATAATGAATAGCACGAAGAGCAACGTGTATGACTTTAGTGACCGCTCTAATTTCCGCACTTAGAGAGTAAGTAGGTCAATCAAAGTTAGTTCACATGCTCGACACTTCACCTTTTCCACAACTCTAAAACATGCAAAATTGGTAAGTAAAAAGAATACTATAGTGCAAGGATAGCTACAATACTAAAAACGAAATGAATGGAACGCAGAAAAAAGGTTAATAGACATAGGTCTTGTTTTATAAATTTAAGTGTTGAATGCTGAATTTCGTATGAGAATCTAAATGATTTGGTCAATTCTGATTACTGAACGATTTAATTTCTTTTGGTAACTCACTTTTTAAGCATCTTAAAATTAAAACATGATTTTATTGAAGAAGTAGATGCATAAATTATGTTTGTGATACTTTTAATCAGTATATGAGATTTGATTCTAATCTAGATGATTCAGATGCCGAATTGACAATGAAATATCGGTTCACTAAATGCTTAACATAATAAGAGACTTTCTCTGAATAAAGCTCAATAAGAACAACAAAACAACACCGTACTTAGTTACTAATTCTCATATGTAGTTCAAGTGTTATAAACTTGTGATGAATGTTGTGAAATAATTTGTACTTATAAATTCTGTTTATGTTGATATCATTATTGCGCTGAATCTGAATGATTTTATTAAATTGCATAACAATGCCAGTGTGTGTAGTGCCTTATTGCATGAAGCCTATGCGCTTAGATCCGATTATGAGGGCGAAAGTCAATACCAATTAGATAAGAACATATATAGTAACATATCATAAATTTTGCAAAAGCAATATAACTTAGTTTGAATTCTCTACCACAGTAACAGAACTGCGTATGTATTGTTGCTAGGTTGACAATTTACTAGAATATGTTAGACATATATAATTCATATCATTGGCTAAAGAGTGTAATGAATATTAGAGTATGAACAGTTATTTACACTCTGAGATATGAGTGTAATGAATATTAAAGTATGAACTACATGCTCATCTATATGATTTCTTTACTACTTGTCCTGATTAACTCTTATTATCAAAACCCCCATATTTTATGTCTTTTGTATTGTCTAATTATTAAACGTAGAATAACTCAGTTTCTGCAGATTGATTCTATATTTACTACTTACTAGTGAGCATAGGTTTTATAAATTTATTTGCACAAGAAACATCAACGGCGGTCTTATCACTAACATACAAACCATGAAAATTACTTAGGTTAAATCTAAAATTAACTATTTTTATATCAATTCAATGTAAGAAAAAAATATGCAATTAGATCATTTATATTGGTTAATGATTCGAGGTGACATATTATTGACACTAGAAAATGAATTTACACATAATCCTACCCATACATAATGAACTGCATCTAATGAACAAACACATCTTTAAAATATAAAATATAAATGAATACATGTGATCTATTTAATAAATATAATTAATGCGGTGAATATACATAACAATATGACTAATATATATCTTCATTTGGTGATGCGTATACTCTTCTAATGAATATTTATATTTATATTTTCATTTGATGCATATATGTATTCAAAAATTTTATTTAATCAATTTGGTAAATATTTATTAAAACTTAGTGAATAACAAATAAGAAGTTAAAGAATATAAAATATTAAAATTTTGTTCCAAAAATCTTTTTCAAAAAAATTATGAACTATTCTGAATAATTTTTAATTAAATTAAATTAATTTTTTTGGCAAAAAGGATACTTATATTAATAGGAGAGGATTTACAGAAAAAGATCAGAGTTGAAGCCAAACGGCTAAGGAACTAGAATAACAAGCATGAGACAAAAAAAGAAGGAATCAGGCTAACAAATGGTCCAGACGAATCTAAGCTGTCAGTGAGGAATTGAACATTGCAGATTTGACTCCTTTGATGCAGTTTAGTTTGAAAATTGATATCCACTTTGACTAGTTGCAGGGCTTGCTATATATTAAAGCACTTATCCTTGTATATTATAGCATTCTTGAATTTACAGATGTTATATGCATCTGCTGCTACATACAAATAACTGATCATTTACAATTATTTTGAGGGGAGTATGAAGGATGAAGACAAGTGAATGATTTCTTCCCAAGATTAAAAGAAGACTGGTTAAGGGCAAGAACAAAGGGACAACACCTCTAAAAATAGCCCAATAGTCTCTGGCCATAAAAAGAAAAGATGATCCTTATTTCTTGCTAAGAACCACAGAGATAGCAGGTGTTGTTATTTATTCATATCAAAATTGTGAAGTTTAGCCTTGGTTGCAAGGCTTCCATGACAAGCCATCCATAGAAGAAAATTATGCTCAAGTTGATTGAGTTTATTCCATAGCAAGTTGTACCAGGGAGGTTTTGAGATATCAACCTGAATAAAATTCATAACTAACTTTGCAGAGAAAGGAGTACCAAAAATAGTACATGAGTTTGTGGTCTGATTTTAACATTACAAGGTAATATGACGAGCCTTAAGCAGTTGCTTCACAGGCTAAGAAGTTGAAGGCCTAACAGGGATATCCCACCAATAACCATCTTTGATAAAATAAGCATCCACCTAACCCATAGTGAGTCTTTGTTTTGAACAATGTCCTACATTTGAAGTAAATAAATAGAAATATTTTTTTGAACACTGGGAACTTTTTTTATCAAAAAGCAAAAGCTACGGAGGCCTACATGCAAAGAAAAAGCAGGGACGGCGTGAAACACCTACAAGGGGAGACTATGGGGGTTAGAAGGGGGCCAGAAGAGGAGAGGACATGCTGGTCCAATCTAATTTATCTGGCGTCATCCAGGGATAGGTCATCAAGGTGGAGCCATAAACGATGTTGGTCTCGAGCAGCTATGGCTTGCGCTAGGGTGTTGCATTGGATGTTTATAAGGATGGGAGGGTGTGGCACTCCGCTGATTGATTTGCACCACCTTCTATCTGACTGGGATCTCACTAAGGAGTCCCATTGGATCATGGGGGGAGCAAGCCCTCATGAGCTGGCCAGATCAAAGACATCCTGCAGAATAATGGGAACCCCACTGAAGGCTGCTGAGCGGAGCCTAGGCCAAGCTTGTGCAGTAAGAAACTCCCCAGCACTAGCTTTGAGAATCGTTGCCGAGGTGTTCTTAGAGCAAGCAATATTTGAAGTGATTCCTTACGGATTGGGGGGGGGGGGG
>NQLW01000048.1:6019926-6049568 GCA_002312845.1 Kalanchoe fedtschenkoi
ATATGCTCGATGCTGCGACGAAGGACTCTCTTTGATGCTTTCCAAGCGGAGCTTAATCAGGGCTATCCATTTTGTCTTGATCAGCCATTTTTGGAGAGCTCGTCAAGGTTGCACGGGACAGGGAGGTCCACTAATGAGCTCATCTCCTGCCACATGCTTCACGCGAGATTGCTTCAGATGAAGAGATGCTCTACGGAGTCACTGCGTTCATTTTTGCAGTAGCTGCACTTGGAGGCTAGAGACACTTTTTCGCTTTGATGTTTTCATTGATGGGGAGAGCCTTGTGACAAATATTCCAAAGGAGCATGCTAATCTTTCTTGGCATGCATTGATGCCGGATTCTATCCCACAAGGAGCTGTGGGGATGTGGAGTGGCCATGGCTTTTCAATAGGTGCTGGCTGTCACCTCGCCAGATTTTGACGACAGCCACACCAGCTTTTCCTCCTACGTAGATAGGGAAATGGAGCGGAGCTAAGCTCCCGCCTCTTGAGAAATAACGGTCATAATTTCTTCTTCAATCTTGGGTTAAGAATAACTTCACGGACAGTTAGATCTTCTTTGAACCCTTCTTGTCTTGCCATGGGTGGGCTACACCACAGGGAGTCCCACATGGGACATCCACCTTTGCTGATCACCATCATCGTGCTACTCTCGAGTTCTTCTTTAATTGGGGTGATAGCACGCCAAAGCGGGGAAGCTATCCTTCTCCAAACTCCTTCATATTTCTTGTTGACAAACGTTGCCCAGCTCGATGATCGCTTGATAACCTTCCATGCTAACTTTGCATGAAGGCATTTCATGATCTTAGAGAGTCTCCTAAGGTTTAGGCCTCTAGCTCCGAAAGGCTAGCAAATTGTGTGATAATTGACCCAGTGCATCCGGCATGAGTCCCCTGCATCCCATAAGAAATTTGATATATGGCTTTCTATTCTTTGTATGGTTCCTTTGGGGACTGCGAAGGAGGCTAGTATGTGCACCGGGATAGAGGACAGGACCGATTGTGCTAGAATGAGTTTGCCTCCCGGTGAGAGGATCTTTATTTTCCATCCATTCAGCTTCGCGCGGATTTTATCCATTGTCGATTCAAAATGGGAGATCTTTAACCTTCCTGAGATGAGAGGAGGAGTACCGAGGTACGAGGCTGGGAGCTCCCCCTCTCTATAGCCAGTGATGTTGTCGATCCTAGCTCGTTCGAGCGACGGATGCGTTTTCCGTAAAAGATGCTAGTCTTATGTGGATTGAATCTTTGTCCGGAAGCTCTGCAAAATCCGTTGATCAGGCTAAAGAGATTGGAGACAGACTTGATGGTAGAGCATGTCGTCTGCAAACAGCAGGTGACTCGGCCCCTTCGTGTTTCGAGAGCAATTGAATCGTGAAGTGTAACCTGTTGAAGTTTCTTGATTTAAAGCTTTTGAAAATGCTTCCATTGATAACAAGGATGGAGATAGAGGAACTTCTTGATACAATCCCTGAGTCGACTGGATGAAACCAACTTTCTTCCCTTCCCGGTTAATGGAGATACCTCTCGAGACGATTTTGAATATCAGGTTCACTGCGGACTCCTTGAAGTCAAGATTCCTGAGGCATTGCATTATGTAGAACCAGTTAACATTATTGAATGCTTTCGAGAGGTCGACCTTAATCATTATGTTTCCACCCCGCGTTTTCTGGTTAAGATCCATGGCCATTTATTGCGCTAAATCTATGGATTCATGAATACTACGGTCTGAGACGAAACCAATTTGTTCCTAAGAGATCATCTTAGGTAGGAGCTTGACAAGATGATTTTTTATTATTTTGGAGATGATATTTTAAAGGTAATTGCTTAGAGTGATAGGGCGGAGGTCATCTAGCGTCGCTGGATGCTTCTTCTTCAGGATGAGGACTATCAGGTCATGCATTCTGGAGTGCGGAAGGTGTCCTCCCACAAAAAACCAAGACATTGCCTCCTAAAGGTCTCCCTTGATGATGGGCCAAGAGTCCGGAAAAAAATAGTCGATATAGCCGTCCGGCCCCAGTGCGCTTGTGACATTCATTCCTTTGACTGCATTGAGGGTTTCTGTTTTATCCAGAATTTGCACCAACCGATTGCTGTCCTCCTTAGAAATGAGTAGGGCTAAGTGGTTGCAGAAATTGAGAGCTGGAGATTGGTGCATGCTGTAGAAAATATTTTCGTAATGCTCGATCACTTTGGTGTCTGCTTCTGTGTTTGTGGGAAGGGTTGTTCCATCTTCTTTTTTAAGCTTTAACCTGCCAAGCCTCTACCTTTCTCTTATCAGACGTGAAAAACATCGTATTATCATCTCCCTCTTTCATCCATTTTACTCTTGCTTTGTCTTGCATTAATGTTTATTTGTCTCCTAGCAGCTTGACATGTTCCAGATGCAGCTTTTGTAGGGCTATTGTAGTATCATGCATCCAGAGGTGTTGCAGAGAAGCTTCGAGGCTGCCTATATGATCTTTTGTCTCATACCGTCTCTTATCGAGGTGCCCAAACATCACCTTGTTCCATGACAGAAGGGTTGATTATAGGGTCTTCAGCTTCCTTGCCATGTTGATGAGAGGGTTTCGATGCATGCGCCTTTGCCAGACCTCGCAAATTGTGTTGAGGAAGGACTCATGACCACTCCAGATGTGCAGATATTTGAAATGGGATTGATGCCTAGCGCAAGTATCTAGGGTGATAAATTGGAAGCAATCATCCTCGCTAGGCCGCTGACACGCAAGGCTTGCTGCTCGTTGCGACCAACCCCCGCCTGCCCCAACCGAAGCCCAATCGTCCTCAGATCCCGCAGCCCCCAACGTTGGCTGTCATGGTGGTGGGAGTTCTAGATCGTCAGAGACCCTCGTGGCGTAAGGTCCCTAATCCGTCGAAGATCCTCCGCCCCGTGGCAGAAGCCCTCTTCTAATCACCGGTGCGGGCCTCCTAGGTCGCTTTTGGACTTGCGGGTGGCCGAATTCTGCTGCATCCCATCTGCTTCGAGCCGAATCCCGGATCCCGCCATCTCAGCCTTTGCTGAGACCAAATCTGGCCATGTGGGTCAGTGTCCTCTGGTGTGTCGGCCGCAGTTCACTCTGGGTCCCCAGATCCAGGGTTGCGCTGTCTGCTTGAGGAGATCGATGGACAATATGGCCGCTCGCCGACCTTGCTTCCGGTTGCCGCCCACCCCGCTTCGAGTGCCGCGTGCGCCTCGAGCGGCACATCGGCCTCGTCTGCAGGGTCGCCTCCTCGTGCAGAACACCTCTGCCCCTGCGGTTCTCTCTATCACGCTTCACCTTTTTCCTCATCTTGCCAGCCCAACCCAACCATGCTAACAAAGATCAGCCCAAAATCTTCCAGTCCAGTCCAGAGGTAAAAGATCCATGAGCCTGTCAAGCTTAGCTTGCAAATCCTACTTTGTGAACAACCTAACTATTTTAGACTCCCTGAGTCCCCCATTATGTAGGCTCTCCGAGCCATCCCTTTCTCATGTATTCGTTTTTTCGTTAATAAATCCTGTTGGATCATCTATCAAAAAACTAGAAAAATTAAAAAAAATAAAAGTTAGCATGTTCAGGAGGGTACGATCAAGCCGGATCCAAACCCTACTGAGACTCCGACGGCGAGCATAAAGTTGTTGAAATCTTGCATGGTGCGCTTCCCTCCATGCTTCTCGTCAATCGCTGCAATGACGATGAAATCACCGGAGATCAACCATAGTGTGTTTGGGGTAGGAGCTTGCATCTCTACGAGCCTGCACTCTCCAAAAATCATAAAATGCTGATGTGCTTTAATTGTTTAATATCTAGTTGAGAGTTGGGATTAAATTAATTGTTTCTATTCGCACATGAGGTTAAATTATGTCCGGCCGCGCATCCAATAGTGGCGGTTTCTGTTTTTTACACACAAATTTTCTACGCGGTGCGGCCAACCTAAAACATCCTTTGACTCGCTTTTAAATCCTCATTACGACACATGCACGAGATTAAGAGAACTGTTAACCATAAGGAAAGGCATACGAACGAGCGTCCTAAAAGCAATCAAAGATGCCAGGGGCAGCTAGTTCTAGCATGGAAATCACAACTGATTGTACAACATCCCATACCTTTAAACCGATTACAAATGCAACCACCATGTAAATGGAGCGGCCGCTGATGAATACACAATCAATCAAATAAGAAATTACACCAGGACACATTGAATAAAAATTGTCCTTAAGAATGTAAATCGTGTGGTCTGTGTCAAAGATTCCGCCTCTATTCCAGGACTGAATGACATATGTACGGCAGTGGACAGGTACGGCAAAATCAGCTCACTTGAAGAATAGGCCTTTCTTCCTCCCTTTTCGTTTTTCACCAGCCTATACAAGTGGCATGAATAAGATTAACACAGAGAATTCAACAACACAATAGTCATATGACATTTTATATGCCTACTCAAGTGGTGGAAGGCTGAAAGCTAATATGCATTAGGCTCCTTAATGTCTGCATCTGCATGCGTACATCTAGTTTTCTGTCAATGAATGTTAATGAAACGATTCAAGGAATTAAAGGTGATCAGTTAACCTATAGAAAAAAACAAAAAAGGAGAATTGAGGTAAAAAAGAATTGAGGTAATACAAGAGCTAATGTTGTAAAATGTGTTCAAGATTGTTCTTTAGACTGGTAAATCTGTCCACACAAGAAGATGCTTTCATGTTCCCTGGAACAGTAATTTAACTTAACCCTACGAAGCAAGTAAGCATATTTCAGCTCCCAAATCTTGATTTCTACAGGTATGACAATCTATTTTCATAGACATGATAATGAAAGCTATCCAACTGCTGAGACCTAGATAATTGATTGGCTAGCAAATCAAACCTTTTTGCAGATCTGACTTTACAACTCAATATGGATAAATTGCAAGCTGTTGCTTGATAACAATGGTAAGAGTTCGAATATAGCAGTGTCTAACTCATACCATGATAGGCTAATGCCAATTAATGCATAGATCAAACTTTTGGGGGTGAGATAAAGACCCCAAAAGGGGACTTCCATTTGAACCCGCCTCTCAAACATTGCATCTAAACATTTTAGATATATTTCAGTAAGTTACTTACCCTCATGATAAAATATCTCAGGATGAGCACAACCGTATCCCTTATACTGCAAGTTCAAGTAACAACATAAGTCATTTGGCAAAAATCATCAAATGCACATTCTTAAAGTTACCATACCAAAACCTACAGTGCAATAAAGGAACAAGATTCATTCTGCCTATTCCAAGATCAATAACTTGATAGCCTTTTAGTACTAACAAAAAATTCATTTCAAGTGTTTAATCTCACATTTTGAATGTTGTTCATACTCTTAAATTCGTATCTATGTTGATTACCAGTCCTAACAAGATCAAGATGTTTAGACATAGGGAGACAGAATATACTCAGTTTCTTACGGATATTCAGGTAAACATTTGATTTAGTTCTTAGATTAGTCAATGTTACAAGTGCAACCAAAAGTTTATGAACCTATTTCATCCTTGCTTTGCACTAATAATTCAAGACAAAAATCAAAATATGGCAGGAAACAGCAAAGTCATAATACTGTCTTATTCCGCGTACTAGTTTTTTAGCTGTCACCAGACAGATGGCTGCTGTTTCATTTTTAATGAATTGCAATAGTAGAGTATAAATAAAAATACCATCAACTTTTCGTACCTGCTCACATCTGCAGGGTCACCCTCCACCCGAAGGTGATGCTCGACTCTATCTGTACAAAGTATTGAAAACTCCGCCACATGTCCAGAGGGAATGACAACCTAGAACAAATTGATGAATGCAACACAATCATTCGCTCACATATCACATGAATCAGAAATGAATTTCCAAGCAATTAGTTATCGAACAATGTGAATGATGCAAAAAAAAAAAAAAAATCATTGTGGCCATTGGAACAGGGGTGGTGTCAATAACATTATTAGGTAACATCGCAACACCAATCAATCAGAAATACCTATGTGTCTGCGGCCACAACTAGATGTTTCCACATAACTGGGCAGCTCTTTAAGGAAACCCCACAACACAAGTTCATATTCCCCACCTGATTTTACGCTAAAAATATAAAACAACTAATAAATTATACAAATGTAACCATGGAGGAACTACTTAAGCTGGCCTACCACCGTTCTTACCAGCAGCTCCGCAACAGATTTACTACAAGCCAGGTGGTCATAAACATGTAGATATATATAAATGGTTCAACCTTGATTTTAAAAGGATGGTTCTTCCTTTCACAAATTTCAAAGTCTCTGTTGAATATCCCCCTCGACCTCCAGACATTATATAGTGTAAATTTTACTTAGCTGACACAAGTTTTTATACGATGTTTTTATCAAGAGTTTTGCATTCTCCGTTATACTTAATCTCAAAGAAAAAAAATCTAAAACAACAAGGGATAATCAGAACATGAAACTGGGTTGAAATCATACAATCATGGCCGCTGAAAACTTTAAATTGACAACTATGCCACCAGGCCGACTGGACTTGATGTTGTAACCTTCCTTTTTAATAGTCAATATAGCAGGCTCCCAAATATCAAGATACCCAGTCTGCACGAAAACAAGGATAGTTAAGTAGTGAAGAACAATAAACAGCACAACCAAAATGAGCTTCATATAAATCCAACATCTGAATGACAGGTATTCAGATTCATTGGTTGCAAATTCATTCATTTTACTTCTAATAATTGATTGATGGATCATGTTTCACCAAGGGGGGCCAGTACACACCAGATTCCAAAAGCAACACAAAGCCTCACCCAAGGATTAAATCATCACTCTGTTTAAACTTCAATCAAAAGTGTAATTCTGGAAAGAACAAGTTAAGCGAACAATATGGATGATGGATACAACACGGATTTACACTCAACATTAACCTACTAAATAGAAGAGACACGTTAAAAAATATTATAGAGAGAATGGCAAGGATCAAAAATATATTTGCAGAATATCCTAACAACAGATGCCTTACCGACAATGACACTTTGTAGGAAGCATGGCCAGTGGTGAGTGCCTTCTCTATATTGCTATGCATTTCCGTATCTAAAGCAAGAGGTAAAACAAAACAAGAGAAGCCTCACACATCGTAACTATTTCTTTATTTATCAAGACATTTAATGAGAACATTTTGGGAGACCAATGAAAGTGCATCTACTTTATAAGATAAAATACAGCAATTGAAGAGATTAGTTCATTTTGTTTTTAAAACATCAAGTGATAAGCTTATTTAACTTGTCGTGTTTTACAGTTCTTTTTTGGGGATAGAATTAGAGGAAATTAAGAAACTTGAATCAATGATAGGAATTTAGGAAGAGAGGAATCATCACCCATATTATATCCATATTAAAAACTCAGTGCATATTCACGCCAATTAAGCACGTAGCAGAAGTAACCGCCACATATATGTAAGAAAGATGCAAAATTTGTTAGAATGAACTAAATTTTGGATTCATCTTTGACGATCGTCTGGACTAATAACAAGTCTTTTGGGTAATAAACAATAGCGAAGAAGTTACTCTAGTATTTTGGTGTAAAAATAAACTAACAGTAACATGATTATTTATTTATTTATCCATCCACAACTTATAGATATTGCTTGAAGTAAAAATAACAAGTTGCAAATTGAATCTTCGAAATGCAACAACAATAATATCAGCCGAACATAAGTTGGGTTAAATTGAAGTCCACCAGTCTGAATGCAGAATTCACGTCATGGAATGCAACTTCTACTAAGAGAACATGTAAATCCACCTTAACTGCCTATCTATAATTCATCATGTAAGTAATTACTATAAGTTTTAAGATAATTACTGGTTAAATCGAAAAGAAAAAAAAAACTTACAAATGCATCTTATTCGAAACTGAAATAACCCATGGTTCATGTAGTGGAAAGCTCAAAGAATGCTGGCTAATTAAGGTACTGGTTGCTTAGTAATTGTAAAATGAGGGACAAATGAGGGAACTCAAAGTTTTTTCAACACTGCCCTCTTTCACTCGTTTTATACCATTTCTATCTCACGTTTTGATTTGTTTTTTATTCTACCCTACTTTTCCAAAACATTTGTTACTAACAGCGGTTTATACAAGTCTCGCATTCTCATCCACCGTGGCATACCAATATTTGTAACGGTGGATGTATTACGCCAGACTGCTGTTGTTGCTAACAGCATTTCCGGGAGCAAAAGAAGCCACTATAAATGACAACAGTAGTAATACAAGTAACCGCAGTTGCTAAAAAAGGGTTTAGTTGATTAGGCAGTCGCGGTTAGTAAAAACGGTTTTATGTGGTTTTTTAACTCAGCCACCAATTGTTACCGAGCATGGAAGACAACGGTTTCTTTTACTCTCAAAAACGATGTCAACAACAACGATTTGTCCTACAAATAGCAGTACTGTCACAATGTGTATTTTGAGAATTGGTCTATCGCTGATGCACAACGAAATTGTAGTCTCTCCAAGTTAACTAATGAAGTGTCTTCCACCGTGGCAATACCGCCATAGGCGGAGCTACCTTTAAGCCAGCGGGTTCAGATGACCCCACTGAAAATACAATTTTAAATATATTATGTTATAAATCTGAAGTGATTTAAATATAAAATTATAAATTCATTATATAAAATTATAAATATAATATGTTATAATTTCTAACTCAGTGCCCAAAGTTTATGTTAGATTTGATAATTACCTCACATAGTTTAAATATTTTTTCATGACCCCCTAACTTGTTAATATGGCTCCGCTACTAGAGACAGAAACAATGTCACTGATACAAACATAATGATGCCAGTTATAAATTGTTTAGTGTTAGTATGATACAAAATAATTTTCATCTTTTATGAAATAGAACAAAATTAAGAAGACCCGAAACTGAAAGGTTGGCTTAACTTTTTACCAAGTGAATATAATACTATTGATGTCTAACTATTGTATGTCAGACTATGCTGAGAAAAAATGTAATGCAAATGTCACAAAAACCACGCTCTGAAACATAAAAACACATTGCAAATATAAATTCTGTAATATAACTTTAATGTCAAAGTGTTCCGCCTTGTATATCAATCTTTTATATACTGTTATGTTTGATTGTAAGTGTGCATAGTACAATACAAGCAAGCCTGTTTCTAATTATATCACAACAAAAAGCAACCTTATATATTTGTAAGAGATGAAAAAATAAAATAAAAAATTTAAAAGTTTCTTCATCAAATCATGTATATACATCAAACTCACCACAACTGATCTTTCGATGATCATTGGCAAACACTTTAACGAGTTCTCCCTGAAATATAACATAGAAAATGAAAAAACGATACAAGTTATCAGTAACAATGTCGAATTTTATGAGAAACAAAGGACAGCAAAACTGCTGATCAAGTACTAATATCCTTGAAGAGCATAAATGATGTCTAATGTCTTATGGTACTGAAAAGATTATCTCAACATTCATTATTTCAAGAAACATCATTCTCACTTACGTCATCTAACTAGGCTAGTGCGGCCAAAAGAACCAGATTTAAGTATCATTCACATATGAGCTTGCCTTGATATCCAGCATTACATTTTCCATGTGAGTTTGAAGTCTTGTTGTGCCAACTGCCAGTGACATTAACTAGTTTGTTCTAGGATGAGGACCTAGATCCGCAATCCAACAATAGCCAAATGATGCAGAAAAAACAAATATCTAGAATGCTATAGGAGCATATAGAAAATTCTGGGGCCCATTTAACATAAGTATTAAAAGGAGGATGGTAATTAGTATCCTCGTATCGTTTATTGATTGATATTTATAATTAGGACCGAAACACCTCATTTATGTTATGAGGGTAAAACCAAATCCTGGTGGCGGATGGGAAAAATAATGCCCATTATCACAAATACCAAGAAAAAATGATATTTCAATCAAATGTAGCCTCATGGCTAACCAGTAGCCCTCAGCAGGTGCAGAATAAGATCTGATATTGATTTCACAAGCAAAAAGAAAGTAAAATAAGTCGGGCAGTTTCAACATATGGATGGAGTGAAAATCTTTCAAACTGAAAATGGCATTTCTATAATCAATAAACATCACATGTTTTCTTCTTTTGTTGATGAATGCCTTATTGCACAGATTATGGCGCACCATTCACAAATCTATACAAAATTGGGCCTGTAGGATATTACACTTTCAATAAGTTATAACACTTAACAGATAGTTGGACTCTCTCCTTCTCATTGTTAATTAGTTTTGTGCATGGATCCAACTATTTCACATGTTAGATCCACATTTTATTGGTCCGTGTTTGCTCATGGGTTGTCCAAACGTTGATGTTGATCCATTTATACACTTGTTTGACCATGAGATGTTCATAGATAATTGGAATCCCCTACTTAATGCCAACTGGTCTGGAGAGTGAATCCTATTATTCTAGAGGGCTAGCCACACTTAAGTGCAATGAGTAAGGATTGTTACTGAAAAAATAGAAATGTATATGGATAGTCATTTCAATCGAGACTGAGGAGAGAGACTCTCAAAGGTAACATTTTCAAAAACCCAGATCCGACCGCCGCGTTGCTACCTTCTTCTCTGATCACTCCCACCTCCTTCCCGTCCGCAACAAACTTCTTCGCTGTCCGCCCAAGCTTCGGACGGCCATGGCGGACGCGGCCCACCCGCCGCCCGTCTCGGCTGGAGTCCCTCCAGATCCGACTTTCTGGCCGTCACTGCCTGGTTGCTCAGATGCTCAGGTGTCCAGAATCGCAGTTAAGACCCCCCAGATTTCGTTCGCCGCAGTCGCAGGAACAGAATCGAAGCCCAGATTTTCCGCCATAGAGATTCCCAGGCGGAACAAAACCTCTAAGGACGGGAAACCTGCCGTCCTCTTCACCCCCGGAGAGCTCATGCATGGAGCTCATCACCTCCAACACGCCATTATAGCCTAGTTCTCGGCTGGAAAACCTAAAGCGTAGGAGATTAACGCCTACATCAAGCAAAATTGGAAGCTCAATGGGCCCTTCAACGCCGGCAGCTTAGATCCCAGGCATGAGTTCATCGTCCTGGATTCACAAGAAGACCTCGTGGAGGCGATGGCCTGCACCACGCACCAAGTCGGACGATTCCTTTTCAGGCTATTCCGATGGACACCTTATTTCAACCTCAAACAAGAATCATCAAAGACAGTGGCTTGGGTTCGGATCTCCGGGCTCAGCCCGATGTTCTTCAATGAAGGCTACCTCCGCCCCATAGGAGATGAGCTCGGAATCTATCTCAAGGCAGATGCCCGTTCGCTTAATATGACCTGCCCCGCCTACGCAAGAATCCTAGTGGAAGTCGACCTCAAACGGCCGCTGACCCGCGAGGTGTACATTGGATGTACGTCCGGGAAGGCGAATCAGGGGCATAACTTGTCCGAGCGCAGAAAAGCCAAAGACAAGACGCCGAGAAGACCAGCCGAGCAAAGGTCAGGAAAACCGGAAGCCGAAGGGCTGAGAGATAAAATCTGGCCAGCGCACAAAATGCCTCCGCGCGAAAGTGCCAGATGGAGGGCTAAACTTGTTGACGAAGTGCTCGACCAGGAGGAGGAAGACGAGAGCCGAAAGGCTACGAAAGAGGAAAGTCAGACCAAGAAATCTCCAGAATCGGGCGAGCATGGCGAAGACAAGAGGGCCGAGAGGGAAACCCGGACGGCCATCGCAGTACCTAACACCAACAACCCCTTCAGCGTCCTGGCAGAGGAGATGGATGTAATCGCAGTGGAGGAGGCTGCGCCCGACGTGAATCCGACCGTTGGGCCCGCGCCTCGAGACAGCCCGGGCGTTGATCCAACCGTTGAGCGCGCAAC
Organism: Kalanchoe fedtschenkoi; assembly: GCA_002312845.1. NCBI lineage: Eukaryota > Viridiplantae > Streptophyta > Magnoliopsida > Saxifragales > Crassulaceae > Kalanchoe > Kalanchoe fedtschenkoi. Next base: position 6,031,760 of record NQLW01000048.1, read on the forward strand.
CCTAAAAAATTCAAAGACAGCGGAGGTCCTCGCAGTGGAGGGAGCCGCGCCCGCCGTGGATCCGGCCATTGGGCTCGCACCTCGAGACGTCCGGGGCGCTGACCTGACCGCTGGGCAAGCTCCGCATAAAGATATTCAATGCCCTCCCGAACCAGACCGAGTAGCCCCGCCGAGCTCGCTGGACAAAGAAGGCCGGGGCTTCCCCGATCCAGCCCGAGTAGACCCCTCGAGTCCGCCTAAGATGCGGACACCAGGCGAGGTAGTAGTGCAGACCCGCTCCGATGAAGCCGCAGAAGAAGAGGTCCAGGTTCCTCAAGAGTCAGCCCGTGTGGCCCTGCAGAGCTCTTCGATCAAAGAAGGTAAGGGCCTTTCAGCCTCCTCGAATCCACCCCCGACGCAGGCTTCAGGCAAGGCAGCCACGCAGAGTCAGTCCGAAGAAGCTTCAGAGGAAGCTTCGTCTTTCCTGCTCCCGAGAGCTCGCAAGGGCGAAGTCCAAGCTGATGAAGAGATTCTCAGTCCGGTAGACTCAAAGAGGAAGAAGAAGAAAAAAGCAAAAGCCGAAGCCTTGGCTTTTATTATCGAAGATGAGGACGAGGAAATTTCGACTTTCCAGCTCCCGGGCACCAACATAGGCGATGACCGGACAGATCCAAGCTCTTGTAGGCTCATCGAGCCATGCCCTTAGCCCTCTTTTCCTTATAGGCTCTCGAGCCCTCCTCAGATCTTGTGTTTTTCCTGTAGGCTCCCTGAGCCCTAGGTCTTTTGGACCATTCTAATAAAATAAATATATTTAAAAAAAAAAGAGAGTAAGGATTGTTACTGGGTGCAGCCTGTTGAGTCGTATGGCAGGCTGATATTTTGTGAAAGGTGCTACCGAATAGCAGAGTTTTAAGGCTGATAAAATGGTGAAAAAGAAACAAAAACAGGAGAAACTACAGTGCATTGATGAATTTTTCTTTTTTACTTTACAAATAGACAATGCAGCAATATTGCCAAATAGTTAAGTCGAGGTATTAAAATATGTTGTGGTTCAAAATTAAAGTCTGTTTATTAATAATCTCTTTCATTTTTCAAGTAAGCCCTCTTTCTCACTAATATTTAACATAACGAGTAGTTCAAAATTTTAGTTTAGGCCAGCCAAGAAATGACATGAGAGGGTCCTAGGGAATACCTTCCGTTTTCTGTCATCCAATGGCTGTACTTCAATAGCAAGATATGCATCAACATCATCAGCAGTCACAAGGTAGTTTGGTTGCTTAGCACCTGTATCAGATACTGTTTTAAAATGGCTGCGCCCAACTTACAAATAAAGTAATCTATTATGTGGTCATCGAAAGCAAATTAGCTAAAGCCTTTGTCTGATAGGCTCTCACCTTCAGGTAATGATTAAAACGTGATGATACCTCGAACATGTTTATCCAGCGACAAATACCATGACAAGTTCTAAACCATTTTAGCCAAATTACCAAATGTCGACTTTCAACACTCAGTTATATTAATTAGTGGTCGACATGATCCACATGTCGTAGAACGCACAGCTGAAAAGGAAAAGACAGAGGAAGGAGATAAATACCTTCAATGTAATTGACAGAACCATCTTCCCAATGCCGAACCCACTAAATGACGAACAAAAAACAAAAAGACAAATAAGTAAAATGTCGTTATGTATAATCAAGTAGAAAAAAAAACCATTTTGTTGAACTTTACCTCAAAATTACAACTAGTTGTCCCATTAATTGAGTATCCAGAAGCTTGAAGTTCATGTCCAGGAAATGCATCTCCTGATATTTGAAGTCCTTCAATGGCTGGTAATGGATCATCATCTGCAACTGCACATTGAAAACCAATATATATTAGAAAAATGCACGTACAAACAATGAACTCTAAAAACAGAAAACTGGAAAATTAAAGGTTTCACCTTCTGAAAATGAAGAGGATGGTTCCTCTAGTACAGGAGTCAAATATGGAGAATTTCCTGAATGCCAATTTGTTGAAGCTTCAATCACAGTCTGATATGCATTACCTCCAAAATTATCCATCTCATTGTTAGTCACGTGATCACTGAACGTGACCTGTTTACTGGTGGTCTCCACGGCAAAATGTGTTGGATGAGCATTGCTGTGATCAAGTGGAAGCTGAGCAGAGATACCTTGTGCTGCAGAATACCTTAGACAGGAAATAAAAAAGGTTAAAGCGCACAACATGCAGAGGCCACTACACAAGCATATGCAAAAACATCATAAGCATCTCAACATTGGATTAAAGTATCTGAGCTGCTAGGCTACACAAGAAAACGAGAAGGCTGCCTAATCAATTAATTTGTTGACTGTATTCAATTATCCCACACTAAAAGAACAGCTGTGATGAAATGAGTCAGTTGACTTCCCATTGTAGACATTCATGAAAAAGTGTATTTCATAAATTTATGGATTGTCCACGCCAGATTCTATTATTCAGCATCCTTCAAAATCAACGGCATGTTCTTTGAAAACTGAAGGTGGATAATTTATCCATTCCAGCATCTTGACCAGTGGTAAAACAAATAGAGATCCTAACATTCTGCCAAACTAATCATAAAAAAGAATCTAGGATGATCTAACAAGCCAGTTACGTATGCTTACTTTTAATTAGGACTAAAGAGTGCTGGAATCTCATATTATCTCATATGCTTTGAAAACTAAGAGGAGATACTGCCAAAATGTTTCAATTACCCTTCCAATCAACAGTATAAACACTAGTAAACCTACATAAATGAACTGAGATAGAAAATGTCATTGCCAATTATGCGCACTACTAAGGCTTTTATTGATTTCATTCAGCATGAAGCAAACTAAAAACATAAATTTTGGAAACAAAAATAAACTGAATACATGTGCTTGTATATGGATACCACATTCCAATATTAAATTATTGTGCAAGAATAGTCCCATACTGGCAGAGCTTACCTGTTGTCACCGATCGTAGCAGGTGAATACCGACCAAAGTCATCATCCTCATACTTTTTGGCCTCGCCAGCACTGATATTACTGATTTCACGTTCACTTTGTATATCCCAATTCAGTTGACGCATGCCATAAGACTCTGAGACAATACCATGTGAATATGTCGGTTGTGGTACCATCGCAAGCCCATCTTTCTGTTAAAGACCCTTGTGTTAGAAAAAACCAAATAAGTTCGAAGACCTGTATTGCACCAATAACTTACAGATGTCATAAGTACTGCCCCAGACGACAAAGGCAAATTTCGGTTGTCTGAACGCCATGGTGTCAACTGATATTGGGACTCTTTAAGCTTAGTCTACACACAAAATTACAGAAAACTTTGTTATCAACTACTTCAGAAAATCTCTGCACAATACTTTGCAATAGATTGACAAAGAAAATCTGAACTGGGAGCACCCCTTTTGTGGAGTTAAGGCATGATGCACTTATCAAAGAATTGGGAGAATGCAATTTCTTAAACTATAACTTGGATATGCATGCGCAGTGTTTTTAATAAATATTTAGAAATTATTTCTTCACATTCATTATAACATAGAAAGTAGGGAACTTTTGAATTAAATCATTTAGGTGATGTTCATACACAAACTTTTATGCATACAGTAGTAGAGGAGGAAGTCACATCTCATTAAACAAGGATGTCTATATGCTGCTAGCAGAACACATCAATCAATGTTGATAATAAATAGAGGGTCCAACTGTAATTATTTTGCCTCAAACTTTAACTTTAGAATGTAAAATTAAATATGGAATTATACCAACCAACATTTTTGATGGTCTCAACTGTCAACATTTAACTCTTACCAGATCCTAACATTCTGTACCAAAAGAACGAGCCAAAAATCAATTACTATAAATGTTGCTACTCACGGATCTAGATTTCATTTCCTAAACAGAGCAAGCCACAAAGATAATGAGGTAAACTTTGCAAAACAAGGAAGGTAGGGTAATCAACAGATGTTTAAACAAAATATTACAAGAGAGCAAGGGAAAACTAATATAAAACTGAAAGTCCGAAAAAATAGTTTCTAAATAACAAGGATAAAACACAGGTACGTTTCCACGGTTCTGAATTGAGAAGTTATTCATAGGGGCATAAATGTGGGTACGTAGGATGAGAGAGACCATTATGTATCCGTTAAAGCTAGCCCAAACACAGCTCAGAGCATGACAACAGAAATTACAATGCTATTCCAACCAGAAGGGCCATATTATCTAGCTGAAAGCATATCATGCATGTATGACATTTATACCTCTGTAGCTATCAGCTTTTCTGACAAATGTTTAAATAAAACCTGCAAAGTGGAATGAAAGAGTTTACCATGTTAATTCTCTACATGAGGCCATTACCAAAGGTTTGTAAATCACAACAAAAGCTCTGAAATTTACTTTGAAAACCAAGAATTGTGCAAGAAAAATCATGGGTCGTTCTCTTAAACATGAAGTAACAAGCTTATTTAATACCTTGAGATTGCTAACAATGGACTGAGCGTCAGGGACTGGAGGTTGCAATGAATATTCAGAAAGGAGGGGTAAAATTTGTGTGATAAATGTTGACCTTTCTTCCTGTGCAGACTGCAAGACTTGAGAAAAAATGAATGGGAGCTTCATTAGGGCCTTTCAATTTCCACAAAATTATGACGACGTGCCAATCATAGTACCAACGAAGTCAAAATGATTTCTAAACAAGCATTTGGATGCACAATGACCCCAACTCGACAAACAAAAACTTTAGGATGCATAGATTTCCAATTTGCTTCTGATTTCAACGGCTTGAATCCTCTTCAATATCCAAACTATTTATGTCAATTTTCATAGTTTATTAAACAAATTTAAAAAAGACATTAAAGTTCTAAGGAAATAAATTTAGGAGGACAAACTTTACGCTGACAAAGAATAGTATGTCATCTAGTTGTCACCCAGCAACAAGGTTCAGACTACTAATGACCTCAAATCACACGTTTTATTGTTCAAAAAAATAAGAAATGTTCAGATAATAAGTGCTAAGTGTTTGGAGAGCAGTTAGAAATTCAAACAGGTCTAAATTTGACATATTTGATAAATTTAGATAAGGGTCAAGTAAACCGATTTGGGTCCATGACAAACTTCATTTCAATGCTAACGATCAATTGTCAACTTGTGAGAAATCCAAACTGGCGTACTTTGAGAGCTCAATGTAGTATGGTCAACAGTGATGTAACATTTACAATCATGTACATCATTAGATCGCAAAACAATCTAGCTTCATTATATGGCGAACAAGCTGGTCTGCACTCAGCTGTTGAATGATGCCATGATTTCTATTTGTTCTTTTTATATTTCAGATTTACACATACGGATCGTTATAGGTCGGTAAGCACGCAGTACTCAATCCCTCTCAATACAAATAATGGCTCTTTGGATACAGGTGCATGCTTTACAAATTGCCTACCAATTGCTTGTATCCTACACTTAAATTTGCTTTTTCGTCAATCCAACAGTATGGCATAACACTTGATTACTCCAGATCATGCAAAGTCGAAATCCATATGCCACTATAGCATCTACTTCCCTAACTTGCCATGATTGCAAAGATATATACAATCTACAAGGGAACAGGTATAAAATGTCGAATAATGAAGAAAATGAGAACTGGTTGCAAAAAAAGCATGGCACATAAATGGATTATTCATCTAATGATTGAACTGATCAATAACTGTCTGAATATTACATTGTAACCACTTGATACTCTTCTAAGTGTAGCCAGCATCAAAATTTCAGTGCTCACTTATGATTAACTAAATGTAATTTGTATATAGACACTGGTCATGCAAGTACATTTCATGGAAAAATATATTAAGAAACGTACACTTGAACTTCAGATGCAGATCGTGAAAAAACAAAAAAAATTGAAAATTTATATAAGCACAATGTCAATGCATGGATTTTTTATTTTTCTGAAAACATCATAACTTCAGATGCAACTTGGAAACACATCAGTAAAAACCTAGTATAGTATGCTAAGAAGACCACCTGCAATGCATACGTCAAACGAATGTTTTCCTCAATGATGTCTTGCCTGTAAGAGATGGCTTTTGACGCGGCTTCAACAAGATCTTGGTGTTGCTGGTCGAAAGCCTAAACAAAAGGATAAGGAGTCACACATAAAGACTAAAGAAAATTAGATAAAAAGAGCATTAAAAATTATGTCATTCAAGATAAAATGTTCATAAGGTAAAGGCCAAGAGTTTAAACAATAGGCTAAATTATTTGACCACATACCAAACGCATTTGAGCAATCCGCTTCTCCAAAATGTATTTCTCATTGCGTATTTGAACTTCCTACACACAAAGTACTTTCTCAATACCATTGGAAATGAAGAACAACAACAAAATTTGATAACAAAATTCATTCAGGCTTTATTCAGTACTTTGATGGAATAATCAGCTAGATGTTTCCGCAGCATCGAAATTTCTTCTTCATGATCACGAACCTTAAGAAAAACATCCTGCAAATATATAAGGTCTGACAATTATTTGGTTTATGTGATCCTACTGATTGCACCATAATCAAGTAAACAACCTGTTTCAAGCTTTTAGATTTATTTACTTCCGCCACTTGCATCATTCCTTGACTAGATGAATTAATGACAGGAGTATAATCTACCTCTGTCTGCAATCTAGAAAGACAGGTAACAACTCTTAGAAAACATAACAAAAACCAACATAGCAAGGTGCACATTTCTAGTTCCAGTACCGTCCAGTAGTGAATGAAGATACTGGCGAAGAAAGCAATGATGAGCCAGGACTATCTGCCAACACCTGATCACTAAGAAGTCCCTTCACTGTCCCATTCATCTTTCTAACCTCCGGAATTTGAGTGCTAGAACCCTTAGAATTTGCACGCAACTCTTGGTGAATTGTCAAGACACCGGATACATCAACAGAAGATTCATCCACACTTCTATTCCCATCATCTGTATGATTGATCTCAAATGTTTCATGAGAAAGCCCATCAAATTTGCCTACAGGTTTAGCTCTTTGAAAAGTTGGTTCCTTGGCACTCTGCACAAAATAGCAATTTTATAAGAGGTAGAGGCAAAGTCTGTGACAGCCAAAAAATGACAACAGCTAATAATTGCATTATACTGCTATTAATATGCAAGTAGCAATTTCAAGAAAAGTAAAATCATATTGGACTACTGTTGGTAGTCTATTTATAATTTACACTCATTCTGATATTAGGAGAAATGTCTTCTGAAATATGGCCTGGTATGAGTCCAATGAAATTTGTCAAACAATTCTTACATATTTATCCAACTCCATTGTCTTCCTACGAAGCTCATCTCTTAATCTGTTATTCTCCTCCACCTACGTAAAATTATAAATTAGGCATGAATAAATTGATGCAAAATCTGAAGTACTATCACAGAACCTCTGATACACCAAAGTTACAAAATTCAATAAAACAAACTTTTCCCAGAAAGCATGAAATATAATAACTGAAAATAATATAATGAGGTAAAAAAGTATCAATCATTAAGTCCATTCAAACAGTCAAGTGAACAGGGATTTTAACAGTTCCTGAGTATCTAACATAAAACCAAAAGCATATGAGATTAGAGGTGATCCTGTGCACATGAATAGGAAAGAAAGAGACTGCTTTGAGTCAGCGGATAAGAAAACAAATATAGCATGAAATTCTCCCTCTAACACAGCCATTTTAGATGAAATAGAAGGCAGCGCATACAAAATAATGAAGGAAGTACACAAATCCAGTAACAATTGTTAGAATAGTTGGATCTACCCTCAAAACTATTTGGCAATGGGTGGATGAGACCAACTATATATTAGGATCGTCTAATAGCATGTAAAGGGCGATGTGGGATAAGCCATTGTTCTACACCCACCCTCACTTGCAAGAGCCTTTGTTAAATGCTGCAAGAGCCTTTGTTAAATGTTGCATGAGCTTTTGTTAAGTGCAGCAAGTGAGACATGTTATAAAGGTGAGGCAAAAACTCACTCTGACAAGTGATACCACGTTAGAATAGTTAAATCTACACTCAAAATCAATTGACAATGAGTTGGGAAGCCCAACTATATACTACGATCGTCTGAAAGCATGTAAAGGGCGATGTCGGATCAATTACTACTCAACATCCACCCTCAGTTGCAAGAGCCTTTTGTTAAGGGCAGTATGTGGGATCTCGTATGGAGGTAGATAACTGTCACGGGCATATACAAAGGGTGAAGAAAATGATACCGTATTAGTGTACTTGGATCGATACTCAAAACTAATTGACAATGAGTGGGGGAGCTGAACTATATATTAGAATCAGCACCCTCCCTCACTTGCAAGAGCCTTTGTTAAGGGCAACAAGTGGGACCTCGTGCGTAGGTAGATAACCGACACGAACAAATTCAAATGGTGCAATGAAAACTTGCTCTGATACCATATTATTATAATTGGATCTACACTCAAAATCAATTGAAATGGGTGGGGGGAGCCCAACTAAATATTAAGATTGCCTAAGAGCATGTGGGATAAGTCATTGCTCAACACTCACCCTCACTTGCAATAGCCGCATTTTTTGAATTTGCCCGTGCCGGTTATCTACCTCCGCACGAGATCCTACTTACTGCCCTTAACAAAGGCTCTTACAAGTGAGGGAGGGTGTTGAGAAGTGGCTTTTGTTCCACATTGCCCAATGTCAAGTATTGATACAAACATATAGTAGCCTAGTTGGGCTCCCACCCACTCATAGCCAATTTATTTTGAGTGTAGATATAACTATACTAACATGGTATAAGAGCGGATTTTCATCTCACCCTTATATTATGCCCATGACTATTATCTTTCTCCGCACAAGGTCCCACCTATTGCCCTTAACAAAGGCTCGTGCAAGTGAGGGTGGGAGTTGAGCAGTGACTTATCCTACATCGTCATTTTCATGCTCTCAGGCGATCCTAATATATAATTGGGATCCCCCAGACATTGTCAATTGATTTTAAGTAGATCCAACTATACTAACAACAATTACCATCAGCGCCTGATTGAGTGATTAGAGTACGGTTAAAGAGTGATTGCTTAATTGTGTCTGCAATATCTTATAGAATCTCTTGCAAAAGATGAGTAAAATATGGAAAAAAAGAAAAGAAAAAATGAAAATCCGGTAATGGAAGCAGCAATATTAGTAGTAGTAGTAGTAATGATGATGATGATAAAAATAAAATAATAATAATAATAATAATAATAAAATCAACAACAGCCACAGGTTAACAATTAATGATCAAATGCAATCCAAAGAACTAACAGTTGGATACCTGCTGCTTAATGGTGGCTTCTGCAGCTTCAACAGCCTTCATGACCTGAAACCGTGGTTTGGCATAAGAGAAAATTAAAGAGAGAGAGAATTACAAGAGCGTATAATAACTTATGAAAGACCATACGACAAAAGAACACCAAAGACGATAAGGGTTTGTGAAGGAAACTAACACCAAAAGGTTGTGAACGTGAAATTAATAAAGATAATTTTTACAGCGCACATATGTAAAAAATGACATGGTTAAAGTTTGGACCATTCCTTCCATATGCTTCCCACGTAACATTTAAGAGTTGAAGATAGATCAAATAATTAAGAAACATTAAATCAAACAATTGGATGAGTAAAAAGCAGAGGTTAAAATTTTGCAGTCTACGCAATATATTTTAATGTACATTGATATTCAAAGTTTACACTTGTCAGCAAAATTAGAAGGGCTAAAATGACACTTGAAAGCGAACAAAGGGATTAGGTAATGTGGCATCTAATAGAGCATTCCTTTACTTGTCAAACACACCACATAAACTGTTTTCAGCATATGAGCACGGATAATCTCCATGGTATCTACTCGAATCTTGATATAATTGACCAGCTACAGAATTGAATATAGGATTTGATTAAGGAAAACGGAATCTCCATAGAAAAATGTTGTCTTTACATAGCAGTTAAGGAAACAATGGAAATAAACTCAAGGTGGCTTATGAGAACATATGAAATTCACTCAAGGATTTCTTTTAGTTTCTGTTAATAGAATAGATGAATTATTAAACTTCATAGCTACCAAAAGAGTAAACAATTGATCTCCACAGATAACAGGTGAAGTGATTACAGACAAAGGTAGGTAATGGAATAACAGGTAATCTCCTAAAACAATTATAATTATCATAATGACAATAATAAAAACAAAACCTCGTGCAGGCCGTATTCAACTGGCAATCCCTCTTCGTCCCCGGCAGCCATGTGATGTTGGAGTGAGTGAGAGGCTCTACTGGGTTCCCGGTCGTTAGAAGTTGGACTTGATCGATGGTATATGGAACCCTAACTCGATAAGGACCCGAAATGAACGCGGCGGTGTTACTTGTCTTGTTTCTTTCAACGGCTTTTGATCATGTCTTGGAGTTGAACGAGTTCACCAATCAAATTCTTCCGAATACTAACCGCAACCAGATCGGGAAACCACAGGCAAAAGGAGATCAGCTTAGGGCTTCGTGTCCCAATCGCCACTGCTACGAAACAGTGAACGAGTTCACCAAACATGAAAAGTAAAAGGAAAAACAATGCTTCCCAACTCAACGGACGCATTTACGGTTTTCCTATGGCTCTCCTTACTGCCTAAAAATGCACTAGTATTTTACTCACACATCACTCAAATTTTAAACATTAAGCGTCACATTATTAATAAAAATATATAAAATAATCTTACTTTCAAAATTACGGACATAATGGTCATTTTATACTATGCACATGCATCCGATATTTTGAGGTCGCTTTTGGTGCAATCCAAAATAAAGTAATTTTAGTGTAAAAAATATTGATTTTGTAAAAAAAAACATGGTAGTTATGATTTTAATAATATCATTCAAGTTTTACTTTATACATGGCACATGGTGATCAGTTGAAATTCAAAATTGCGTAATTTTGAATATACCCTAAATGGCTAACTTGAATGGGATCTTAATCCATATGACTATTCTTCAATTTAATCCAACAAATACTTATGATATTTGCAAATCAACCCTAATCATTCTTAATAAACAAGACATTTTAATATTTTTTGAATTCACCCTACTCAAATCAATCCAAATAAATTAACCTCAAATGAATTAAATAAACTTAACTCCCACATCCATCTTGACATCACCCAAATTCACTCACTCACCATCTCAATTTATTTTGCAAATTATTTAATCAATTCATTATTATTTGAAAATCATTAGTGACAACTGCGTCCATATTTTAATATCATCACTACACTCTAACCTAATTTCACTCAATGCCATAATTGAAAATTTTTAATTTGTTCACATTCTCAAAGTTTGTATTCTGCAAGTTTGTCACTAAACATATAATGTCCTTGATTCAAACAAGCCTAATATGGTTAGCAAGATAAGAGCCATTTTGTCATTTTTGATTGTTTGTCGCGCGCCCCCTGCTCAAGTAATCACCCGTAGCTTAGCACCGCACAACCTCGTATTCCGAGTGTCGATTGTCGCAAATTCTTACACGCTCCGGAAGCACCTACTCTCGTTTGCGACGTCATTTTGATTTTGATGAAAACGACGTCGTTTTACGTGTTACACACCCGCGTTCGGCTCAAACAACCGATAAATATATAAGCACAACTGATGAATATAACAACACAACTAGTGAATATAGAAGCAGAACTGATGAATATTCACCAGTTGTGCTTCTATATTCACCAGCTGTGTTGTTATATTCATCAGTTGTGCTTCTATATTCACTAGTTTTGTATATTCATCAGTTGTATTCTATATTCATCAGTTGCGCTTCTATATTCATCAGTTTTGTGTATTCATCAGTTGCGCTTCTATATTCACCAGTTGTTCTACTAAATTCACCAGTTGTGCTTCTATATTCACCTGTTTTGTATATTCATCAGTTGTGTTTCTATATTCACCAGTTATGCTTCTATATTCACAAGTTGTGCTTCTATATTCATCAGTCGTACTTCTATATTCATCAGTTGTGCTTCTATATTCACCAATTGTTATTTTCTACAAATATTGAAGCATAAATCATCTGATGAATATAGCAGGTCAACTGATGAATATCGAAGCACAACTCATGAATATACAAAACTGGTGAATATAGAAGCACAACTGGTGAATATACAAAACTGGTGAATATAAAAGCACAATTGGTAAACATAGAAGCATAACAGATGAATATACAAAATTGGTGAATATAGAAGCACAACTGGTGAATATTCATCAGTTCTGCTTCTACATTCACCAGTTGTGCTATTATATTCATTAGTTGTGCTTATATATTCATCGGTTGTTTGGGCCGAGTGCGTGTTTTAATGTGTAAAATGTAAAACGACGTTGTTTTCATCAAAATCAAAAATAACGTCGCAAACGGAAGTAGGTGCTCTCGGAGCACATAAGAGTGATTGATCGATTGTTACCATATATAACTAATTTTATAGTACTCAACTAAATATGTAAATGAAATTTATAGAAAAAATATTGATTTATTTCTTTACAATATGAAACCGTTACGAAAATATGCTGAAAAAAGAGAGAGACCCGCGATAGAAAAAAATATAAGAAAGTAAAAGAGGATGAGGGATGATTCCTTCCTCGCATTCATTCTCCTTTTATAGGAGAAATTCAAAACAACATATGTAAATTTTTTTAGTTATGTTTGATTTCGCACATGTCAAAAGCAAATTTTCTTCAGTGGCTTACCTAGGATGCGTTGGATGTGACAATACACACGCTCATTTGTTGTCGTATATGCCAAAAATAACATAATATTTTTTCAATGGGTGGGTCTTTATTTTGTATCACTTGTGAGTATTCCTCCTAGATATAAAATTTTTCAACTCTGAATATCTGTCGAAACAACTCAAATTTATTCCTTTATAAAAATATATCTTCAATTTGCTCCTCAGTTCTACATACTTCGAACTCAATCTCGTCATCTTTCACTAACTCTCAAATATTGTGATACTTGATTCCAATATGCTTGCTCGTGCCATAATATAATAGGTACTTGACTTAGGAAATAGTCAACTTATTATCACACATCTTCAATATGGGCTCCTTCTGGCTATGTTCCAAGTCTTCCAATATGTGTCAATTTCAAACTACTTGACGAGTTGCATTAATTATTACAATATACTCTGCTCTAGCTGTAGAAAAAGACAACAACACATTGCTTCTTAGATCACCATGAAACTACCCCATCTCCAAGATTGAAAGCATGTCATGATGTAATATATTGAATTTCCTCATCAACAGACCAATTTTCTAAATAATTTCTTATAAAAAATGTCATTTGTGTGAGAGTTCAAATTCTTATAATCTCGTGTCATAATAATATATTGGAGTATCTGCTTTTTTGCTAAAAAGATGACTGTTGAGGTTGTTCCCATGAACTGGCCCATGAGTCCCACCCAGTTCATATACAATGTTCCACCTAATTGAAGTTACGTAACGAGGACTGATAACTATGCTCTTGAAGTATGGAGTTTACTAACTTAGTTATTTCATCCTTCTTTATTTCCGTTCTTTCAGCAACCGAAGTAAGCATTGACTCTAACTTCATTACCTCAAATTTGAACTTCTTCAAAATATATTCACTATACTTCTCCTGAGATATAAAGAATCAATGATCACTTTGTTCAATATTGATGCCTAAAAAGTAGGATATCAATCCCATGTCAGTCATCTCAAATTTATGAGTCATCGCCTCCTTGAACTGACGTACAATGCCTCTGAACTCCTCGTAAATATCAAATCATTCACATACAAGTAAATTATCAATATTTCAACATATGCACCTATCTTGATGTACAATGTTTGATCATAAGGGTACTTTTAAAAACCCATTATGTAGCATATATGTATCAATCCTCGAGTACCATGCTCATGGAGCTTGCTTTAGTCATTATTATGCTTTTTTCAATAAGAGACACTGCTCTCATGCCTTCTCTGAACATATCATGGTGCAATTTGATAAGTCATAATTATTTAACCTATTTTATATTTAACTCACTTGATTTTTGACCATCCGAGAATTTAAACTAATGCTTTTAGTGAGTTTTATATTTACATACTATTTTAGACTTTTCAAACACCACATAAAATAAAAGTTTTATACAATAATGTATAGACTAAAAAAATCAAATCAAAAGGGATGAATCACAAAAGTTGTTTGCGCACTGCCTATGTAGGGGCATGACAGAATTTGTACGCGTGTCACCATTCAGAAACAAGCTAAAAGCTGACTCATCAAGCAGCAGTGTGCAGGATTGAGCGTGCGGCGTTTCTAAATTCTGCACATGATTTGCTTTTGTTCTCAATTGAGACAACATTGACTTGACAACTTTCAAGGGTCATATCTTTTGGGTCTAATGTCCGATTTTAATGATTCAATTTGTGTTATAAAAAGAAAGCAGTTCACTACAACTTTTATTTAGAATTTAAAAATAGATTTGGACTAGATTCATGCCAAAAGAGCCAACAGAGTTTGAGTGTAACTAGGCTCTCCTAATTTGATTGAAATTTTTATTTCCCAGTTTTAAAAACGATAGAAGTCTAATTTATACAAGATATTCTTAAGAAAATCGGCCAAGCTAATCATAGAAACAGATACAAAAGCTTCTTGAGAGAGATATCTCAGTTATATATGTGTTAGAACTTAGAATTACATTATAGAAGGAGGGTCTCTCTCTTATCAACAGATTCCCTCTCTCCTCTTGAGTCCAAAATTCTTTTAAGATTTCCTCTCCTGACGTTAGTAGCGTAGTAAGGGTTAAGGTTTCATAGTGAAGAAACAAGTTGGATTTGTATGGATAGCACTTATGTATCCATCTTTGTGTTCTTCCAAGGTCATGTAAGGCGAAACTTCCTTATAAAGTTCAAGTTAGTTACCTTGTAAATTTGATATTGTGAGATTTTTATTTGGTAAGTGTGTTATTGAGTTTGCTTTCAGTGAATATTGGTTTCACATCATAGCCTAAAAATATATGTTTTGTTGTATTCATTCTATTGTTGATTTGGTTGTGAATAGTAGGACAAATATCAACTAGATGAGTAACAAATAAACATACGTCGCGCATGTTTATGTGGTAAATAAACTTTAGATAGGCTAGGGGCAGACTATCTAGACCGAACTTTCCACCATTAATCTTAATGTGTATGATCATCCTCTTTACTTCGTCTCACATTTTGGCTATAGAATTCCTATCATTGAAAGGTAGGATGATATTAGTGTGGGAGCAATTGCTTACACTTTGTAATGAAGTGTGCATGAGATCATAAATTTTACTAAGTTTGGTTCATTACATGATCTTATTCTTTTAATCTATGATCAGCAAATTCACAAGTAAAGTAATAACTAGAACTATGCGTCTTAGTGCTGATATTCTTCTCACTTCTTTCAAATTCTCCCTCCATTTGCTTGATTTTCAACTGTTATTCTTTATTTGATTCTCTTCCATCATAAACTCTCATTATCTATTTTATTTATTTTTTTAGTTACTAAGTTGGCTGGTCGCAACCTATCCATGTGGTTTTGACCTTAACTTATCATTAACTAGTGCAGTTAGGAGTTTATTTTCATAATACTCATAAACTATGAATTGAAATGTGTACTATTACTATGATATTTGAACTATTTACTTGGAATTTGAACTATAACTGTTAAACCTTAAATTTGAGTTAAGATCTATGAACTTTTAAACTTATAACTATCAAACTATGAAATAATTTATGTATTATAAGCTATAAGTTGTGAAGTTAAACAATAAATTATGAACTATAAACTTTGAACTTAGAATTTAAACTTTGAACTATATACTTTGAGCTTGACCTTTAAACTGTAAAATTTGAACTTCAACTATGAAATTAAAACTTTGAACTACGAGCCTTAAACGATGAACAAAGTATTAAATATGAATACAAAAAACAAATTAGAACCACAAGCATTTGAGATACAAAACATTAACGAACATATTCAAGTTGGAGATCAGATATGAAGTACTTGAATACATTATATACACAACAAAAGCCATTATCCATATACTTCAACAAAAAGGCATTGATTGTGCTGAAGTTCGAATTGGACAACAAAAACATAATAAAGTCATAAAATGTCACTGAAAACTAAAACTCATCAAAGGACGAGTTATCAATGGCACCACTATTTTCTTCAACATCATCTTCCCTAACATATTTGTTCTTCTACGGGCAATTACAAGAATCATGCTAGTGCGATTTCTTATAAATGCATATTTCTTATCTTATTTTTGAAATCTCAACTACTTTTTGCTTAACAATTTTAAATTCAATCCACATTTCTTGTTAAATGCAGGTTTTTAAGTATGTATAATAAACTCATCATGTTTTAAAGATCTAACGAGGGACTGAATAATAAAGTTCTTACTTAGTGGAGTGTTCTTTGACTCTCTAGAAAAAAACCAATCTTATAGACTTCATGATATACATTGAGTTTCAACTTATCTGACCCAACAATGGACAAACATTATTGAAACTATACCTAAAGCTCACTGACTAGTTATTGGATCCTGCAGAGATGCATTACTAACATAATCCATATATAATTTCAAAATTCACTTGCTTACTCCAGCGATTCAACAAATAAGCCTTAAGGATGATTTATAAATCTCAACATTTCCATACCAAAAACCCATGACGACGCATGTATCCAAAACTCACAAATAACTCACAACTATAATGCAATATTTCACCCATTGAATCATAAAAACCTAAAAAGGAATTTAAAATATTTAACATATACATTATTCATTAATTTATATTAAATACTTGAATAATATAAATACCATAGACAAATGACTCCCGCTCTTCTTGTCTTTAATTGTGAACTTCTTCTAAAAAAATTACTATTTGAATTTAACTAATAACATTGCAGTCGTAACATACATCACATATCTCAACATGCACCAAATAGAAAAGTGTACATGAATAAATATTCCCAAATATTCTGTATACCGGATAAGTTCATATGTGACAGTGTTTGGCTCACACTTTTTCTTTCTAGTCATGTTATTTTTTTGGCTCCAGGTATCTTAGATCACTTTGCAGGTATTCTGAACATTAATGCTACCTATCCTTTTTTGAAACTCAAATTTCAGTTTAGCAGTATGTGGAATCTTCCTCCTAATTTTGTAGTTGTGGTTTCATACTATTGGAGTATTTCAGGTCCTTGCCTTGATTTATATCACGACCTCTCCAAGTTGAAGCATCTCAAGATGGATCTTATTCACCATTTTGGGAAGGTAACCAGTGATATCTATATATGACTCAAGCAAGCTAGAGAAGCCTTATCCCCACATTCATAGTCATCTCTAAGATGACCCGGTCAATTGTGCCTTCCAAAATGAAAGAAAGAGGCTGCTTAGACACCTTCATCAAGTTCAAAAGAACGAAAGTTATTCATCTTCATCAAGAATCCAAATTTCAATGGGGTAAGCAAGAAGATTTTGACTGTCCCTTTTTTTAAGATTTCCTGAAGAAAAGAATGGAAAGAAGTTCTATTAACAGACTTCAAATCCTGGATAGAACTTGGACTAAGGTCCCTTTTCCGATATAAGAGCACCTAATTGATCATTTCAAACTATTATAGGTACTCCTTGGGCTGTGATTCTTTTAATAATATGTTGGCTATCAGTGCATTTATGTGTCATGATGATGGCTTGGCTCATTGCACTCCATTTTCAGATGATGATATCAAAACAACCTTCTTCGCCATTAACAACAACAAAATACTAGGTGTTCA
>NQLW01000048.1:6050144-6087324 GCA_002312845.1 Kalanchoe fedtschenkoi
GATTTATTTAGCTACTCTTGAAGATAGCCCAATGATTAAAGTTCCCCTAATTCCAAAATGCACTATTGTTCTGGATTTTATTAATTTTCGACTCAAATCATGGGAGCATAAACATCTATCTTATGCTGAAAGAGTGGTCCATCTCAGATCGGTCCTCAATTCTCTCCAAGTCTATCGTCATAGAGTTTATGGGGCTACCCAAGGCTGCTCTTAAAGCTATTGATCGTATTTTCAAGAAGTTCTTATAAAAAGCTGAGTCTAAATCTCTAATTAGATGGACGCAGGTTTATCTCCCACCTTCTTGTGGTGGTCTCGTTGTCTAGCCAACAATTCACACAATCAATAAGTAACTAGATTCACAACACATATAGGAACTATAGTAATTGTATTGCTCTCACACAATCTTACAACTAATTATTGAAGAGACTCAAGTCTTCACCGACCTCGCCTTTGAAGGATGCACAATTGAAATTAACTAATTCACCAAGAACGTCGGGCATGAAAGCCAATATTGGTGAAGAAGCTGTCAGATTGGTGAATACACTTTATTCTGTCCAGAAATTGCTTTCGCGACAAAATGCGGTGGAGTTGAGGCGCTTGCCAGTCTGTATGAGAAGCATCTCCCTTAGTACCAAATTACCTTCAGAGAATCAATTTTAGTTATATATATAAAAAAAGAAAATGACGTTTTTTATAGCCAAACGACGTAATTTTCGCACAGAAATCTAAGTCTTATAATAATATTAGTTTAGGAAGGTAATGGTAAATTTTATTTTAGAAAATCAGTCCAATATTTTTCATCACATTCTTTTTGGAAATTGTGCTAGTTCACACCACAATTGAGTAAACGGTGGTAGTTCAGAGCCCCTTTTTTCCCTAGATTCTATTAGTTTTAGGAAAATAGTGTCAGGATGTTCGTAAAAAATCTAACAGTATGCACCTTATTTGGTAACGGTGTAGTTCTGATTGTAATTGCATAAGGATGGATAGTTCAGTTTAACTAACAAGATGTTGGCCTAGTGGTCTTGGGTGTTGTTTAACAACCTTAAGGTCCTGAGTTCAAGTCTTGACCCGCAGTGAGTATGGATGTACGCTATCAAAGTGGAGGGGGTGTGCGACCCCTGGCCACCAAGGGGGAAGTGGAGAACCACTATCAATGCCCTTTATAGAAAAGAAAAAAAAAGGATGGATACTTCGGAGCCCTTTTTGAAATTTTTTCCTTTCAATTATAGTTCACATGATAATAGGAGGTTAGTCTTCTAAATCCAAAACTATGTTGTTTTTCATTTATTATTTTTAGCTATCTTATTTCAAAATAAAAAATTTGTTTCTCTTTACATATGGATAGATTTAGGATAATTTTTCTGTAACAATTCAAACCAATAATTTAATGAGATAATTAGAAATGAAGGTGGCTTCATATTATTTATATAAAGGTCAGTCTAAAACTGGTTCTATTTGAATCATAAATTCGTAAACTTACACCGTTTTTAATTGTTTCTAAATAAGTAAGTTAATCAAAATTATGATCCTTAATAAACTTAAAATTTAAAACAACTGAATCATAAATTTATGCTCATATTAACTAAACGAAGATATACTCAATTTTTAGTTGAATAACATACCGATGAGGTCGTGAAAAGTTTAAGATTGTTTTATTCAACGGGTCGGTCGTGTTCGAGTTTTTTTTTTTAATCAGAATGAAAATCAGCCTTCATTCAACTGAAAAACATTTTCCAAAAAATATAAAATAAAAAATTTGTTCTTGTAAGAAACGAGAGTCGGGGTGCATAGCGTAATTGGATTTGCGTTGAGCAGAGGAGAGGAGCGAGAGCGGAAGAGGGCGGTGGACATGGAAATGGTGATGGTTTGAGCTGACTCTTTCTTCCTTTTGTGCTCTGGACTGCGTCTAGTTCCTCCACTATTTTGATTTGACCAATCCGCCTGTGAGTTTTTGTTGTTGTTCTTCTTCAAGTTCGTTGACTTACAAATCTCGGCATTTTCTCTACTACCTGATTCCTCCGATTTCCTCGCATGAAATTTCTCCGTACTGTGTCGTAAGTTTAAAAAAGTGTTAGCAAGTAGATCTAGGGCTCTCCCATCGATAACAGATAGCGTCGTTTTTCATGGTGCTACTTGCCTGCTGTCTACCATGACCGGAATTGACCTTTCATTCCACACCCACTCTCGCTGCTGCCCTATCTTCTCATGGAATGGCACATCATCTCTCCAACGGGAATCCTCCTCATCATCGTGACTTAGACCAGGTAGCATTTCTCGATTGCTGCTTCAGTTTTATCTTTCACCTCTATACGCAGTGATGCTGCTCTTTGTTTTTCTTCTATGGCTGACAACAACCTTCTTCCAGGTTATCACATCATTAAAGAAGGGTGCCCACCTTCTCAAATATGGTCGCAAAGGGAAGCCTAAGTTTTATCCCTTTAGATTATCAAGTGTAAGTAAGCTTTACTGTATTTTAATTGCTTTTATCTTAATTTATTTACAAGCCATGTGGTGCATAATTGGTTGTGGTCAAATGTTAAGCTAGTTATACCGCTCTTCTTAACTCTTACCAAAACAATACCACTGAGTTTAGTTTGCACTCATGCCCGGAGAATGGTGAACACCCAAAGTTTTGTCTATACTGTTTAATTTGTATCTGACTAGAGAACTTCTGTAATTTCATACTTCTTCCGAATATTTTTATCTGAAAGACTGTTTGGCACTGTTTGTGTGTCCACTTGATCCTGCGGGTGGCAGAATTTAGTCATGCCATTTGAAAAATGACATTTTAGTGGCTTGAAACATTTACAGCTATGCCATTGCTGAAGCGATTTACTTTAGTGAAAAAAAAATTAACTGATTTGAGTTTTCTTTTGTCTAGGAATACATTGCAGGTTGTGCCATGTATTTCTTACTCTATCCCTTGATTGTACATAATTTTTTCAATTGTGCATAAGAATTTTCGATAAAATTCTGCTATGAATGCATCTATTGGCTATTAATTTTTAATTTTGGTTTCTTTCTTCTGATGGACCAGGATGAATCTACATTGATTTGGGTGTCAAATAGTGGGGAAAGAAGTTTGAAGCTTTCAACAGTGTCAAGAATTGTTCCCGGGCAACGAACTGTGAGATTTGTTTCTCCCATTCATATATGCTTCTGTCTGTGGGTACTTCGTTATTTCATCTTTTTGCTGAAATATTTTGTTTCTAATTATATATCAGGCTGTTTTTCAAAGGTTCCTGCGACCTGATAAAGACTACTTGTCTTTTTCTCTTATATACAACTACGGCAAACGATCTCTTGATCTGGTAGTGAGCAAGTTCATCAACATTCTCCAATAAGCAATTATTTTATTTATGTTCAGTATAGTTTTAAGTTAACAGAAAAATGTTTCCAGTAATATTAATTTTTATCCGTGTCAGATTTGCAAGGATAAACTTGAGGCCGAGACATGGATCGCTGGTCTCCAACATATATTAGTTTTAAGACGAGGTGGGCGCTCAAAGATTGATGGATGGAGTGAAGGAAGCTTATACTTGGAAGTAATATCTAAACTTACAAATTTTACTGCCGCAATAATTTTATATGTGTGCCATATACTTGTAAGTGTACTGCTTGCATATGCATTAGCAAAAGAGAAACTAGCATTCATGTATCCATGCACATAATTTTTCTGTTAGAAAAGATAGTCACATGTTTATCCTAATGATATTGAATTCCTGCTTGGTCTTAATATTATTTATGTAAATTAATTATGGCGTACTTCATGTAGGCTTTATAGTATCTAATGAAGTACGTTGTTCTAGTAAAATGCCATAGTTGGCTAAGGTATTTGTTGGATTTATTCTCGCGGGAGTGATTGCTCTATTATTCTCGTCTTTTAGTTTTAAGAATGGTTTACTTCATACTAGTTTCATTTAATTTGGGTTGGTCGTTATGTAATTTTGAAATCCAAGGATTAGATCCAATATTTTTAGTGCTCGGAGTAATAATATCACAACCTCTTATTATGTTGTGAACCAAAAACACTTACATGATATAAAATATTATATATGCTGTGGATGTGCAATTTTTTTTCTTTTTGCCGTGCGGGCACGCATGCTTTCTGAAATTTGAGTTTTTGTGACATTTAGGGCACAAAAGAACTGAACTTTGGTAGTCCAACTAACAGCTCCACTAGTGCGCATACTGGTTTTAGTCACTCAGAGTTGTCTACTAGCGTTGATACAACTGCCTCATTTAATAGTTATCATCTTGAGAACCCAAAGAACTTGGAGAAGTCGCATGCAGAAAGGGAACCAGGAAATATGCAGGCAAAGAGTTCGAATTCAGATGTTCTCAGAGTCAGTGTTTCTAGTGCGCTTAGTACTTCAAGTCATGGTTCTGTACCAGATGACTGTGATGCCTTAGGTGATGTTTATATGTGGGGTGAAGTGATCTCTGATGATTTTGTCAAGGTTGAGCCCCAAACCAGTTCGAGTGCTATCAGTGCTCGAGTAGATGTGCTTGTTCCTAGGCCATTGGAAGCTAACGTAGTCTTAGATGTACATCATATTGCATGTGGGGTCAGGCATGCTGCTATAGTCACTAGACAAGGTGAACTTTTCACGTGGGGTGAAGAATCTGGAGGACAGCTTGGTCACGGTGTTTGTAGAGACGTCATTCAGCCTTGCCTCGTTGAATCATTAGCAGCTTATAGCGTTGATTTTGCTTCCTGTGGGCAGTTCCATTCCTGTGCAGTTACCATGACTGGTGAACTATATACTTGGGGAAATGGCACTCACAATGTTGGACTTCTTGGTCATGGTAATGATGTCAGTCACTGGATACCCAAGAGGATTTCTGGTTCACTTGAAGGACTTCAAGTTGCGTCCGTAGCTTGTGGTCCGTGGCACACAGCCTTGATAACATCAACTGGACAATTATTCACATTTGGCGATGGAACATTTGGCGCCTTGGGTCATGGAGATAGGGTGACTGTATCATTGCCTAAAGAAGTTGAATCTTTATCTGGCTTAAGGACAATTGCTGTTGCATGTGGGGTGTGGCACACTGCCGCGGTGGTTGAGGTCATTGTGGCACATTCAAGTTCGAGCATTACATCTGGGAAACTATTTACATGGGGTGACGGGGACAAGAATCGTCTTGGTCATGGAGACAAGGAGCCTCGACTTGAACCTACATGTGTGCCCGCTCTCATAGATTATGATTTCAGTAAAATTGCCTGTGGTCATAGTTTGACTGTTGGGTTGACTACTTCTGGGAATGTTTTTACCATGGGGAGTACTGTCTATGGTCAGCTTGGAAATCCACTTTCTGATGGGAAATTCCCATGCTTAGTTGAAGAAAAACTTGCTGGAGAGTCAGTCGAAGAGATTGCCTGTGGTGCGTACCATGTTGCAGTCTTGACATCGAGGAATGAGGTTTATACATGGGGAAAAGGTGCTAATGGGAGATTGGGCCATGGTGATACTGTAGACCGAAAAACTCCAACTCTTGTTGAAGCTTTGAAGGATAGGCATGTCAAATATATTGCATGTGGTTCAAATTACTCTGCAGCCATATGTCTTCACAAATGGGTATCTGGTGCTGAGCAGTCCCAATGTTCGACTTGCAGACAGGCTTTTGGGTTTACTCGTAAAAGGCATAATTGCTATAATTGTGGACTTGTGAATTGCCATTCATGTAGTTCTAGGAAAGCTTTACGAGCAGCAATGGCTCCTAACCCCAGTAAACCATATCGTGTGTGTGACTCATGCTATGTTAAGTTGAGCAAGGTTCTGGAAATGGGTGGTACTAACATGAAAAATGTAGTACCTCGATTCTCAGGTGAAAACCGAGATAGACCCGACAAATCTGAAACACGACTGTTGAAGTCCTCACTTCCTACAAATATGGACTTGATAAAGCTACTTGATAGCAAAGCTGTGAAGCAAGGAAAGAAAAATGACTTTTCCTCCGTGCACACGTCCCACACACCACCAGGTTTGCAGCCAAAAGATGTTTCATCTAGTAATGCCAAAAATCCTCAAAAGTCCGCTACAATTCAGTCAAGAGTTAGTTCAAGATCCATGTCTCCTATGTCTAGGAAACCAAGCCCGCCACGTTCTGCTACACCTGTTCCTACGACCTCTGGGCTTTCTTTCTCAAAAAATATTACTGAAAGCTTACAAAAAACTAATGAACTTTTAAACCAAGAAGTGCAGAAATTGCGAGCTCAGGTATTTTGAGTTTACAAGTTGAGTTGACAAGTTTGCTAATAGCATTCATATTTTAACGTTTACATGCATTCTATAGGTGGAGGGCTTGAGACTACGATGTGAATTTCAGGAACTAGAGCTTCAAAAGTCACAAAAGAGAGCTCAGCAAGCCACAACTCTGGCTGCTGAGGAATCTGCCAAATCCAAAGCTGCCAAAGAAGTTATCAGATCCCTCACATCTCAGGTTATTATTTGGCTTTCTTCTAAAATCTGTTTTTCCTCTTTCTAAAAATGAAAAAAAAATAATCAAACAAAATAATGACGTTGAGTACGTAATTACCTATAATTATTGGTATTTTACCAAGTTATAAATTCCGATTGTTAGTTGTAACCATCTTTGCTAGTTTAAACAAAACCCTCCCAACATTTCTGATACCTGAAGCTAGGGGCTTCCTTGTGTTCTTACTGCATTTAACAGTCAAAAAATGAACGGGGAAGTCATGATTGACTAATTCTTTTCTGCTAATGTTTTGGTGCTGGTCAGCAGTGCAATCTATACTTGGAGGTCAAAAATGCAAATCTTGGGCTGTTTTGTTAAGTTGAATACTCAAAGGCTATTTTTGAAAGTAATTATTGAACCTGACACCATAGAATAACAATTTTATCATTGTTTGGGGAGTCTGATAAATGTAATTCAAGCATAATCCTGAATTACTTTTCCCTGCTCTCAACATTTGTCCAGCTTAAAGACCTTGCAGAAACACTGCCTAATGAAATTTTGAGACAAACTTACCTCTCAAATGACTTGAAGCCACAAGGATTCTGTTATCCAGATATGACCGGAGGCCTCCACTCTAGATCAAAATCCTCCCATGGTTCTCTATTGGATTCTCCGACTCGAGGAACCGCTCAACTGCTTCCAGATACCCCTAGGAGGCGATCTGACACATCCCAACCAAACTGGGTTCCTCAGACATCCAATAGGAGGGACGACATAAATGGTAGTTTATCAAACGGCGCAGAAGAGGTTCGCACCAGCACCATAAGCAACTTTTCTGACCATCCTATGAAAAAAGGCTCAGATTCCTTACAGGATGGGGACGACATGAAGATTACTGATAATTCAGCAGCTGGTAACAGCAACCAGGTAGAAGCCGAATGGATAGAACAGTATGAACCTGGCGTTTATTTAACTCTTGTTGCGTTTAGTGATGGTACTAGAGATCTCAAAAGAGTTCGATTCAGGTATGTATTTTGTCTTCAGATTTGCCTGACACTGATTTCTCTGTAGAATCTACCGTCTTCTACCTATCAGTGTTGGTCATATGCACTTTGCTCCGTAGCAAGCATTTATTGCAGATAAGCTCACTTGCTCATCATGCAAATGCAGCCGAAGGAGATTTGGTGAACATCAGGCAGAGAGTTGGTGGTCAGAAAACCGCGAAAAGGTATATGAGAGATACAATGTACATGGATCTGAGAAATCTGTTTCTGGTCGCACACCTAGGGGACCTGAATCTGCCATCCCGCAATCATCAGTCACGTAAAGACAATGGAGATTTCACAGCATTACTGATTTTAGGGTATTCTCAAGGAGTTAATATATATGAAGGGAATGTATCAGGAACTTCACCCTTCTCCAATTTTTCCCTCCACGGTCACTAATCCATCATTTTGTTATAATTTCTTATTTGGATTCACTTTCATATGAGTGTTGTGTGTACTTGATTGTATATATATGTATATGAGAGAGCTGTTGAGGATGAAGTATTTATTTCATGGAGACTCCGGGGCAGTGTGACTTGGTAGTACAAGTGCATGCATCCAAAGTTTCGGATGGTACTACGAGCATTTGCAAGTTGGAGATACGTGTAAGGTGATCCGTAATGAGTATGAGTGTCGATATTAAGATGAAGGGGTGTGCGGTTCTGGCAAAAAAAAATGCATGTAGAAAACCAATGCTCCGCTTAATTAGATCTTTCTGTATTTTTATGCTGCATCTCCTTCCGCTGATAAAATCAGAAACGTTATGCTTTTGTGTGATCAAGTTTGTTAGGGCTTGTTTCATTTAGTAGTGGATCGACAAAAATACATTAGTGGTCAGATTAATATTTTATAGAGTTAAGGTCGTAGATAGGGGGGAAATTGTCCGAACTATAACCCTCTTTCTCAAGTAATATCTAAATTAGTAAATTTTAAAAATAGATCAAGGAAATAATATTCTGTTAAACCCATTAACACTGTTGCTCTGTTTTGTTGCACTTATTGAGCTCTATTAAAATATGGTTTCTTATTATATTAAGCATTCAGTGAACCGAGTACTTGTTCTTTTTCTCTTAATGAATGTTTGGAAAGTCTGAATGATTTGTTACCGATTTTATATTTGAATCATTCAGAAGCTATATCTATACGATTATTATAATTATCTATTTATTTTTTTCACATATTTCTAGAATCAATTCTGCTTTACTTCAATCAAAATCACATCAATACCGACTACATCTAGTTTATTCAATCAGAATATCTCACACTTCATAAATAAATAATATTTTTATAATATAATTATAAGTACTATCTATAATTTTTTGTCTTAGACAAGAAGGTTAGCAAATGTAGATATGAAAAATAATAGTCCTAGCAAAATATAATAAGCACAAACTGATAAACCTAACTCAATGAATCATAATACTATATTATGATTACAAATTTAGCATTTTATTTAATTGTTTTAGTAATTATTAGAGAAATATGTATTATAGAATTAAATATATTACCTAATTTAAATAGGTATATAACTATTATGGGGCGGTCAGATCAATTTATGAGTGGTTAACTAAAGTCGGGTCGCGGCAGATATGGCAAATACTATACCCTTAACCTACCCGCCAATTTTTTTCGATTCGGTTACGGTTTTAACCACGGACATGATCAACTTAATTATTATCTATGTTGACCGGGGCGGGGACGATTCGATTACGATTCGGTTGCATTGTCATCCCTACACTCACCACTATTCTCCTATAAGAGGCTAATGAAACGCTTTTATGTTATTCAAAAATAAACATAACCTCACCTCAGTCTTTTTTGCATGCTAACTTTTCAAGAACAGCCTCCTTTCAAATTTAGATGATATACGTTCTCTAAGACTCAAATTGAAGTTTATTTTTAGGATTTAGTCACCACTTTACATTTTGAAAATTCCCAATACAATAATTATGAAAATATCACTAAAACCTTTTTCTTAGGCTCCAAACCATGTCGCAGAGCTAATGAATGACACTTGGAAACTTGTAGAGTGCCAGAGCAATTCTTTTAAGTAACACATAGTTTAAGAGCACTAGGACAATCCACAAAAGTTTAGCTGCTGAAAAATATTGGCCTCAGGATGGAGTCTCTAGCTACTATCTTCATCTGCACCAGATATACGGGCATATACATGAGGCCGCCCTCTGACAACTGGAGGGCCCCCTATTGTACACTGCACCAAGTACTTAATTAGAGTAATCCATGAAGCTCGACTGGACTGATCGATCTGGAATCTGATTGTTGGAATTGGTGTTTGTTCGAGACTGCTGGGTCTGTGGATGGTTTTGTTGTGCTTGGTGGCTGCCGTAGAAGTGTGAAGAGGCTTGCGAGGGGTACTGAAGAGGTAACCTGCTGCTAAAGGTGTGCCCATTTGATGTCGGGATCTGTCCAGTTTCTATTTTTAGCCTGTGGACCTCATTCCTCAATGCTTCATTTAGAGCTGCAATAACAAAAGCAAGCTTTTTCAAATTGTTCTCCCTTAACATCATTGTGCTGCAGAACCCAAATTTCGGACTGATATTGCATTGCAGATTCTAACATCGCTGTTGTCATTATATGTCTCAAGACTTAATGTTTCATTTCAGCAGTTCCATAATCCAAAATCTAGTCAAACCAATGTACAACAAGAAATGTCAAAGCATACACCACACATTTTATGAATGCTGAATACCTTCTCTCAAATGAGATTGTTGTTCCATAGCCTGTAACCGCAATTTGAGTTCTTTATTCTCAGCAGTCAATCCATTTGTGTCACTCTGCATTAATGGAAAAGTCAAATTTGATTTATATTCTCCATCAAATGCATGTTGTCTAAGGAGTAAAGTATTCACACAGCCTATCAAATATTTACATGCTTGCATGATGGTCATACATTTTGCTAATGCTGCCATAATAGAACAATAGAGAAACTTCTATTTGCAATTCTCTCTTTTTTTTAGTTTTAGGGAAGTCCCTAAAATACGTTGCTATTGACAAAATCCAAAACAGAAATTCGTGATAGTATGACCTTATGCTAGCCAACAATCCATTTATTAGTGCAACTATCTTGGCTTTCCATTGATACATAAATGTCAATCACAGCAAAACATAAATACATCGAGTTAAAAGAGGGCCTTTTTCTCTAATAATTCATCATTTTAAAGCTATTGCTCACTTGTTCTACAATTGACATTTACTATATGAATCCACAGAAAGCTAGGAAAGGAATCTACACACAATTGTCCATCCTCATCTTGCATAAAGTTATAGATGGTAAAATAAAGTGTGACCAAAAATGTCTTTCCATAAAGGGCTCCTCCCTTTGTATAACGCCCTTGTTAAAAGATTTTTTATAGGGGGTGAAAACCCTCGCCCGAAAATGCAATATGCATCATGGCATAGCATATTTCTTTTACATCGGCTTGATATGAATTCTAGCAAATGTAAGTTATACTGAAAAATAGATAAAAAGAGCTTATATGTGGGACTAAGAAGATCACCAATACAATAAAAGGAAGAAGATAACAATCAACAATAAGCGTTGTTGCTTGAATTTAGTATAATAACTGCCGTGTGAATGGTAAATACTCATCCCCGAATATGTATATTTACACAACAAAAAGAAAACAAATGCAGTGACAAAGTGTATAATGAAAGTGTCTTACAGACTGGCTTAAAAAGCGAAATAATGCATGAAAAATGACTAAATATGGCACCAAGACATCATCCCACCTCATAATATAAGGCCAGAGTTAAAGATAATGTTTCTAAAACACTACTCGCAACATTGATATGTTATGACAAGATAGAGTTACAGAGTTGCCCCTCAGCAATTTTAAGGTTTTGCATTGGTATATAGCATAATTATGCACCTGCAACATCGTAACTTGAGCAGAAAGTGTTGTTGCTTCTGTTTGAAGCGTGTGAACCTTCCTTTCTAGCTCACTAGTGTACTTGATTTTCCTTTCCTTAGAGCGTGCCGCAGAGTGTCTATTTGCAAGAATTCTACACACCAGCGGAAAAAGACAAAACAATATAAAAATGGGAAGAAAAAAAATGACCACTATATATATTTAATATGGAGTTTGTGATATGGAGCTCCACCTTTTTAGAACCATCTATCGAATAGAAAAGCCTCTTGAAAAGAAATTATTCATTTTACAGACACGGAAGCAAGCCAAAAATGACTTAGGTAAGAATTTCATTTACAGAAAGTAGGCTTGGTGTCTCATGAGTGCAAGTGACTTTTTTCCTTCTCCACCCTCTTTCTAATATTGGGTTTCCAGTCTACCCTAATTTTTAGTTTGTTTTCTAAACTACCATGCGTAATAAACTGCAGTTCATAACTTCATGGCCCATTCCAACTCATTTGGCAGACATGCATGCAAACCACAATACTGTAGTTTTAGTAACCGAAGTTGTGAACTGCAGTTTAATATAAATAGGGAAGTTTAAATAAAATGAACAAAAAACTATGGTAGATGAAAAATAAAATGTTAAAAAAGGGTAGATTGGAAAAAAATAGTTAAATACTCATCTTAAAAGCTAAGTAATCAACACCCTCCCAACTCCTAAAGTAAGCTTGTGGAGCAGTATCTCATTCAAACTTTGAAATGGAAAAATAAGAAATTCACCAGGTATTCTGAGGACCTATGAAAAAGTGGATCATTCCAATATTCAGGATCACAATCAGAACTTTTTATGCAAAAGCCTGGGCAGCAGCAACAAAAAGTGAGGTGGAAAACAACGAGCAAACCTCTTAGCCCTCTTGGGATCAATCAGAGCGAGTTGAGCGAGTTTGTCAGCGGCCATAGCCTTCTTGACACCGTCAAACCCGGAGTCAGCTTCAAAGACGGACCCATCGACGGAGAAGCTGTGCCTTCGGCGGTGGGTCTTAATATCGCCCTCATCGTCATCATCAGCATCACCCAGCACCACCTGCTTCCCCTCGCCCTCCATCATCCCCGTATTTGAGAGGCCAAGATTATCAAAAAAATCATCATCCACGGACAAACTGCGCTGACGGGCATAAGGGTTCGGCTCAGGTTTGACTTCTACTCCGACGGGAGGAGAGGGGATCGTAGGGGGTGAATCGAAGAGGTCAAGGTCAGGGTCGAGGAAAAGGTCATCCGGAAACTGCAGAAATGATTCCGACTGAGCTCGGCGGTGGTTGGAGGTCCGAGCTGGGGTTATCGACATGCAGTTTATATCGGGGAAAAACCCACCGCATCTGTCGCCGCCAAACATGACTGATGGGTTTTTAGAAAAGGGGAAGCGGAGAAGATTATCCGAATATATTGCCGTAGTTTTTTAGTCAGTAATTGTTCATGAGTTTGACGAGGAAACTGTTTGGAAGCCATGTTACTGTTACTAGTTAATTTCAGGAAAATATAAAAACGAAGAGAAGTTTTTCATGAATTTTTTTTAGGGATTTTTATCCAATCAGCTGAGTGTCACGGGCTAGCTCTCGGACTAGCTCGTGCGGCATTTGTTGGCTCACGCAACTGT
The DNA here is from genome assembly GCA_002312845.1 of Kalanchoe fedtschenkoi. Lineage (NCBI taxonomy): Eukaryota > Viridiplantae > Streptophyta > Magnoliopsida > Saxifragales > Crassulaceae > Kalanchoe > Kalanchoe fedtschenkoi. The sequence continues at coordinate 6,063,143 of NQLW01000048.1, forward strand.
CCGCAAGTCAGTCTTTTATCGCACAATTTGAGTATCTTTAAGGTAACAAATGATCATATAAATAACATATTTGCAAAAAGGACAGAGATCACACTACCACGTAAATTAAGTGGGTCGGGACATCAATTAAAATAAAAAGCGCATTTTATTGATATCGAAAAGATTACAACGCAAGTAGGTACGAGATACGACTATGCAAAGATTAGGGACTCGAAGAACGCACCTTATCCGATTGGAGTACCCCAACTACAACGCTGAACTATCCACTCCCCCGTAAAGAGCCAATGGGACTTTTTTCATTCTCATAGGAACAAACATGACTACTGCTTGTGCTAACATATTACATCTTAACTAGAAGTCATAGGTGTAACAATGCCCTGGACAAGCTTGGACTCTAACACTCTCCCCCACTCAATTCGCCGACGCTCTCGGCGACGAAGGCTGATCTTCTGGCTGGATGGTTTCTGCCGGCTCCCAACTAGCTTCTTCAACTCCCTCGCCCTTCCACTTGATTAAGTACTCCTTCTGATGTGCTCCAGATTGTGAGTGGGTGATCCTCTTTGATAAGATGTCATCAATCTCCTCCTTGTTGTTTGTAGATAGCTTGACCTCTGGCCTCTTTGTGACGCTCCTCGCTGAATCTTCATTATCCTTCTAGAATGGCTTCAAGCAGCTAACATGAAACACCGGGTAAATCTTCATCCATCTATCTTTGTGATGATTAGAAGAAGGCCTCCATACTTATGAATTAAGAGTTTGTCGTTGCCTTTAAGGAACCTTAGTTGTTCTTGAAACACTTTCACCAACATCAAGTCTCCAACTTTGAACTCTAATGGCTTCCTCTTCTTATCTGCTCACTTCTTCATCCTTTTCGAGGCTTTCTCCACGTATGCTTTAGCTATGTCGTTATTTACTTCCATTCTCTTGAGAACTTGAATGCCCTTGGGTTTTCCTACGTATATTGTCCTAATGAACTATGTGGCATAAATGGTTTTTGACCCCTCATCTTTTCAAAGGGACTCTTGTTAGAAGTCGAACTCTTGTGTAAGTTGAATCAAAACTGGGCATTATCTAACAAATTGATCCAGTTTATCTGATTTGCATCACAAAGTGCTGCAAATATTCTTCTAACATCCCATTAAAGCATTCTATCTGTCCATCAGTTGTGGATGATAACTCGTCGACATCTTCAATTTTGAACCCACCAACTTAAAAAGCTCCTTCCAAAAGTGCCCTGTAAATCTTCTATCTCGATTACTAATAATGCTTTGTGGCACTCCCCAATATTTCACAGTGTGTCGAAAGAATAAGAATGTCGTCACTTCCGCGGAGCATGATTTTGGGGTAGGAGTGAAGGAGGTAGCATACTTAGTGAATCTATCAATAATAACTAGTATACTCGTGTAGTCTCCAACTATTGACAAACAAGTGATAAAGTCCATGGACATGTTTCCCAAGGTCTTGTGGACAATTTTAAGGGTTCTAAGAGACCAGAAGGTCGGCTTCTTTCCATCTTGTCTTGTTGGCAAGTCAAGCAAGTCTTTGTGTAGCAAGTAACATCCTCTTTCATGCAGGGCCATAAGCACCGACGTTGGATAAGATTTAAAGTCCTTTTCCATCCAGGATGGCCTGCCCACATAGTATCGTGGCATTCATACATTATTGAGCATCTCAAGTTGTCAACTTTCGGTACATATATCTTTCTTCCATTGGATCAACCCATCCACGATCCAAAAGTGTTGAGTCTTCTCTTCTTCAATTAGTTGCTTGATAGCTTTTGCTAACGGGTCCTTGTCCAACCCATTCTTAATTGATTCTCCCAAGGATAAACACACTCTACAACCCATTCTTAACGCATTCGCAACTTGATTAGTCTTCCCACTGCTATACTCTATCACCACATGGCAATGTCTGAAGCGTCAATATGTATTTCAAAAGTTGTGGACATATCAAGCATTGCAAGAACCGGCTCTTCCATCATAGATACTTTCAATTTCTCGAAAGCTGCTTCACAAGGTTCTCCCCAATTCTAATTTTCACCCTTCCGGAGTAGATCAGTCAGTGGAGCCATAATTTCTGAATAGATACAAATGAATCTACGGTAGTAGTTGCAAAGTCCAAGAAATGAATGAAGTTCGCTGATGCTTATTGGATTCTCAAGTCCCCGAATAGCTTAGACTTTCTTTTCATCCATGCGGATCTTCCCCTCTTCAATTTTGTGACCTAAAAAGTCAATGCATCTCTTTGCAAAGGAACGATTTTCCCGCTTCACATATAATTTATTGTCTTTCAACTTTGTAGCACCATGCGCAGATGGTTTTCATGTTCCTCCAATGTCTTGCTATAAACAGTGATGTCATCTTGATAGACAACAACAAATTTATCATGGTAATCATGAAACAACTCATTCATAAAAGTGCTAAACGTAGTAGGAGCGTTGGTATGTCCAAAGGGCATAACCAGGAACTCGTAGGCGCCATATCGTGTCACACAAGTTGTCTATTATTCATGTCCTTCAGCAATCCTGACTTGGTGATACCCGGACCGTAAGTCCAACTTTGAAAAGTATTTTGCTCCACCTAGCTGATCAAAGAGATCCACAATAAGGGGAATCGGGTAGTTTGGTTGCACACTATTATCTTATTCAAGGCTCTATAGTCTATGCACAGTGACAACGATCCATCTTGCTTCTTTTAAAACAACACCGACGCCCCAAAAGGGGAATTTGAGAGTCGAATGAAGCCCGCTTCCAAAAATTCTCCTAGTTGCTTTCAAATTTCCACTAGCTTTGGGGGAGACATTCGATATGTCCCTCTTGTTGAAGGTTTTATCCCCTATAGTAGATCTATCTCATGATCCACAGTCCTCCATGGTGGCAACACTTTTGGTAGCAGGTCGGGTATCACACATCAAAATCTTTAAGAACCGCCTTAACCTATTCAGGAGCTACCTCATTGTCCTCTTCTTTTACTCGAAGAAACACAAGGGATGTAGGTTCTAAGTATTTAATTCCATTCTTTAATTGGAGTGCTGACAGAAATTGTTGTATCCCCTTTGAGAAAGGGTGTCTCTTCTCTTCCTTTACTTCACTTGCTGATTTTATACTCGGCCGATCTCCCATAAAGAGGAGACTGTCATCAAAGGGCATCAGAACTACTCTCACCTTAGAAACTCCATCCCCGATATCACTTCAAAATCGTTTAATGAGACCACAATGAAGTTTAACGACCCTTTCCACTCTCTAATCCTTGTTTGCACATTTCTCACCACTCCATTAACTAGGCCAGATTGAGAGTTCACCGCCTTCAATTTACTAACATCTTCCTCAACACTTAGTACCAAACACGCCGCTTCCGGGCCATGTATAAAATTGTGGGTCACACCTGAATTAACCATAACTCGCGTTAATTTCACATTTACTTCCAAGTCCATGTACATTAGAGTACATGACGTATGAGTTTTACTCATGGTAACCTTCTTCTCCAAGGCCGATAAAAGATGGAGGGCTCCCATTTGTAAAGATTGTTCCACCTCATCTCCCTCTCCTTCGTTATCCTCCTGACAATTATTTTATTTTTGGAGCGCATTCAAAGCTCCTTTGTGAGGACATTCTGCCACTCAATGATGTCTACTACATAGGAAACACTCTAGCCAAGGCTTCTTATCATTTGAACACCCGTCAGTGTTGTTGTTGTTAGACCCAACAAATTACTTATTTGTAATTCCTTCTTTTAAAAAGAATAGCCTCTTATTTGGAGGATTTGGGGGTCCAAGGTTTTCTCCCCTTGGAATCGGTTTTGACGTGGCAGCTGCCGTTTTGCCCCGTTTCCAGACTCATCCCTTATGGGGTTTCTTTCAAAAGTGTAGTCGGTAAGCCTTTCAGCAACACTTATGGTACTTGCAAGGTCAGGAATGTTTTGCTGATTGAGTTCTGTTTTGGCCCAAGGTTTCAGACCCTTGAAAAAATAAAATTTCTTATCCACCTCAGACATATCCTTAATATCCAACATCAAGACCATGACTTGTCCCACATACTCATGGATATCATTTGTGTGTCTATGTGATCTTAATTCAAGCTGAGCATTGTAGCTTATAAAAGAAATGATCTCTTAGGCTCTTCTTGAAGTCGTCCCACGTCTCAATAGTACATCAGCCAGCTTGAATTTTCTCATATTTTGATCTCCATCAGGCTTTTTCCTATTCAGTAAGGAACATTGTAATCATCGTTATCTTCGCTTCATCAGCTTCTGCCCTCATCATGCAGAAGTACTATTCCATATCGAACAAAAAGTTATCCAAATCTTTCGCACTTCTCTCGCCCCCATAGGGTTGGGGTTCTGGAACTCGTAGGTTCCCACAGTCTTGAGGTACTGGAGTGTTGTTGATGATCTGGTTGACCAAGTTCACCTTGAGCAATAACTCTTTCAATTTGTTATTCAACATTGAAATAGCTACTTTGGGGTTCTCATTTAACTCAATCACCTTCCGATCGAGCTCCTCAGAAGCATTTCAAGACTCATTTTGCATCGCCAAGATAGAGTGTACTTGGCGAGTTATGGCAACCATTTCTTTATTTAAAGCGCTTTACAAAACTATTTAGAAAACAATTGAATCGAGCCTCCATGGCCTGGATTCTTTAAATGTGGGCTTCTTTAAACTCTCTCAATTTCTTAGTGATCAAGGTCATGCCTGTTGGCACACCTTCTAGCTCGGCAATTTTATTCTCCATGTGTCGCAAGTTTCCCCCGCTGGGATGACTCTCTATCTTAGGAGTCACTTGCTGGTGCTCTGTCGAGATCTCCGCGGATCCTTTCAAGTTCTTTTATCCGGTTTCTCAAAATCTTAATTTCATTTAGCAATAGCTCAAATTGGGCACACCTGCCTTCGAGCATAGTGATTCGTTCACTTAATTTCATGGTTGACACCGCTGTGTAACCTTGCTCTAGATACCAACTGTCACGGGCTAGCTCTCGAACTAGCTCATGCAGCACTTGTTGTCTCACGCAAGAGTCCATAAGTCAGCCTTTATCGCGTAACTCAAGTATCTTTAAGGCAACAAAGAATCATATAAGTAACATATTCGCAAAAAGGGGCAGATTAAAATAAAAGGTGCATTTAATTGATATCGAAAAGATTATAATGCAACTAGGCATGAGGGAACGCCTACGCAAAGATTAGGGACTCGAAGAACGCACCTTATCATAGTGGAGTACCCAACTACAACGCTGAACTATCAATTCCCCCGTAAAGAGCCAATGAGACTTTTTCCTTTCCCATAGGAACAAATATGACTAGTGCTTGTGCTAACATACTACATCTTGACTAGAAAAACAAGCGGTCATAGGTGTAACAATGTGCTGGACAAACTTGGATTCTAACACCAAGCAACATGCAGACTTGGCTGTCATGCTTTTGACAGTTAATCAATTATTGAATGACAAGTGTATATAGAAATAAAAATTAAAATGAAAAATTATTTATTTTCCACATGCCCTAGATGATTGGTTAATAAAATTTAAAACTGTGTCGCTTTGTCCTCGCAGCAAATTGCTTGGTTGATTGAGATAAACATCTTTTTTTAGCAGAGAATTTAAGGATTTTTTCAAATAAGGTTTTTTTTTTCTTCAAATTAAACTTTCTTAATTCATCCAGTTTTAAAAGTTTTTTTTATAATAGCATATGTTTTGCAAACCGCTTTTGAAACTAATATTAGATTAAATTCAACTGTGGTTTCAATTTAGCATTGGAGCATGACTGGACTCATTTTGACCGAGCAACCCAATCAACACACAAGTAGCCAAGAGTCAATTTGAAACCGACACTGCTCAGTCGCGGTTTCAAACTGACTTCAGAGTATGTCTTGACTCACTACTGACTGAGCAGCCCAAACATCATACACGTGGCCAAGAGCTTATTTGAAATTGACGCTGGATTAAGTCCAGCCCCGGTTTCAAATTGGCACTGGAGCATGAATCGACTTGTTGTTGACCAAGCAACCCAATCAACAGACACGTGGCCAAGAACCGATTTGAAACCGCAGATGGACTTAACCCAACACTAATTTCAAGCTGCGGTTGCACATCAATTCGAGCGCAAGTTTGAAACCGCGGTCGGACTTGAACTAATCTCAATTTCAACTCGCGGTTTGATTTTTCATCTCTCACTTCACTACGTCCATCTCTCTTTCTCTCACCAACTGAAATCCGCCCTGCTCTATCATTCTTCTCTTTCCTAACCATGAAAACTTAATTCAAAAACCAGTTGGTTCGTAGAGTAAACCAAAATACGTCATGCATGGTCACGCTGCTCGTGCTCATCCACTGATCTCTAGCCTTAGAGGAAACTCAAAACCCGCTCTCTGCTCATCCACCTAACTCGAGCCGGCGCAACCTAAAACTTTAGCCTCAATGGACCATGAATGATCGCACTGCTCATACTCGTCCACCAACCTCGAGCCATGGAGGAAACTCAAAACCTGCTCCCAGCTTGTCCACCGATCTTGAGCCGACGCAACCCAAAACCTCAGCCACAATGTGCCATGGATGGTCGCACTGCTCTAAGCTGGAGCAGACAACATGGAGGAAATAATGTTTGATTCATGAAGGAAACCAACACGTTTCATACCAGCAATTGTTGTTAAAACCAACTGATTTGAAACTAGCTTTGTGCGCTACGGCTTAGTTCTCATTTGAAACTATAGAACCACATTACGGGTCCTTTATCCATCAATCTTTGGTAGCAGTATAATAGTGGTTTAGAATCGAGGTTGGTTTATGTCCAATCGTGATTTCAAACTGGCTCTTGATCACATGTGTGCTGATTGTGTTGCTCGGTCAGTAGTGAGTCCACTCATGCTTCAATGTCAGTTTGAAACAGTGGTTGAGCTTAATCCAGCGTTGGTTTCAAATGACATTTGACATTTTGAAAAAGTTTTTAAAAGTCAGACTAGTAAAAAAAATTTAGTTTGAGATAAAGCTTGATTAAAAAATTGGGATTTGAGAATTAAATTTCTCATTTTCTTTACTTGACGTTTGGGGATTTTGAGGGGTGAGGAAAGGAAACTGGGTGAAAAGTTGTGTTTATTCTCTTTTCATATTCTCATTCACTTAATATTATTCAAAACTGATTTTTAGTAATTACTGGATGCGGATGATGAAGAAAGCGATCAACGAGCTTTAAGAGAAATAAGATGAAATTTGAGTAAATGATCTATCTAGTCCTTCATTTTATGCTTCTCATCAGTGATTGTAACATTAAATCTCTACTTGTTATGTTCAAAATTGAGATGTTTTTGTTCTTCATTAGGATGCCTCAAATATGCTACTTGATAGGGAAATAATTTACCCTATTTTAGATGTCTATACTTAAAATATTTGAGGCGTTTTTGAGTGACTATGGGTGATTTATAGATGATTTTGTCTCTTTCAGGTCGAATATGAAGAATACTGGCTTTGGAAGAAGAAAAAGATGAAAACAATGCAAATTGGATTAAAATCAGATAAAAAGTCAAGTTCAGAGGTCAAATTGTCAAAAGAAGAATCTCAGGGGTTGATATGTAAATATGCAGAACAGTAGCTCAACCCAGGTCAAATTTTCTTTTAAGTAACTCGACCCAGGTCGTGTTTCATGGCGGCGTGCTACCCAAACTCGACCCAGAGTTTGCGCGTGGCGAGCCCAAAAAAAGCAGTTTCTAATTCTCTGTTAGGAACCCGTTTAGCGATATGATTCCTACCGAAAATAGTCAAAGGTGATATATCATCTATAAATAGAAGCTTGGCACCACACCACATCTTCCTGCCAGAAGGGCCAGAGGGATTAATTCTGTTTAGAGTTGGAGCTTCAAGAGACTAAGCTTTCCTCTACCATTCTTGTTTTATTTTCATAACTATTTTATGATTGTTATTTCAATTATGCGTAGTGAGTAGTCATCTCTGTCCTAGGATCCTACTGATTCTAGGTTGTTTGTAAATTCAACTTTTCATGTTTATTAATTATGAATATTTTTCATCCATGTTACTAGTACTTCTTTGAATGTTATTGCGTATGTTCATTATTTTAGGGACGCCTTTATATTGTCATGCATAGTTATTCAGAGTTTAAATATGCATGCTTTAAGAGCTTAGTTTAGGATATAATCTATGACCCTCTAAGCTAGGATATTCCATCCCACAAAGACCAGAATCGAAATGGGTTGGATATCTTACTTAGTTGTAGTGAATGACCCTAGTCAACCGAAGACCAGAATCGGGAGTTGGCCTAGAAATATTGAGTAATTTATTTATCTTGCTGCATGTTTAGGAAATATTAGTGTATCACCCGTTGATTAGTATTTCTGAGCTATGAAGACCAGAATCGGGAAACAACACAATACAAAATCAATGATAGTCAATAGTTTGCTGCGTAGGAACACCAACAAGTCAGACTTGCATGTAAATTATTGAGTGATACGTCGTATTATTAAAATTGCATGATTTGGATGATTAATTTGCACCTGAATTACATGATTAGTTTTGCATGCAACCTAGGTAAAATAAATCATAGGATGCTTATCTTCTCTGTTTGATTCTATCTCTGTGTCATTACTTTCAATTTTAATTGTTAATTAGGTTCTAACAAATCTCACTCACTCGTCTAGAATTAAATAGATATTAATTAGGTTATTTGCGCCTAGCAAGCCTTGTGCTCCTCTTGGTTCGACTCGGTACTTACCGATTTTATTTGACTGCAGTGATCTCTAAAACGTTAATTGACATCTATATAGAGTCAAAAATACATAGTGTCACTACTCTTTTGGATTACGTATAAATCTTACATAAAATGAAAAAGTTAGAACAAGTTGGGAGTTGCACCTTCGCTAAATTTTGAAACTATCTATGGGAGTAAGATTGTAGGTAGGAATTAATGGAGCCGAAAGTAATGGAGTTGTCGTTACTAATGATCTTATTAGCCGAATTGGGTTCCTCCTTGTCACCCTCACATGTGAATTTAAATTTACTTATAATTAGGGTTTTTACAAGCCCCAATTAGTTCAAGCTTTATGCCACCAGTCTGCCCTTTTGATTTGCTCCTTATTGTTACTCCCCTCCTCAAAAGATGGATGGAGCACCATTGGAGGCATAATATGAACCCTCCATGCTCTCAACTGATCAATTTTTATTGGACTCAAGTTTGGCATCTTTATGCGGTTATTAGTGAATAGTATGATCCCTCTGTGAAACAACACTACTGTGGCAAGCCAAAATCTTGCATTAGAATTGTAACTCATCACTCTCGACAAAAGAAGCTAGCCAAGAACTGGACGAGTAGAGTTTCATCATGCACCTGATGAAACCCTGTTCATAGTAATCTATGCGTAGCTTCGAGCCACCGATACTTTTATCAATCTCATTCCCCCCTAAAATGATTACATTCTCAACACAATGATCATAATCTTCCAGTGCGACAAGCATCTAATTCGGCCGTGCACTCACGACTTACCTATCAAATACTCGTTACCATCTGATTCTCACCTTTAGTTAATGGACTTTGATGACTACAACTATGATAGACTTTGTGGAAGCTCATATTCTCATCTTGATTGGCCCAATGCCAATAGGATAGAGGGCAAAATTTTCTCAACTTAACAACTATCACTAGACTTTATTGACAACCTCCGACTCTCAACTTCGGTAGCCAAGTCCATCAACTAAAATTGGATCATAGTCTTAACCTCTTCTGATTCTCGCCTTTGTTGGCTAAGATTATGATGATAGAGGGTGATAGATGCCTATATTCTTCTATTACACTTCATCTATTTAATGAGACCAAATTATTCAATCTCATTTAAATTTAACTCACCTATTCTTGACTGTTCTCGGGTGTTATTTAATAATTTTTGCTATTTTTTGTATTCTAGGCTTATTTTAGGTTTTAATGTGAAAACATCTAAAATGACAGTTTTGGAGCATAATTCGGACAAGGAGAAGAAATCTGACAAAAGATTGTTATTAGCCGAGTGCAAGAGTCGCACATAGTGGTTCACTGCCACACGCGAGGTAGTGTTGACATTTGTTACATAAAGAAATGACAGAAGAAGATGATGTAGTCACAAGCCGCATGCATTAACCGCGCGCGTGGTGGACAAGTGACATATGTGCGCAAGAGCTGAAGTTTCCTAATTTGTTCTGCATAACCATTTTAACTTTTGAGGAGCATATATATCGACCCAAATGTTTGATTCACGTGTTTTAAGAGGTTATGAAAAGATCAGACAATTATCTACAAGTTTTTATATGAAGTCAGAGCCTAAATCTCGTTGTATATTGGTTGAAATCACCGACAAAGTCTCTGAGTAGATAAGCTTCCTCATTTCTCTCTTGATAAGACCATCGTTGAGGTGTCCTATGCAAATAAATTTATAATACCTGACCTCACTAGCAAGCAGTAAGTACAGGGTCAATCTACAGAGACTGAGTTGTGAACTTTAATAACTAGACAACTTAAACAAAATAAAAGATATTAACTCTTGTGGTTTTTAAATATATGGAAGTAAAAAGACAATTAGGTAGAAAATCATATAGTAAAGCATGTAGTTCAGGTGGCCTTAACTTGCGAGATTACAGATCATCGATGTAAAATATTAAATTATGTTTGTGCACTAAATTTAGCAAAATATATGTCTCATAATTTCACAGTGAAACAATTGCTCATAATCTACATTCATCATACTCATTAGCCATGGAATTCTATTTGTGTAACATGTTTTAGTAGGTAGTCAGCATGAAATATGTTTTGTTGTTAGGCTAACAACCTACTAGAGCATGTTAGACATAGAGAATCCATACCATCGGCTAAAGGGTATGGCAAATATAGAGTACGAGCAATTGTTTACATTCAGAAATATAAGATGTTATTTTATAAAATTCAATGCATGAATAGAATTTAATATTTTATATCGATGACAACAATCTCACAAGTCAAAGCTACCTGAACTACATGTTTATTATCTGTTATATTTTCCTTGTGTTCCGTCCTGATTGTTTCTTATTACTAAACCCCCCAATATTTTACATTGTTTAATTGTCTAATTGTTAAATATTCAATAGCTCAGTCTCTGCGGATCGACTTTGTACATATTACTAACTAGTGAGCATAGTTATAATATTTTATTTGCATAAGACAGACCAACAACACACTTATCAAATTGGAGTAGTTGTTGGAGACTAAGGTATATTGCTACTTTAGTAACTAGTCAATTTTTTATTTTTTATTTTGTATTAGTGTATCAGAGTCTTGTGCGACCTATCTTTATTTCATTCCTTGTACAAGTCCGCGCACGCACGACTATTCTTGCCAAGCATGCGAGAACAATTTGGTTTTCTACAGATCTGCTAAATTTCTATAACTCCTTAATCAACTGTGCTAACCTTTTTGACCAGCTTTTGATGAGTCTATGAACCAAAATTTTTAGGATAACTCATTCACATTCCATGACATTTAAGAATATTTGATTCGTCAAAGGAATCATGCAGTACGAGAATCTGCCGAAGTAGATATGACAACCCCACTAAATCAGCAACAGAATAGAACACTTAGGGAGCTGACTGCTCAAACTTTCCTCAGCTAGCCGCTATGCATACAAGCCTCTTACGACAAAGATATTAAAGTTATGGGAGGTGTTATGCACCAACTCTCTCATAAGTTACGAGGGATGCTGGAAAAAGATGTCCAACGTCATCTGTGAGAATTCAATATGGTTGGCACAAAGATGAAGTCGGCTGGAGCTGATATTGATTGATATTGTTTGTTAGCCTTTTCCTTTTGATTATGGATTATACTAAGGAATGATTGTTGTATATATCTGCAGGAACTATTATTACTTAGAAACATATGCAAGAAGCCTTTCTTGCAAAGTACCTTTCTACAGGTAAAACCTCATATCTAGAAGGAGATATGTGGTGTGAAATAGCAGACAATACAACCTATGACTAATATGAACGCTTTAAGAGATTGAACACTAATTTCCAAAATCATGGATTTTTGGGCCAAAATCTAATTGAGTTCTATGTAGAAGGAATGCAGCCACAAAAGTGAAAGATGTTGGAAGCAGCAACTAGTGGAAGTATAGAAAATAAGTATCCCAAAAAGATGAGGACAATTATAAAGGAGATGGCCAAGAACACCGCTTGTTCACTAGACCCCGCAGAGTGCTCAAGGTTGTAACTTTGGATACAAGTGTAGTACATGCCCAATTACCACCATTTTCAGCTCCATCCTCAAAAATTTTAGATATAAATACCATGATGCAAGAGCTACTTAAAGCTATAAAGAACATGACACCCACACAATATGAGGTATGAATGTCTATAAAACATACCACTGGCGCATGTTTTCTTGGTAAGAAGTTGCATGTCAAGAGGAAGACCTGATTGCTATTAATAGATATTGCCATGGGCAGCAGCAAGGAACCACACCTCCCAAATATTAGCATCCAGACCATCAAAATAATACTTACATGAGTTATGGGAATAACAACTACGTAGGACCAAGATCTTTTATCCCTATATTTCAGCAAGGAACTACCAGCAGTGAATTTGAAGCACGGGTTGATAAATTGGAAGAGTGCATCAAAGAACATGATAAGAATATGAACCTAAAAATGGTCAACATGGAAAGACAACTCTCACAACTTGCCACAGAAACCCAGTGCTTTACAAGCCTAGCTACGAGCATAAACTCAGAAGAATTCTCACCCCAATATCAATACCATGGAGATGCAAGAGGAAGAATAGAAGCCAGAGACCCAGATAACAATTTCGTAGTTGATACCATCGCATAGGGTCCCGCGCCACCAGTACTACACTGAGTGCATGACCAGAGGAATTACTAAAGAAGAAGGAAGCTCGCCTGCGGAAGACGCATGTACATTCAACTTTCCTGCGCGCGACGAGTGCTTATACACAAAACACAGAACTGACTCGGCAGAGAAAACATAGGTTACACCTACTTCTAAAGTCAATATTCACTCAGTTAACAATGTGTCTACTCACTTATCTCTAATCCAAACTGAACCCAACATGAAAGAGGAAGAGGATAAAACTCGAAGCTAGAGGTATGCTTCATCTCAACTTATGACTTGCCTTTAAAATGTGATCCAGGTATGTTTATAGTATAATGCATGATAGGAACAAAAATTCTAAATATATGCATGCTAAATTTAGGATATGAAATTAATGTAATTAACGTTATATAGCATACCGCTCTAAATCCTGGACCATTGCGCAAAACAAGAGTAATCATATCATTAGTTGATCGATTTGATGTTCATCTGTTAGGCATAATAGATAATATTCTAGTATGTATAGGGACTCTGACCATTCTTGCAGATATTTATGTCATAATATGAAAGATGACACATCTTTAGAACATTAATCCATCATTCTTGGAAGACCCTTTATGGAAATAGCTAGAACTATGATCGATGTGGCAGAAGGAAGAATGTGGATGCAAATCGGTAATAGAACAACACATATGAGCATATTTGACTCCTTAAACCAAACAAAATTCATCATTAAGGAGAAATATAAGAAAGAAGAATCAGAACCAGACCTTGCATTTGCCCTTACAAGTATGAGACATAATGCTTATGAGTCTGAAAATCTGATATATTTTCTTGTGTCTAGCACACTGAAATTACAAAGGAAATAAGAAAAAAAATGTGGAACAGAGGAGGAACCAAGCAATGATTGGAATCATCACTTCTACCATTACCGCAACAACATGAATCTGTTACCAAGAAATCTCCAGATCCTAAAAGAAGAATTATAAGGAGGTTGGGAAGAAGTCCAAGGAGAAATTCCATAATAAGAAAGGGGCAATGATGTGAATTACATATGAGACTATCAAGCGCAAGATTAAGAGCAGCAGCAACAAGGTTACATCTAAGTATGCAGATGTACTAAAAGGTAGACCCCCATGCTCCTCAAAAGAGGTAATGTTGTGTTTAAGGAACTAAATTAGGGTGCTTTACGAGAGGCAAGAAGATTTGTTTTTCACACTATATTTTTGTTTCTTTTAATTCAGCGAGTTTTATTTTTCTTTTTAAACACTCACCCAAGCTAATGAGATCAAGTTCAAGTGTGGGCTTATGTAGAAATGATTCTGTAGGACATGTTGAGTGTGAAGCCACGTGCCCGCTTTAGATGAGTCAGTCCGCGGTCATTAATTAGCTATCGTGCACACGTCTAAGATAGACCTGTGCGCGTTGGTTGTGTGCAAGTCAGTTAGGTCAAACAAATCTTAAAAAGTCGTGTAAAAGGAGGCCATTAACGACAAGGCTTAATTCTTTCAAATTCCAGTGCGCCTAGGAAACCACCATGCATTTAAAGAATTTTGTGCCTACTCAGCATATTACTTACTCACACAAGACCACATACATTCGTACAACATCACTCAACTATTATTTGGCTTCTAAAACCATTGGAGTCGCCATCCCAACTACTGTGAAGTCGACTTACAAACACCAGAAACGAGGTTGCAGGGCATAGCAACTACGCACAAGCAGTCCAGGCACGCACGTGATAACATTCCTTGGTTAGGTTTAATTTTTTCAGATTTGACCATGGCACCCAGACAGCTTACCGAGGAGAAAATCATCCAAAACTTACGGAATAGCGAGGTGTTGCCCAGCTTATTTGTCGACAGGGAATTCATGAAAGCATCCAACTTCTTTTTTGAAGTTTTGGAATTCACCAAAGCCATTGGATCACTTCAAATGCTGAACTTCCAATGTCACATCGATGTGGAGGTGATGATAGAATTCCTAACTATAGTGGATTATAGCCCTAACTATGGAGTGCCATGCATTTGGTTTCCAGTAGGAGGAGCACATTTTTAAATCTCATTGGCCATGATGAGGAAAGCATTTGGATGGGAGATGGAAGGACTTATTAGTATGAAGAATTGGGATATATCAAAGTTGCCCAATTTTTAAAGAGAAATGAGTACTAATCCGGCGATTATATTTAAGCCAAGTGACAAACCTACTGCCTACCTCAAAAATCTAGCTTTATTTTATGTCTAGAAGGTGCTTGGAGGCATATATTAGCTACGAGACAGAACTAGGGTTGTTGCATGCAGAGGAAAGTATCAGATCTAGCCCATTACATAAGTGTCTACCTAGAGTCAATCTATAAGAAGTTGGGGCCCATTGTTTGTGGAGGAGTTGTTACCTACCTTCTTTAATGAGTGGCAACATTAGATCCAGCCCATGAGGTGGAACGAGTAATATTACATCTAGCTTTTCTAGCTAGGAGTTTATTTGTGTGGATGAGAGCCATCCGAGTCTCTAAGAGAGGTCAGATTGCTTAGAGTTATTACATACATGCAGCACTCCGCCAAGTTTTCAGAGGAGCCTCCGGCAGCACCACAGTCCAGGCATGGTGGCCAGCCTGAGAAGGGCTCGTATTCATCCACATCTTTATCTTCATCCAGACATGGACTTTCTAAGAGAGCACCACTAATAGCCGCATCAATTTAGTCATCTGATATTATATGAGCATATATGTGGAACTCGCTGGTGAGACATGATACATAACCTAGAGAGCTGATGAGCACCATGAAGACTCTCATTGAGGAGCAAAGGCACAATCAGAAGATGGTGTAAGCGCACAGGACATCAGCCAGATGCTGGAGGCGAGGTGCCACCATAGGAGTGGGAGTCAATGTTCATGATCATATGCCACGACTTCTAACTCTGTAAATCTTGTAACTTGACACTTGTCTACTTTCGCAAGACTATTTTTCTTTTGATATTATTTTATCTTGACTTACAACTAACCACTAATTATTTCTGAGTTCTTAACACCACAACAAATATTTAGTGTGGGGTTTTTGTAGAAGGAAATTGTCAAAATCTAAAGTTTTAGGAGGAAGCCATGTGTAATTATAGCAGACGCTGCCTCATCAGACCGCGTGCGAAGGAGAAATCACCGCATATGCGACCTAGTCAGTGCGCGTGCGGTAAAAAGCTCAATCAGACCAAAACTGACTTTCGAGTTCCTTCTTTTTTCTTTAACCCTACTTATTTTTTATGTGTGCTCATGAACTATGGGGACATAGTTAATTTTTAGTGTGGAGTGGGAAGTCTAAGTCATCATTATCACTTAGTGTTTAATATTCTTTTCATTGTTTTTATTTTTTATTTGAGTCATCTCACAATTAATTTTTTAAAAAAATCTGAGCTTTGCTAGATTTTCATTATTTTATTCAAGTGATTTGATTCCATGCATATTTTGATGAATTTTTATGGTTTAGTCATATGACTTTGTTTGAAATCTTAGAGAGCTTCAAAAAGCCTTGCTAGAACATGTTGATACATTGTTAAGGTAATCTCTGATGATTTTGTCTTTGAATGATTTGATTTGAGTATTGCCTATGAGTTCATGCTTTTAAAAATAATTTCAAAATTTGTGTCATATGAGTGATCTATTTTCTTTTGAAGGTATGGATTATATAAAAAATCTCTCGACCAAAGGTTATAAGAAATCAGAGATAAAAAGTTTCAAAATGAAACTTGAAAAGTAAAAAAAAAGAAAAAAAATAAGCCTTGTTTGATATAGTTGTAGGAAAAATCTTATATTTTCACAATACATATAAAGTTTAAACTGTCAAACTATTCTGAATATGAGCCATTGGCTGATATATCAATAATGTGGAGCGAAACCACGGTTTGAGTATCCGCATATTCTCGGTTTGGTGAAGTGTAGGCAGTATAATTATACATAACTATTAAGGCATTCTCATTCATTATTCATATCATTGATTTTATCTTTAGTGGTTATTATTGAAAAGGGTTGAAGCATGTGAAGGCAGCTGCTTACAGGTAGTTATATAAGATTGATTCCAATGATTTTGTCTTCACCATGACTGCTTGCTAGATGTTGTATGTGAGTTAAGTTTTGATGAGACCAAATTTGAGTGTCTCATTCATACTTAACTCACCTAATTCGAGACCTTTCTAGAGTGTTATTTATTGGTTTTAGCTATTTTTGTATGTCAGACATATGTTAGGTCTTAATACGAAAATATGTTAAAAAGGGCAGTTTTGGAGCTTGTTCTTATGAGGAAAGAAAATTGAACAGATGACTGCAAGTTAGCTGAGCGCAAGAGCCGTGCGCAGTGACGTGGCGAGGGATATACATATGTCACACACAAAAAAGCAAAAACGAGAGCTGACATGTCATGGGCCGCGCACAAGTGTCGTGCGCGCGGTTGAGACATGACACATGCACGCGGTGCAATGTTTCCAAAACCCTAGTCAGCATAACATAAAAAACTGTGAGGTCGATAACTTTTTACCAGAATTCTTATTCGTGTGTTTCAAGTGGCTTTAGGAAACTAATAGACTTATCTACAATTTCATAAAAGGGGTGAACGCTTAATTTGTTATGGATTTCTACCAGCAGGATGGTCAATGTCGGTGGGCAGGAAGCTTTTTAATTCAATTCCCAATTCGATTTTGATTTATATAACCTGATAAGTTTGATTTTCATCATTATCTGTTGAAGATATTTATCAAAAGAGAGCCCAGATACATAGCTTAAACTCTAAGCTACCCACACCTAAATAAGAAGGTCTTTACCTCATAATTCAAGTGTATTGTGTGAAATTTTAAACTCGTGCTTAAGATGCAATCTTCGCCGTGAGTCAAGAGTATTCAAGGAGTAGTGGAGAGCAACAAGAGATTTGTCCTAACATTGGTTTGAGTCCGATTGTAAGAGTTCTTCCTACCTTTTTATTAATGACTGTCTATTGCTCTTTGTGGCTATATCTCTTGTGTAGTTCGGTTGCTGTAATCTTATGATTATCATTGTGAGATACTTTGTGTTTATAAATTCTGTTCATATTGATACTATTATTATGCATAATCTGTATGACTGCATTGATTTGTATGACAACTAATGGGTGTAGTGCGTGATTGCACGAAACCTAGGCGCTAAGATCTAATTGCACGGCAGAAGCCAAGTATCAATTGGATAGAGCCTATATAACAAAATGTCCTAAGTTCTGCGAAAGCATCGTACTTAGTTTGAATTCCCTATCATAGTAACACAACTTAGGGGTGCAATGATTAAGTTTGGTTCGGTTTTTAATAAAAAATCAAACCGAACCGTTGGTATTTAGTTTGAAGAATTTGAGACCGAACCAAACCACTTGTATCAAAACACCAAATTGAATCAAACCGTGCGGTTCGGTTCGATTTGATTCGGTTCATCAATTTATCGATTTTCATTTACAGTCCTAGCACAACTACATATGTCTTGTTGGTAAGCTATTAACCTACTATAGCATGTTAGACATATAGATTTCATACCATGGCCTACGAGTATGATGAATGTAGATTGTTCACACTCTGAATTATGAGATGTATATTTCGCTAAATTTAGTGCATGAATAAAATTTTATCTTTAGCATCAATGACTAATAATCTCACAAGTGAAGTCACCTAAACTATATGTTTATCCTACTGATCTTCTACTTAGTGTGCAGACTGAAGCGACCGTAGTCACCATTCCAATTCTAATCCCCCATAGATTTGAGTCTTTTCTTTGTCAATTGTCAAGTTACTAGCATGTCAGGAACTCAGTCTTTGCAGATCGACCCGGTACACACTGCTTGCTAGTGAGGTCAGGTTTATAAATTTATTTACATAGGACACCTTAATGACGGTCCTATGAAATTACAAGTTTGAATGATGAGTTGATAACAATGTTAGAATACATTAAAACTGGACTACACTAACGAGATACATATATTTGCTATCATGCTTATAGTTTTATTGCTCGCTCGAGGATGATCAAGAGTTAGTGTGGGGTATTATGGTGAGACCAAATTATTTCATCTCATTTATACATAACTAACCTAATTCTTGACTATTCTTGGGTATTATTTAATATTTTTAGTTAATTTTTATAATCCAGACTAATTTTATGTCTTAGTGAGAAAATGTGCTAAAAAGGACAGTTTTGGAGCATAACTTGGACAGAGCCTTAATCTCATTGTATATCTGCCAAATCACAGACAAAGTATCTGGGTAGATAAGCTTCCTAATTTTGCTCTGTGTTGATTCTGATTTCTATAAGCCAAAAAAGTCCAAAGCTCATCATTATCTCCTTAAGATTTACATTAGAAAAGAGGCCGGATTCATAGCCTAAATTCTAAACTACCTCACATCTATATATAGAGAGCTTGAAGAAGGAGAGAAGGTGTGCTTTTTTTACGTGTCTTAGGATGTTTGGTGTTGTACGAGGGTGAATCTAGAGTTTAAGGCCATATCACTGATGTGTGAAAATCTTCTAGGAGCAGTGGAGAGAAAAAAGGGAGAAGAACCTAGCTTAGGTTTGAGTGAGATTGTAAGGGTAGTTCCTACTATTTCACTCATATATATGTCGATGGCCTTTAGTGGCTAATTTTCTTATGTAGTTTAGGTGCTGTAAATTTGTGAGTATTATGAGATAGTTTGTGCTTATAAATTATTTTATTTTGATATTATTACTGTGCTGAATTTGAATGATTGCATTAAATTGCATTACAACCTCAATGTCTGTAATGCCTCATTGCATGAAAGCTAGGCGCTTAGATCCGATTTTGAGGGTGAAAACCAATATAAATTAGATATGAGCAAGAGTAACATATACTAAGTTCCATAAAAGCAACATATCCTAATTTAAATTTCCTACCACAGTATCACAACTGTGTATGTCTTGTTGCTAGACTAAGAACCTACTAGAGCATGTTAGACATATATAATTCATGTCATTGGCTAAAGAGTATGAAGAATGTAGAGTAGGAGCAATTGTTTACATTATGAATTATGAGATGTACATTTTGTTGAATTCAATGCACGAATAAAACTTAATCTTTTATATTTATGATCAACAATCTCACAAGTCAAAGCTACCTAAACAACATTCTTATCTATCTAATTTTCCTTGTGTTTTGTGTCCTTAATGTTTCTTATTACTAAATCCCCAATATTTTATGTCTTTTACATTGTCTAGTTGTTATCAGTGTTCTAAAAGGCGCTACGCGGTCCTAGACGGTTGGCTTGGGGCCTAGCGACTAATCGGTTAGGCGGGGATTAGGCGGAAGGATTAATCGGATGATTAGGCGGAGTTATATATATTAATAATATATTTAATAATTAATTATAAAATTATACCTATAAAATTTATTTTTATTTTAAAAATAAAATATATAAAATAATTAGGCGCTAGGCGGGACGTTTTTAAAACGCCCAGAGACTAATCGGGCGGCTAGGCGGCCGCCTTTTAAAACAGAGGTTGTTATACGTTCAATAACTCAGTGTCAATTGTCAACCCAATGACGGTCTTATCATCTATGTAAACGAGCGAAGAAATCTCTATGACCAACCAAATATAGTGCCATGGAGCTGTCTACCTTTACCGGATAAAGCTTCAATAAGAATCACTGAGCTGCTCTGAATTTGGGACACTATATATATTAAAACGGACCGCTAATTTCAAACCATGGATAATAGCTGCAAATCCATCCAGCTCGCCACAAGACTCCCAATTTCATCTCTAATAAAGCAGAAAGCCAAGCCATCTCTTCTTCTTAGAACTCCTCCTCTGAAGATGTCTCCTTCAATCGATCCTCCATAGCAGTTTTATGTAAATAAACCCATCCAACTTTCTTGATCATTGGCATTGAAATTGGAATATGACCTTTTGAATCGTAAGTCCAAGATGCATTGATTTTCGGATTGATAAGAGATTCCAACCTTTGAATTTGGTATCAAATTTTTGCGACAATAGAATCATTGGTAACTGAATCTTCAAATCTACAGGAATTCCTTCATTTCTAGATTTCTCAAATGGAGATTATAAAAGTCAATACTCTTAAAGCAGCCAGCTTGAGTCAATAGGGGCGTATTTTGGATCCATAACCTGAAGCTTTGACAAAAGGAGGTTTTGTCCATTTCGATATGAAAGAATCTTTCCCAGTTATCTCAAATTTTCTTTTCCATTTCACTTTTAATGAACAGATGGTCAACGCTCTCAACCTTTGGATTGGAGAAACAGACACATTTTGACTCCAAAGGTACATGTGCTTTCTGAATAAGAACATCCGTTGGGACTGCCTTGTTCAGACCAAGGGTAGGGATCCTTCTCTTCCAAATTTTCCTCCACCAATCCACCATTAGATGAAGGGAGCTTGCATCTTTTGAAGTCAGCCGTGGCAAGATGCCATCTCTTGCTTATTACCAAATCAAACCTAACATCTTGTTGAGATAAATGCATTTTAGTGGCATAAGATTGAAGTTTTTTTTCAGATGAAGGCTGAGTTATTGATGCTTTAAACTTATATTGCTCTAGACTTCAGACACTGTTTGATTAGAGTCTACAAAGTTGACTATAAAAACATCATGCATAGGCCACCATTTCTGTTTCCATAACAGTATAGTACCTCTGCCAATTTGCCAGAAGCATTTTTTAGATATATCCTGGATGATAGGATCAACTGCTTTCCAAATCATAGAATCTGTAGGAGATGATGAGAGATGCTTGTATTTGAAATTCATAAAATTATAGTCTTGTTCTGATGAAAACTCCAAGCTAATTTAGCTTCCAGATTGTAAAATTTTTTATCCAACCCTTTGATGCCCAAGCCTTCACTACTAATTGATTGAGTGACTACATTCCATGAAACCTAGTGATGTCTCCTTTGATCTCCACTGTCTCATAGAAATTGTTTTGATGAGCCAGTCTAGTTTATCCATTGTCTTTCATGGTTCAGGTAAGACAGATAAAGTGTGAATGGGAATGGATTGAAGAACAACAGAGATTAAGGTTAGCTTTCCTCCCGACGACAACAGTTTTGATCTCCGACCACTAATCCTTTTATGAATTCTCCCTAAAAGGCCATCAAAAAATTTTGATTTAATTTTGCCATAACAAAAGGGAACACCCAAATATTTAGATTGTCATTTTTTCGACGTGAAAACTTGATAATTGTTCTAGCCTTCTAGCTTGATTCATAGGAGCATTCTTAGCTAAGAAAAAATTGCTTTTGTCTAAGTTATGGACTGACCTAAAGCCTTACAGAACTTCTTTATCAGATACACCAGGTTAGAAAAGGAATATGTAAATCAATTAGTTAAAATCAATAAGCCATCTACAAATAGTATATGAGAAATGGAAGCCAACTGCCTTGAACACGTGTAATTCTTTATTTTCCTTTTCCCAATAAGATTCTTTAAATTTGTGCTGAATATGTCCATCATGATCACAAAAGGACCAGGGGATAGAGGATCACTCTACCTTAATCCTCTGTCTGCTTTACAGAGGCCATGATTGGTTCCTTGAACTTTAATTAAGTGGCAACAGTTGCATTGCAGTCTATAAATTAGATCAATCCATGATTCTCCAAATCCATAATACCTCATAACTTCATGAAGGAAGGCACAATTAACTCTATCGTAAGCCATGGATAGATTCAATTTTAATATGACATTACCTCCCATTGGTTTTTTTAAATCTTAAGCCATTTCATGAGCTAATGAAAAATTTTCCATGCTTCAATCCTTTATAAAAACTGCTTGCTCTTAAGAAATAATTTTAGGAAGACTAAAGGCCAGTCTTGAAGCCAAAATCTTAAAAATAAACTTATAACTAAAATTGCAAAGGATGGTCTTGAGTCTTTGAATGATTTGGCATTTTTTTGTCTTAGATAACAGACAGATGGTGGCTGAAGAAATGCTTTTTATCAAAGATATACCTGGGTTCTAGAAGTGATGTACAACTTTAGTTACATCCTTCACAATCAAAGACCAACATTTTTTGTAGAAGATACCACCAAAACCATATGAACATAAGGCACTGAGAGGACTCATACCAAAAACTGCATCTTTGATCTCTTGAGAGTCAGGTTTAATTGAGAGCATACTTTTATCTGCTTCAGAGACAAGAGAAGTTGGTGATTGGAATAGATCATCAAAATGATGGTACCTCTGGCCTTTAAATAAATATGAGATGTGATTAACTGCTATTTTCCCTATAATGCCAAAGTCTTTAAAGTCAGAATAATCTTCAGGTATGATACAAAATTTATTCTAATGTTGTCTGTCCTTGATGGCGGCATGAAAAGTTTTAGAAGTTATATCTTCTATTTGTCCAGTGTAGGTTTGCTTTATCTTCCACAAGCATGTATTTTCTGTTTTGCCAGCTTTGAAGCTCACTATGAGCCTTTTACAACTTGTTAAAGATATCTTGATCCCAATTTGGGCGTGTGAATCTTCCATGAACTGATTTTTATGAGACAAGTCTTCAGTGTGATTATCAACAAATCCAAAAGTCTCCTTGTTCCATCTTTTAACATTTTTTCTAAGATGATTTAGCTTATCTTCTAGTTTAAATAGGCCCATATACTGGTTCCTCTTCTTCCAAGTATGCTCCACAAGCTGATATAACTAATTTGATCACACCACATTCTAAGAAACTTACAGGAGATGCTTTGAAATTTTTATTACTCAGCTTGATCAGCATAGGGATATGGTCAGATTGAACTCTAAGAAGATAAAAAAGATTAATTTTAGGGACTTGAATTTGATCTTTCGAATTTATAAGAATCATGTCCAATTTTTTATGAATTCTTCTCACACCTGGACTGTAAATGATATAAACTCTACCATGCTTCCATCATCAAAGGAATTCCCTCCTTTCTTCTCATCCCAGCAAGATATTACATTAAAATCTCCTCCTATAATCCAGGGTCAAGAGATGATTTCATCAAGATGAATCAGATTATTCCAAATCCTTCTTCTTCCAAACTTAGAAGAGGCATCATAAAAAACACTCAAATGTAAACATTTGTTTGACATAGAATGGGTTGCAAGCATAGTAACAACTTAAAACAGACACATAATGGTTAATGTCCGGATCATAGAAATGGGCATTAAAACCAAGCTTCTTTGCCAACCTCTTAATCTTCTTAACACTGGCTTTAGGCTCCAGGATACGTAAACACCATGATTTGTATTCATGAGATATTTGAGGTGGTAGCTAACACCTTGATTACAAGCTTCTCTTGCATCCCAAATAATAAATTGCATCAGATTGATGTGGAGGTGATGATAGTTTCTTAAGAGCTCTTGTTAAAGGTCTCATATCCACTGTGAACTG
>NQLW01000048.1:6094170-6234664 GCA_002312845.1 Kalanchoe fedtschenkoi
ATGTAAATTAAAAGGAGTTTTGAAACTTTTCTTCAAATTTTTCATTCTAAACCAAATAAAGGAAAATAAGATGGAATCCATAATGGATTTCACTTTCCATCAAATTTTCCTTTCCCTACAATTTTCCCTAAACCAAACACAGCCTAAGAGGACACAAAAAATTCAGTGTGCGGCTGGGCGAGCAGTTGATAAGATATGTGTCAGGGAGTGTGCCATATGTAAATTTTGGGGACCTTTTTTTGAAGTATCAAGACTCGGGTCTTCTAAAAAAGGTCCCAATTTATGCATCCGGAAAATATATTTTGTTGAGGGGGTGTAAATGTAGTTAGTTTGGTGTAATATGTCGTGAGAGTGCGTATGGAGCCATGCTATGGGAAGTACACTCAGATTCATTATCTGGTTGAAATGTATAGACTTTAGCTGAGATTTGAGTTGTAATCCATGTGTGAAAATATATGAAACAGATATAAACATCACTCCTCGTTTTCAATAAGTGAACCCCAGCTAGGGGTGTTCAAAATCCGGTCCGGACCGGAAAATGACCCGGAACCGGACCGGAATAGACAGAACCGGACCGGACCGAAGGATTCCGGTCCGGTCTTCGGTCCATACATTTTTGGGATTCCGGTTCCGGTTCCGGTCCGGTCCAAACCCGGAAAATTCCGGTCCGGACCGGAATAGACCGGTTTGGTAGTTTTTTAATAAAAAAATTTATTTTTATTAAAATACTTAAATATATCTTATTTAATACATAAATAAAATTGTTTTTAATTCACATTTTTATTCAAATTTAATTATATTTTATGATTCCGGTCCAAACCGGTCCGGTCCGGTCCAAACCCGGAATTTTCCAGTCCGGTCCGGTCCAGACCGATCCAAATCCGGTCCGGTCTTCGGTCCTTACTTTTTCTGGATTCCGGTTCCGGTCCAAACCGGTTCCGGTCCGGTCCGGTCCGGTTTTGGACCGGTGAACACCCCTAACCCCAGCCACTTATGAAAAATAATTTAGGAAGGTTATAAAATAACAAAATACCATCAAATTCGGGTGGATCTCAGGTGTCTGATTGCATCAATTCGAAAGACTTTATTGATGAAGACTTCTATGAATGGAAAGGAAGCCTGGTAAATTTTGCGAATGAATACGTCATAATTTGACGTGCTACCTGATAAGGAAGGATGAAGCCAGTTAAAAACTTGCTTTGATGAGTGAGAGATTGACGCTAGAGAATGTGTGATTCTAGAAGAGTGGTGTTGGAGTAGAGACATTGATGATCTTGCATTTTAAGAAAAAATAATATAAACCATGGAGATGACGTCCTTCACTAATCATCTTCTTGTTGATTCGGTCCAAAAAACTAACTTTGTTTATATAGAACAAGACACCAAAAATGTAGAAGTTAGTTGCTGAAAGAAAGAAATTTAAATCACAATAGTATGACATGAAATCAGGTTAATCTTGCCACTTTCCAATACTATAACATGTTTTCTATGTGGTAGTCATAAAGTTGGAACAAGAACTGAAATCACTCTTGTTAGTTTGTTTATAAGACATATGATGTGAAGGGTTGAGTTGATGACCCAACACTCATGAGAGGTATTAACATTTTAAGGCAATTTTAAATGTGAAAAATAATACCGTGACGGTTCTCAACTTCAACTTCAGATAGAAAATTGTAGAATTTTGATATCAAGGTGGTGGATTTGTCTTGATTTTGAGTGTTGAATTTGATAGAGCTAAACGCATGCACGGTCAGAATTTGATAGATGTTTAAAAGGTCTCATACAACATAGTTAAGGAATTCTCTAGTGAAATTCATCACTCCGAAAACATGACTCTTCAATCGCCACAGCAGATGAATCCTCCAACTGGAAGTGGATATTTCCAGACCCAACGAGATATAGAAAGTAGCAAGCCTCTCCATGTGAAGTCAACAGTCCATGAACGTATACTGATTTTAGGTATACAAAAAGATGTCCTTTGAGTTAAACGGTCGCCGGAAAATCCTAACATGGAATAATAGGGGCCTGAATTTGCTCCAAATGAGAAGCATGATTTGATGTTGCTTTTACCAGACAAACACGCAATATTTTTGTCCAAGTGGTGATTGAGAGTGATCAATAGTAAGAAGACACAACTAATGAGTTGATCAGCATGTCAGATAGTGAAGGCCTGAAGCTTGTGTTAGAAAGTGGAACAAAAGAGTAGTCCCTAGTCAGGGAAAGATAAGAACAGTATCTACTGCAACGCTCTAATCTGTTGTAAACTGAATTTCACATGCTAATTTTTTTATAAAAAAAAATTGTCAGGCTATTCAACATTTGTGAACTTACATTTATGGGCTATTCAAATTACGATGACCTTAGGTCTTCGCTGGCTGGATACAGCAGATCCATGTATTTAAATTTAAGCCAATTTTGATAATTTTGTATGTTTGTAAATTGTTGACTTTGTGAACAATGATTTAAAGTTTGAGCATATATATAGCCCGTTGCATACTTTTTTTTTCTAAAATAAATAATTTCAAAGAAAGCACTGTGAGAATTTAAACTCAAATAGATTACACTTTGTGCATATATATTGGGAAAGCATGCAGTTGAGAAGCTAGGAGCAAATTGTGCCACTGAAAATGGTCTCATAGATACACTCAATGCACCTTTCTTGAGATAAAATACAACAAATTAACTTGGAACAAAAATCACAAACCAGTCTGCATTCACTTCCAGTTGGCAGCAACGATGTGAGCCAAGTCGACCACTCTCTGGGAGTAGCCCCACTCATTGTCATACCATGCAATCACCTTAACCATGTCGTCTCCCATGACCATGGTTAAAGAGGAATCCACTGTTGAGGACACATCGGAGCATCTGAAGTCAACAGACACGAGTGGCTCGTCGCACACTGAAAGAATCCCCTTCAGTTCCTTATCAGCGCTATCTCTAAACGCAGCATTCACTTCCTCGGCAAATGTCTTCTTGGTGACTTGCACAACAAGGTCGACCACTGAGACATTGGGGGTAGGCACACGGAGTGCGATTCCATTGAGTTTTCCTTTGAGACTTGGGAGGACAAGGGCCACGGCCTTGGCCGCTCCGGTTGAGGTTGGGACAATGTTAAGTGCAGCTGCTCTCGCGCGTCTCAAGTCACGGTGGCTGGCATCCAGCAGCCTCTGGTCTCCAGTGTAAGAGTGGGTGGTTGTCATCGTACCCTTGATAATGCCTGAACAAAGTTCATGTCAGCTGCCGTGAACTCTATACTAGTTTTTACGGAACTAGTTACATGAAACGAAAGCTTTTAACATTTAGAAGAGCTCTACGATGTTTACCAAACTTCTGGTCAAGGACCTTGACGAAGGGGGCAAGACAGTTGGTGGTGCAAGAAGCATTGCTAATAATGTCATCATCATGGCTGTAGAGTTGTTCATTAACACCAACAACGTAGGTTGGGATGTCACCTTTCCCCGGAGCAGTGATGAGCACCTTCTTGGCACCAGCTTGGATATGCTTGCCTGCACCTTCTCTGTCAACAAACACCCCCGTTCCTTCAATCACCAAGTCGATGCCCAAATCCCTGACACATCACCGTTGACATTGTTATATTATGAGACTAGACTAGAAGAATTGAGTTTCTCACTGAGTGAGGATTGGGATTTGGGATCGTATACGTAGATTGATCTTCTGTTGAAGCTTACTTCCAGGGTAGGTTGGAGGGGTTGCGATCAGACACAACCTGGATAATCTTGCCATCAACGGAGATGGCTCTGTCACCAGCAGGCTTCACATCAGCATCAAAAATTCCAAGTGTGGAGTCATATTTAAGAAGGTGAGAGGCCTGTTTGACACCTCCGCTGTCGTTGATGGCAATGACATCCAAGGGAGAGTCTTTGCGCCCGTGCCAGCATCTCAGGAAGTTTCTTCCGATCCTTCCGAACCCGTTAATGGCCACCTTCAGCTTGGCCTCAGTCACACCCTTCTTGTATCCCCCATTTCTTCCCACCTTCAACCATTCATCAGATATATTGTTGAGATGATAGCGACATGACATTTGAACACAAAACTTGTCCTCATAACTAAGAAATAACATTGCGATCATCTCAGACCTATGGCCCTATCATCGACTTTTGGTTTCACAACGTAAAGAAAGGTTCCTAGGCTTCACGTCAGTCAATGGTAGGGCCAATATATCAGCAAGATCATTACTTAACAATGAATCGAACTTACAGCAGAAGTCTGGAATGCAATGATGGACATGAAGTCATCTGATGTCGTCCGGTTGAAGGGAAGGCTGCAGGCAGACGAGTGCCGGAGGCCCGAAAACTCCATGAACCCATTCCCCTGCAAGTAAGTGAGAACCAAAAGAAGTTGAGTCAGACAAACGCACCAAGAATAATGAAGATGCAATGGGAGGTAGCAAAGAAAGAGGACCTGAAGGGAGGGCTTGGCTACAGAAAGAGTAGCCGCCGACATGATAGAGAGGCTCACAAGGCTGTGAAGAGTTGTAGTAGCAAGGATTGTATAGTGATCTGGGCGGGGTAGTTATTGGACAACGAGTGGGAAATGAGTGTTTGTATTTTAGCAAAGGCTCATTTTAGAGGCGGAGAAGACACATACATGGATTGGATATCGCATAAAAATGAAAACGCAGCATACTATTGAGGATTAGATTGTGGATAGCCTCTCATGCAATGTATGGTTGTAGTTCCAGATTGCTCACATCTCATTCTTTGTATTCTCACCCCTTACATCTTCTCCATCTATTTCACTCTTCACCATATTGACTCCCTTGTGATATAAGTAGAATATAACTTGTCAGTAATCAAACATAGCTCACCAATCTCCTCTCCTCTCTATCTTTTACTGCTTACCACACCCGCCATTCCAGTTTTACTTATCACAGGGTCACCACCAAATCTATCTTGTTGCCCCAGGATAAAATTACATTGAACCCTCCATTTAGCCAGTAAAAATTCCAACTATTAACATGGGATAGTTCCACTTTGTAGCCAGTAAAATATATTGAAGCATAGAGGCAACATTCAGCTTCAGGCCCAGGTACTAGTCTCCATTCTACTAGCTTCATGAACATAAAAATGAAAGGAGATTCTGTTATTTCAAAGGCTCGCTCGGCTTAATAATCGGAAAACATTTTACCTGCCATCTTGATTATAACATAACACAAGTAATACACATATGCAGTGGTATGAACTAAGAAATGGCTATTGATCATTCCCGCTGCGGCCGGAGTAATCCTACTGGCATCTTAAGGTCACATGTGCCTACTTAAATAAACAAGCATCAAACTGCAATAACAATGCAAAGGATGAAAAATTTGCAGATATATAGTCCACAGGGTTAGTCATTATATTGGAAAATGCACTGACACACAACTAAAATTGTTAATAAACTAACAAAATAGAAACCAGGTAAAGTAGACAGCACAATATTATTTATCTGCAGAGGCCTCAGACTGCAAGTGGAAATCCTGCCAGAATCCCAGTAACAAAAAGCAGACAATCATTCATTCAAGTGAACTGCGAAGGACAGATAATGGTAGAACCTACATACTTGAGCCTGTAACAGACACCTTATCCTAGTACGCAGCATCTTTTTACAGCAGCAGTTGCTCTTCTTCCAACTTAGTTACAGCCATGATCGCCATGTCATGCAAGTCCTTTGATCGATAGTGGACTCAGCCACAGTAGAAGCAGTTGAGTATTATTTAACTGAAGATGATACATGAAGATGAAGTATAATGCAAAAGGCAGGATACCTATAGCCGTGCCCTGAAGCTCCAGAAAGCAGCAATGTACCAAAATAAGCATATC
The DNA here is from genome assembly GCA_002312845.1 of Kalanchoe fedtschenkoi. Classification (NCBI taxonomy): domain Eukaryota; kingdom Viridiplantae; phylum Streptophyta; class Magnoliopsida; order Saxifragales; family Crassulaceae; genus Kalanchoe; species Kalanchoe fedtschenkoi. The sequence goes on from NQLW01000048.1 coordinate 6,099,993, forward strand.
ATCAGTAAAAAAAGCATTTAGTCCTAGATAGAACCACTAAACTCCACTGTGGAAAGAACTTATTTACAACAGCAAGTCACACTATTACGAAATGGTCAACCTATATATTATGTGGTAGTATACCCTCACACAGCATTAAGTACATTTCCTATCTATTCAAACCTGAAGGGTAACTCCATGATGAAAATACACACTGTAGATCTGCTTTCTACACAAATAAAAATGTTAACATCGAATTGGCAAGAGCCACCAGAAAAGAGCCAACAAGTAACCCACTACAATCTCAGGGTAAGCGATAATCAATCATAACCAACAATTAAGAGATCCATCTAGCTGCCTCGTACTGCATGGGAAAACATGACAGCACAGATACATTGGTAACTGAAGGGTGCATATGGACATTAATAAGAGCAAGATTCGAAAATAGATGATGAGAAGTTTTTTTTTATAGGAGCCATAAGTCCACTGGAAAATTGTAATAGAATAACAGATATGATCAAACCCTGAGTATCTGAAGCTTGTTGGAGAAGGCTATGGCGACCCAGTCGGGTTGAGAGGAAGACCACTGAAGCTGCTCAATTTCTGCCCCAGCTGTGTAAGCGAGGATAGGATCAAGTCCACCTTCAACAGGTTGGCCCATGGAAGAGAGGTCCCAAATGAGGGCCTGGGAGTCATCACCAGCAGTGCATATGTGACAAGCGCTGTGAGGAGCCCAGGCAACGGCATTGACGCTATTCTGGTGCCTCTGGAGCTCGACGATGGGGAGAGTAGGGAAACGGATGTCTAGCACAACAACCTTACAAGTGTCCATGATAATAGTGGCCATGTATCTGGGGTCCTGCTTGTTCCAACCCAACCTGACGAGAGGAGTGTCAGGCTCACAACTCTCGTAGATGATAGTGGAGTGTTCCTTGTCCCTCAAATCGAAAACCCTAACGGAGCCATCAGCAGATACGGAAGCGAAGACACCGACCCCGCCCCAGGCAATGTCATAGACCTCCTTGTCATGGGCGATGAGCTGGGTGTCGACGGTCTCTTTCTCGATGTCCCAGATGGTGCAGGTGGTGTCGATGCTGGAGGTGCCGATCCGCTTGGGCTCGGCTTCGTTCCAGTCGAAGGAGGTGAGGGGCCCGCAGAAGTCGCTGTTCTTGTTTCCGTTGAGGACGCTCTTGAGGTCGACACGGTTGTCCTCGATGCGCCAGATGCGGAGGAAGTCACTGGAGGTGGCGAGGAGGTCGGGCTTCTGGCACTCCTTGTCGGGTATGAAGATGGTCTTGGTGGGAGGGTAGGGGTGCTCGAAGGCGAGATTGGAGTCGGATCGGATGTCGCCGGTGGAGTCATCGAGCTGGACAATCTCGACGCGGTTAGGGTACTGCTCGAGGAGACTGGCGATAGCGAGTCGGTACTTCTTGTCGCGGCGGACGCTCCAGTTCATAGCGTAGATGTGCCATGGGGCTTCGTACGTGTAAATTTCAGACCGCTTCTGCTGCTCGTCACACCCCTCTACCGCCGCATCGCTGTTCGTCCCCATTTCAATTCAATTCCTTCCTTTTTTTCTTTCCCCTTCCGCTGACTTATTTTCTTCCTATATTTGTATTTGTACTTATATTTTCGAGAGAAAAAAATTGTATAAAAAGCTTTTAAGTCCCCGTAGCTTTGATAGAGTACGAGTAAAGGGCATTCGCCGATGGTTCTATCGAAAAAAAATAAAAATTGAATAAAATTATTAATCATTTTTTTTAAATATGGAATTATAAATCAAATGATTAAAGGCATTCGTCGTCCCAACGATTCGATTCGATAAAAATTAAAAATCGAACCAAATTATTAGTGATCCCTTTTTAAAATATGAAACTGTAAACCGAACGATTTTTTAAAATTTGAAACCGAACCGAACCGCAGGGAAGGTTGTACGGACATCGTATTCTGTTATATATATAGATAATAAACGGAAGCATTTGGAAACGAAAAAAAAATGATTTGAGGGCATAGAAAAAAAATTAAAGTAAGTGTTAATGAGTTTGCGAGGAATTTAAAAGATAAAAATAAAAAAATAAAATTATATAATTAATCTAACATATAAAAATAAAAATAAAAAAAATAAAGAATTGAAAGGGTATAATAATAATTTCATGGGGCTCCCCTCCCTTTCCATCCAAATTGAGTGGGAAAAAAATGGGATGTTTAACCCTTTCTATTCTCTCTAACTTATGTCAAATCCCTCCTTCCTTTTCTCTCCATTTTAAACACTATCTAAGAAATTTTAGGTGGCGTTACAAATAAAAAATTCTTCCGAGCAAACCACGTTATTTTATAATTTTTAATATTCAATGCAAATCATGAAAAATAAAAACAAAAGAAAATCATAATAAAAAACTATTGAATTGATTCAAAAATTTTAACTAAAATTAATAAATTCACATTTATGTTTATTAAAATAATTAAATTTATCAGATGAATATTTATTTTCATTAATTATTTATCTACATTTATTAGAGATATATTCATATTCCCCTGATAAATAATTATATTCATTAACATGATATTTATGTTCATCAAATATATATTTATATCCATCACTTACATATATTTATTTTAAAAAAAAAGTCAATAGTCAACTTATTTATCTGTGATTAAGAACCAGATTTCCGGGCACTGTTCCTCCGACACGGATCAGCGTGGATGAGCCCCAGGGTGTCATCGACTGTATAAAACAAGTGCTGGTCAATTTAGTTGGACTACTATAAGTGAGTGGTTGTGAACGAATATGGGATTAATTAAGTTCTGTATGGATTGAAGAGTGTGAGCGCAGGCTTTGGCGCATAGGCGTGTTTTTATCATAATAGGAAAAGGAAAATTTTATTTTGTATATTCTTAATTTAGTAAAATTTCAATTTTGTGCCTGAAATTAAACATAAATTTTTATTTTATAATTCAAATTCAATTCAAAACATCTTAATATAACTCAATATAATTCAATTGATCAATACAATCAGTAACCTTCTTGAAATGTTAGCAACTAGTGTGGAGAGTGCGTAGATTTAACTGAGCTCTGAAGTGTTTAGAAGGTAATAGCTGAGATATTCAGTTGGATTTATTTTTTTAAAAAAAATTACTAAGAATTTACGAAATAAGTGAGAATATGAAATCATTCATCCAATCAATCACAATTCCCCAAATGTCCCACCTTTAAAAGGATATTTTAGGTTGCATTTTGCAGCCACTCAGGTGATGCCACATACCTCACTATCCTACAAACACGAGCCAGACACAACTCGTCATGTGTCTCACTGTATCTTTCTTCCACTATTCTCTTTTCTTTATTCAAATTTATTAGTTCTTATTTTTAATTCTTGAATCAATTTATGTTATTATATTATTTTTAAAAAAAAAAATTAATCTTCACAATCATATGTAAAAAAAATATAAAGTCTAATTAAAGACACATTATTCATATATTTTTTTCAAAAAAATTATTGAAGTAAAATGTACAAAGTGACAAGTTCAAAGTTCAAAATTCATAATTCAGAGTAGTGTTCTAAAAGGTGTTAGGCGGTCTTAGGCGGTAGACCTGGGGCCTAGCGACTAATCGGCTAGGCGAGGATTAATCGGAAGGATTAATCGAATGATTAGGCGGTGCTATATAAATTAATATATTAATTTAATATCAGATATGTAATTAAAAATATCATTATTACATATTCAATTTAAAACATGTTCAATCATAGTTTAACACAGTCTCTATTCTTACGAGTAAGAATATTTCTCCAATATTTTAAATGAAAGATAACAAGCATAAATCGCACATAGGACGACATGAACATAATACAAAAAAGAAAAGAAACTTGTCAAACCAATCACCACAAAACAAGTATTGTTGTTAACAATTCAACATAAGTACATAATTGAGGCTTGAGATGACTTGATATGTAAATAAAAGGCACGCAGGCCAATTCAAGCTAGACAAAACAATTTGATATTGTTTAAGAATAAAAGTAGTTGCTCAAATTTCCTACATCTTTTTTTTGGTAACTTCATCTCCTGCCCTTGACCATCTCCATATTCCAAGCTTACACAAACATAACAACTTATATGAGCATTCAATCACAAACATTGTGTAATTTATGTGTAACAAATTGATATAAATGCTCACTATTTAAAATAATTTCAGATAGAATTATGTATACCTACAGTCAACAAATGGATCAACATCCTCAAATGTGAATTCGGTAAATCCTTCTTCATCATCCGATTGGAAATCATCCTCCCCAAGTTCTCTAGAAGTCCGACTAACTTGAAAAGATTGTGTAACTTGCTCGACTTCATCCCTTTGCAGATTGATGTTTGGTGAATATTGATACTCTTTATCTTCCTTAGGACCATCTACAATCCATGATTAAGTCATACTAGCATCATTAGCAAGCAATATGTCTTGTTTATTCCTTGCCCTTTTACCTTGTTGACAAGTTTCGCATTGAATTGGACATAAACAAGTTGGCTCATTCTCTCAACATCAAGTCTATTACTTTTTTCTATGAATCTGCAAGAAAATTTATAAAATAGTATAAATTTGACTATAGTATTAAATCACATCATTAGAAGTAAAAAAGACAAGACACAATTGCATACATAAATGTGATTCAATAACTAACCCCCTCAAAGGTACTCCAATTTCTTTCATAACCCGAAGAACTCGTAGTTAAAGAAAGTATCTTCATGGCCATCATTTGCAAATATGGAGTTTTTAATCCATAGTTAGACCACCATCCAACTAAAATAGACATATATCATTAGATAAATCTGTAAACTTCGAGTTTTAAAATTAATATAGAAAGTGAAATACAGAATTTGTAAGCATACTTGGATTAAAAACTTCGCCATTTCTCATTCTACCCATAATGACCAATTTTCTACCAAACATCCCTTTCATTTCCTAATAATCCAACAACTCCACATTTGAGACCAAGTTTTATAAATCCAAATCATGAGGAACGAACATCTCAATACAAATTAAGATGGCACTCATACATTTGGGGTCTTTTTGCACTTCATCATCTCGATAATAATAATAGGGATTCAGCAGGTACCCAGCCAAATGCAATGGGGAATCAAGACGGTCTTTGACTTTTGAATCAATAATATCCATGATCGGTTGATATGTTTCTCTCACACCCTTGCAAACCTTAATTATTTTTTTTCTTGCATCCTTGAGCTCACCGTACACAAATCCCATGGCTGGTTTGTAGTCACCATCCACAAGTCTAAGAACTGTCACCAAGGGTTTGAAAACATCCACACATGCAGAAAGAGATGGCCAAAAAGACTGACTAACAACAGTGCTATAAGCCTTTAATCCTTTGGGAATGCTGGACCATTTGCAATCATTCGATTCTTTAGAAACAAACATACCTTTCAAACTCTCTTGTTTCTCTAACATACTTTGCATCGTCAGAAATGAACTTGCAAATCTCGTAACTCCTGGCCTCACTATATCTATTTGGTTCGTGAATTTTTTCATCATTGCCAGTGTTTTATGATGCGCGTAAATGAATGTTGTGAAACTTTTTGCAGCATCAATCACAAGTTTAAATTTCTGAGTCTTTCCTGATATGCAAAAAGTAAAGAATATTAGATTATCTTATGAATGTATGATACGAAATTATAACCAAGTAAAATTAAAAGGTAAAGATATACGTATTCCTTCAAGAGCAAGATTAAGGGTATGAGTGGCACAAGGTGTCCAAAAAATATTTGGCCTCTTTAGTTTTAACAATTTAGCCGCAGCTAAATTGTTAAAAGCATTATCTGTAACCACTTGAATAACATTATCAGCTCTCACCTCTTCAATGGATTTATCCACATATTCAAATATGAACTTTCCTGTATGCGCTTCACTTGAGCTTTCAATTGAAGACATAAAGACAGTACCAAGTCTGGAATTCACACACATGTTCATTACACTTCTTCGTTTTCCATCGGACCATGCATCTGTCATTAATGAACACCCACTGTTCTTCCATTCCTCTTCTTGAACTTTCATTGACTGTTTAGTTCTCTCAACCTCTTGCTTTAATAACGGTTCCTGCAATTGATATTGGCTATTAGGTATATATCCAGGTCCAAATTGACCAACAGCCTCAACAAACCGACGAAGTGAATCATTATTAATCGCATTGAAGGGAATGCATGACTCGTATGCCCAACGGGCTAGATAAGCATGAACTTCATGACTTCTACTCTTGAACAATGCATCGTTAATGTTTTGTTGCCTTCTCTTCTTATACAAGTCTTCTGAAGAGTCCATCGAAGATATTGGGTTGCTAAACTTGTCCATTGGCCCAAGTGATCGCACCCTCTTACTGCACCCTTCAACCTCAATATTATCCTCATCATCGTTGTCATTTTGTGAAATGACAACTTCTTCCCTAACAGCCTCAAGATGAATTCTTCTTCTCTCTTTTTTCTTTTTTGGTGCCTCGCATGATTCTTTGCACCTTGCTTTATCAAGTGGAGAGGATTTCGGACACGATGCCACATTTCCTTTAATATGAGCTATGTGTTGCTTCAAACGAAAAATGCCTCCACTCACAATCTTGGAACATAATTTACACTTGATTTTGTTTGGATTATTCTGAACGGCTAGCACCCCATATTCCCATCCCACATCATCTGATTTGCGTTTGAGATTTTCAATGTCAATAGATCCTTGTGCTTCTGAATTTGATGCTGCTGAAGAACTTCCCGTAAATGATGCCATTTCTGTAAAAAAAAAATACTAAATAGTAAATATTTACAAATAAACACAAAACATTAGGCACAAAAAATTCAGCCCATAAGTAAAATACAGTACACATTCAAGTATTTAACACAACAAGCTTCGATGTGTGTGGCTTTTTTTTGTTTAGCATTCAACATAAGTGTTTTTTGTTAAAGAAAACACCAGCAAGAGTTTCAAACTTCCAATTTTCAAGATTCACCTGCTAGTCCTAGTCTCCTACACTGTTTTTTGTAAAGCCATTAACTGCTTCGTTCATTCACCACGTTACAACTACATTCAAGGAGCTAGCAAGCTTTTTGAAAAAGCACATCATCTTATAAACTGACACAACTTGGGACAGTAGTAATGAGAGGGCTAGCCACCAGCCTGGACAAGCTCATGTAGCAAAATGTGGGTTTATATAACATAGAGAGGCGGCATGTGAGTTACATTGTACAAGCAGCTAATGGCTGCCAGCAGCATCTCAAAAGCTCTAATTAGAAAGAGGGCCGGCAACACCCTCGCCAGGGTCTCAATCTGACAATAAAAACTATCTGCCGCAAACAGCCAGCCTCTAACGAGAGTCTAGCATAATATTAAGATCTTTGAAGTCTAACAAAGTAACAACTTCTTATCTGACCTGGGATCGTCAAGTCTGCAAGTCTGCAACTCCAGGCATTCCGCACGCAGTCGTTCTTCGTCCAAGCGTTCCGCACGCAGTCGTTCCTCGTCCAATCTTCCTATCCGGCTCTCCCTCTTTGCAAGTTTGCAACTCCTCCCGGCTCCCTCTACAATCGAAATCGCCTCTCCGTCCGATGTGAAACGGTAGTCTCAACTCTCAATTTCGATTTTGCCCTAATCGGCAATTCCATATTTGTGTAAATAATTATCAAACAAAAATTACATAATTGAACCGCCTAATTATTATTAAACCGCCTAATCGGTGACTAATCGGTACTTACCAATTAAACCGATGTTTCAACGCCCAGTCCATATTGAGGTTTTAGAACACTGGTTCAGAGTTCGCATTTTGAACTTTGAAGTTGAAATTTATACTTTGTACTTTAAACTTTAAAATTTGAACTACACCATCTTTCTTCTTTTACTTGTCGCTTAACCGAATTTATTTACCAACTTTTACTTATCACTTAACATTTTTCAAAGCATATTTAATATCAATAACTATCTAAAAATGTCAAATATTAATCACTACATTATCATAATCATTAAAAATGTCATTTCTAACCAACAAAAATTTACAGATTTTACTTTTTGAATAAAATTTTAAAAAATATTTACCACCTACCAATTAAATTTTCTCAACTGCTAGTATTAATATCTTCTTAATCTACTCTATTTAACCTTAAACGGTTGTTATATCAAGATCGATGGAGTATGAAGTCTAAATTGTGAACTTTGTACTTTAAAAAAATTTAAGAACATATCGAAAATGGATTAAATTAAACTTAAATTTTTTTACAATTACTTATGAAATGTGATTTAAGAAATATCAATATAATACATGAATTGATTTCAAGAATAGAAAAATGGGAAGAGAATGCGGGTGACATGTAAGTATGTAATGGACACATGTTAAAAAAGTATATTTTTATATTATATTTTTTAAATTATAAATTTTGGTGATGAAATAGGTCCAAAGAACTTATTTGGGAAAGACGTCTCTTGGATAATTTATGGCTCAAAGAGTCTACTAAGGCACAAGGCCTATACATTGGGTCTAGGAGAAGTTTAACCCTTATTGAAACGATGTGTGTAGCAGCAGGAGTGGAGTGAGTGTCTCGGGATTAGGAGGTGCAGACGCGCCCTGCTCGAAGCATCAGGAGGCGAGGCGCGGCTACTCGGGACACGGAGGTCGAGGAGCGTGCTACTAAAGGTGTGGGGTCTCGAGGCGCATACGTAGCCATGCGAGGGGACAGAGCCAAGCATGCATGGGGGGCTTAGGGATGCAGACCAGTAGGCGGTACAATTCATGTGGAGCGAGCGGAAAACGAGGGGGCCTATTCTTGAGGCGAGTTCAAAAAGTATCCATGTTAACACCTAGGTGCGGGCACCAAAATGCAAGGACAGGCGTGCGGAAAGCACAACATGAGGCTGTCGCCGCGCAACAAGATCAGCAAGAACGATGTCACCTTTGAGGAGCACTTTGAGACTGTGGGGCTGCTTCTGGGTGGGTCTTCAGCCAAACCTAGCGAAACCACCAACCTTCCTATTCTTCATCCAAACCAGCCATCAATGACAGCAACAATTGGAGCGTGACAAAACTACACATAACTCAGATCGGATGGAGGCTAATTGTTAAGAGAGATTGTACTGGAGCCAAACAAACGTATAAGGCATCGGGTGCAGGACCTGACGTGCAAAACACTGCAGAGCGAGGCATCTGGCGGTAAACTGCCCCTCCCCAAAGGCAGCTTGAGTGGCGAGACAACCTTAGACCAGCTGGGGCGGACTCCGGCACACCATTGCATGTTTCTGCCTTCCGCTGAGACAGTTAAAGAGGTATGTCAAGTGACATCAAAAACTAGAGATAAACCCACCTATATGGCGAGGCAACCGATGCGGAAGCATGACGTGGCACGCGAGTGAGGACAAGCTCCAAGGAGGTGACCGGGCTCCTTGTTGCTGCAAAGGTGCATGGCGAGGGGATGGTTTGTAATCGGATGTACAGAACACCAGAGCTGGAATAGGATGACATGCACTAAGGCTTGGAGTGAGAAATCCAGCTGGCTCAATACTATGAACTTAGAGCGGCAATGACTTCAGGAGCTACGCGAGCTGAGAGACATGAGTAGGAGCGGGACGTGTTCCAGGTTTGCACGGGCTTCAGTTGGAGCAGGCTGGACTTGAGGCGGTTGGTAGGCGCGACGAGGCTTAAATGCGCCAAAATCAGCAGCTGTGTGGCGTGCATGGCCCAGCCCATCAACTACTAGAATTGCCAGCGAGGCCTCCCAAATTTGGTGTTGGTGGAGGCAATGTGGTCAGGCACTACCTAGACCGGCGGCATTGACGACACCGATAGAAACTTTCTAAAGGTCAGGGCCTTAGAGCCTAAGTGATGAGGAGATCACATCTAAGGAAGAGGCGTTGTCTCTGTTGGCTACACACCCGATAAGTCTGGTAACTCTTGTTCACAGATCGATTACTTAAGCTTGTGCCTGTTAATTAAACTATTAGCTGAACTCATTCCAAAGTGTTTATATAGATGTTTCTAAAGATTGGATGCTACTAAATTATTGTGATGCTTTATTGTCCTTAGAAACTTAGAAGATACTAAAATGACTTGATGAATCAGGGGCTCAGAAGCAGAGGCCAACGTTCGCGGAAGTTGTAGCGTCGAACATCTCCCCAAAACCCTACTTCGAGGACATTCATCTTCACCCTCGTCAAGTTCAACGACACAACGGCAATCCGTTAATATTGTTCTCTGATGATGAAATCTCTCCCGCTTATCAATCCATGTCCAACGCAGTGATACTTAAGTTTGCAGAAACACGACCGAGAGTGGAGGTGGTGAAGGACTTTATGAATCAGAATTGGAGATTGAAGAATGAGCCGATGGTAGGTGCTTTGGATGGTCGTCATCTCCTAGTAATCTGTTCTTCGGAAGATGATGCGATTGAGGTCCTCATGAACGACTCACGCAAAATAGGAAATATGGGTTTTCGCACATTCAGATGGACACCTGGATTCTCAACGAAAGCAGAACCGACTATCATGGTGACATGGGTAAAACTGTCAGGCCTTGATCCCTGCTTATTCCGAGCGGGCTTTCTACGGGAAATTTGCAGAGGCTTCGGAAGATTCCTAAAGGCCGATCCGCACACCTTGGACCTCTCAAATCTAGGAACAGCAAGAGTGTATGTCGAAATAGACATTAGACAACCTCTGGTTCAAGGAATATGGGTTGGAACAGAACTCCGGCTCTAATGGGTAGAAATAGAATACGAAGGCAATGTAAGCTACTGTTATAGATGCAAAAAAACAAGGGCATTCCATTGAAAAATGCAGAAGGGAGATAGCAAGGAGCACAAAAAACTCAAAGAAACTTGATCAAGGCGAGGCCAACACGGAGGTATCAGTCTTGCAGATCAATCCATTCCAAATTCAAAACAGAGGAATATATGAAGGCCAGAAGCCCTTAACTGAACACACAGATGATATTTGGCAGACAGCAACGAAACAAAGAGGCAAGAAGAAGGAAGGAAAACAAAATCACACGTGGAGACCAAAGAACTCTGAGGTGATGAACAGAGCTGCAAGCCTCACCGACTCACAGATTCTGGAACATCCCCCAGTTATCGGGGGAGGACAAGGGAAGCAGGACGCTTGTCATGTTGTCGTCCACGCGGAACCCATGCAACAAGCCACGTATCAACCCAATGACGAAGATCTAAATCCAGCCACATTACAAGAAATCCCTCCCAACTTACCTGATCCAGAGCATCGCCTCCTTAATCAGTGGCCGGAATCCAGAGCCATTACTACAATACAGAGAAATCAAGTCCCAGAACCTTCACAACTGAATATCGAATCTTCATTCATGCGAAAAATTCGTTCCAGCGTTGAAGAATTCATGCTTCAACTATACGAGAATCGCCAACCGAGATATCATCCCACTGCATACAAGAAGATGATTTCGATGGACGACTCCAATCTTGTTCGCCCAAATCTTCCACTAATAACCTGGGAGAACCATCATTCTTTTCATTCAACAGTGACATCTCAAGAAGATGCTTCATTTGAGGATTTGAACAAAAGCATAAGCGAGAAAGTAGCCAGCTTGAAGAAAGCCAGAGACCTTTCCAGGCGCGTGACCTGCAGCGCCACCAAGACCAACTCAAAGATCAACAATCATGATAAACACAATATGCTGGAATGCTAGAGGCGTTTACAACAGAGGGACTTTAGATCACCTCCTCCATTTGGTCTCCACTCATAAACCGCAGCTGCTCTCTGTATTTTGGAACCCAAAGCTTTAGAAAGGAAGTTGCCTCGCCTAGCAAGGAGATTGAGATTTCCTAAATTTTTCTGTGATCACGAAGCTACTTCTAACATTTGGCTACTTTGGCAGGAATCAATCGAAGTGGACATCATAGACAAATCCGATCAACACTTCACAATAGAGATAAATTTTCCATCTCTAAACAAGAGAATTCTCTACTCATGTATCTATACTCGATGTTCCCGTCAAGCAAGGGCCAGATTGTGGGAGATTTTTCGGTAACAGTTTATCTATGCCATGGATTCTAATGGGAGATTTCAATGTTATTACAGATTGGGAACAGAAAAAAGGAGGAGCAAAGCGTGATGATGGCAGCATGCGCGATTTTACAGATTTCATCCAAAGTCTGGGCCTGGTGGATATTGGTGTATTGGGGAAAGTCACTATCTTGGTGTAACAACCGTCAAGGATGCAAAAGAGTTTATAAGAGACTAGACCGGGTCCTTCTCAACACTCTCGCAGTCGCAGACCTCCCAGATTTAAGAGTCCAGCTCCTTGAACGATTTCAGTCGGATCACTGCCCGCTGTTATTGGAGATAAGTCCCCCTTCCTCAAGGAAGGCTTTCTTCAGCTTCCACTCCATGTGGGTTGAGCACGCGGGCTTCTTACCACTAGTAAAACATCATTGGCGGAGCAACCGAGACATCAATCCGATGATTAGCTTCACAGAGAATCTCAAAGAGTTAAGGCAAGTATTAAGAGAGTGGAATTGGTCAATTTTCGGCGACCTGAATCGAAAAGTGGAAGAAGCTAAACGTAAAGTAGACATGGCGGACTCTGAAATTATGATCAGTTGGTCGGAAGAACGAGAGCAATCACTGATGGAAGCTCAAACCGAGCTAGCTAATCATCTCAGGGCCAAAACAAAGCTTCTAGAGGAAAAAAGCTGTCTTTAGTGGTTAGCAGGGGGAGAAAAGAATTCATCAGTCTTCCATATAGCAATGAAAGTGCATCGAGCTAAGAATCAGTGTCTCATCGAGCTGCCCAATGGAGAATGGACTGATGACAAACAAGCTATCGGAAATGAGGCGGCTAGAATGTATGAGGATCTTTTAGGCCCTTCGTCAAGTCCATTGGATGAAGAGGTGCTATCGGTAATTCCTGAGATCATATCTGTCCGGGAGAAAATGCATTATTGAGGCCTCCATCGATTGAAGAAGTTCGAAATGCAGTTTGGGACATGGAAGCCAAGAGCGCCCCGGGTCCAGACGGATTCACTGCCTTATTCTATCAACATTGCTGGGATATTATTGATAAAGATCTCCATGCGGCGACGTGCTGGTTTTTTCAGCCAGGAAGCTTCCTTCCTCGTTCAGTTACGGCCACCCATCTCGTGTTACTGCCAAAGGTAAAGCTCCCCCAGTCTCTCCGTGATTTTCGCCCGGTGAGCCTTTGTAACGTAATTCATAAAGTCTTATCAAAGATCCTTAATAATCAATTATCGGTACTACTTTCGAAGCTGATTGGTGAAGAGCAGGCAGGTTTTGTTAAAGGTCGCAATATTCATGAGATCATGTGCCTGGGCCATGAGATAGTTAGAGATATTGATAAGAAGGTCAGAGGAGGTAATGTTGTTCTGAAATTAGACATGTCAAAGGCATATGATAGACTGTCTTGGGCGTTTGTGATCAGAACTCTTAGGCGATTCGGTTTCTCCGATGCTTGGTGTGACCTCATCTATCGCAACATTTGCAACTGCCATTTCTCAATAAAATGGAACGGTGACCTGTTTGGTTTCTTCAGATCTTATAAAGGAGTGCGTCAAGGTGATCCATTATCATCTTCATTGTTTGTGCTAGCCATGGACGTATTTAGCAGACTCCTCAAGGTAGCAATGGAAGAAGGGCAGCTAAAGCCTTTCTCATGCCATCACCAAGTAAGCCCTCCTTCCCATCTATTATTCGCAGACGATGTGATGATCTTTGTTAATGACAGCCAAACATCAGTAAGGAAGCTAACTGAAGTTATCGAGAATTTTTGCCTCAGCTCTGGGCAAATTGTTAACGTTCAGAAAAGCGCCATTTACTTTTCTAAGAGAATTCCGGGTTCAAGAAGAGCCATTATTCTTCAGAACATAGGTTTCAGTCCGGGATCTTTTCCAATTACTTACCTGGGCGCTCCGTAATTTGTGGGGAGATCGAGGAGAGTCTATTTCGATGGCCTAGTTCAGAAAATCAGAAATCGTGTGGATGGGTGGTTGAACAAACTGATTTCTTTTGGAGGAAGAATTACTCTAATTCAATCTGTTTTATTATCTATGTCAGTACACACATTATCAGCCATTCCAGTTCTGAAAGCAGTGCTGAAGACCATCAATTCTATTTTGGGTTCATTCCTATGGAATGCTGGCAAAGAGAAAAGGCACCACTGGGTAGCGTGGGATCGAGCAAGCAGGCCGATTGACCAAGGCGGCATTGGTATTTGGTCTATTCAATCCCTTATGGACAGCTTTCAGGCCAAGTTGGCATGGAAATTTTGGGAAGGATCCTCTTTATGGGCTCGATTTTTGCACTCTAAATATGTTTATCAAAGGGAGAATATGTCCTTCCGGGAGAGCGGATCCGCCCTTTGGCTTTCTATTCTTCCATTTATTCGGTTACTTCAGTCCAAAGTTAAATGGGTGTTCGGAAAAGGCAGTGTTCCTCTGGGTCTAGCCTTTCCAGTGTGGAACATTTCTCCAGAGATTGCATCAGCCTCAGTCTCAAGAGCTATTTCGGATGAATCAGACAGTAGTGCTCTATCAGATGTTCAAAGATCCTCATTACAGGATATTATTCTTGATGCAAGAGAGGAAGATCGTCTAATTTGGCCCAATTCCGATTCAGGGGTCCTGTCCGCTGCTGCCTTCAGGTCTTGGGTCTCTCCGAGTATTGGCAGACAGGACTTGAAGTGGATTTGGTCCCCCCTTTTTCCAATGAAGATATCTGGCTTTTTATGGTGTCTATTCAATAATGCAATTCCGGTTGATCAGCGAATTCAAAGCAAGGGCATCAGTTTGGCATCATGTTGCAGATGCTGTGAATCTAATCATCAGGAATCAATTGAACATCTTTTCATCCAAAGCCAATTAGCCTCAGATGTTTGGAAATTCTTTGCTCGGGTCTTGGACAAACCAAAGGTTGACACTATTTTCCAGCTTCGCTAGGCCTGGCTTGGCCGACGAAGTCCAAAGTCTCAGATAGATTTCATAATCCAGATAGTGGTTGGCTGCGGTCTTTAGGAAATTTGGAGAGAGCGCAATAATAGAATCTATGGGGAAGCATCTCAAGTTCAAGGAGTAATTTCTCGCATCCGGCATTGGTGCTTTTCCCTTTCCTCTTTATCCAAGCCGGCGGTCTCTGCTTCTTCTTTAGACTCTTTAGCTCTGTCAGCGTTAAGAGTCCCCGAGTTTCCTATTTCTCCTCCCAAAATTCGGTGGGTATCTTGGGATCCAGGAGAAAATCTCACTCTAAATGTCGATGGATCGGCAAGTGCATCAGGATCTTCGGGTGGAGGTATAATCAGGGACAGCAGCGGGAGTCCGAGGCTGCTGTTCAGGTCCAGGTTCGTCGCGGGATTATCAAACACAAAATCAGAGTTCTTGGCTGCAGTGAAGGGTTTAGAAGAGGCATCCCGAGCGGGTCTTACAATTTCCGAAATTCAGACCGATTCCTCAGTTCTGGCAGATGCAGTCAGCATCTCAAAATCTTGCCCGTGGGATTGCTGTTATTTTATGAGAAAGATTCGAAAAGAGTTAAGGGGAGCAAAATTCCGGCACATTTATCGTGAAGCAAATCAAGTTGCGGATGCTCTAGCTAAGGATGCTCATTCATCCGGTGATCTAGTCTCTTCGAATTTGTCTGATTTTAGCTCAAACATCCAAGCGCTAGTTTCGTTGGATCGCGTCCGCATTGCCTCATGTAGGCTCGGATAATCTCCTGTATTTTCCTCATCTTTTTTTTAATATATCTATCTTTTTTTCAAAAAAAAAAAAAGAATGCCCATAAGTAGTGGTTGGAAAGATTTTGATGTCACCTTTCAAACAAATCTAGCCACGTGTCAAAATTACGTCATAGCTACTCAGAATTGACAAATCAAAATTCATCATTTTACAAAACGAGACACTAGGATTTGGGCTTTGGACCTAGACCTTTTAAAACAAATCCTAGTCTCATCAGCATTAGAAATCCTAATTATTTTAGGAAAAGTCTTAGTTTCTTACCTTATATGTAGATAGTTGTAAACCTCTTTTACTATTAGATTTTGTTTTAAATAAAGTTAGATGCTGCTCCTTTTTCCAGTATTCACGTGTGTCGACTAGATCACCCGTTTACTTGTCTTTAGAATCCAAAATACTATTCTATTTCAGATTTATTTTTCATTCAAATTTACAATTTAGTTGCTTAATCATCGTGTTCTTACTTGTTCTTTGATTGTTTACAGGTACAAGGACCTTTGTGATCAGGTTGATCAAGCTTTCGCAAGATCAATAGCGCTTCTGGAGTGGGTGTAATAATTGCTAAGACACAATATCGTAAACAGTTATAGTCGTTGGATTGTCAATGTATCCTCCACTAAATCAAAAAATTATCTCATTAAAATATTAGGACCACATAAACGTCTAGCATTTGATATTAGAGTCGGTTCCCTGGTGAGAGATTTCTAAATTTTACTTCATTTTCCCCCTCCCACCTACTTCCAAAAAAAACAGAAAAAAAATTGTTCTTGAGTTAGATATTTCATTTTCTCCTCTCATATTTTTATTTTACCTACAATATGAAAATAAGCTCTCTTCTCCTAAACTGAAGCCATAAGCCTACACACACTTTGAACCTTTTCATTAGTTATTTTTCTTTATCTTGGCATGTCTAGTTGTTGGTCTAGGTTACTGGTCATTTTGAGTTTCGAGTTCATAGCACGTTTAGAATTTTATTCTCTATTTAAAGTTATGGATCTCGATTCTATAGAGAACTACAAGCCTCTTTTTGTTTCGTTGTAACAAAGTTATTTTTGAACTTATGTAAAAAAAAAGAAACAAAAAGAAACCAAGTCATTGAAAAAAAAACCACTAAAAAAAAGAACTCAGTACCCAAAAAAAGAAAGAAAAGAAAAGCAATTGCAAAAGATTTAGTTGTAGTCATTATTTTTTATAGATTGTTCACTAATCTGTGACTATGGTTGTGTATAGGCTCGCGTCTCTAACTAGTTCTAGCAGCCTTAGGCCAACACAGTTAAGTCATTAGACATTATTTAATTTGCTTTTGGCTAATGTGGTTCCATCTTCTATATTTTTCTTTTTAGCCTACACCTTATAGATCCATTTCATGTTCGGCTACAATTTATAGGTATTTGTGAGTGGCATCAATACATTTTATTCATAAGTTTCTTTTGACTTGTAGTAGCCCTCACTATATGCAAAATTTGATAAGAATTTTCAAGAGCTCGTTTGAAGAAGTTGAGAGTGAGAGACTTGAGAGAACCGTATTCTTGAGAATAATATTTTTCTCAAAAGTCACTTTATTGAGCAAACTATTTTTTTTGTGAGAACCCCATTCGAGTAGCACAAAGGGGCATATCCTTGTGGTTTTTGTTTAACACTAATAATGACAGGATCTTCACAGGATGCCCCAACACCACATTCTCCTCATACTAGGTCGATCATATTACACTTTGAGCGCCAATTAAATTGGTGCACTAAAGGTCTCGATGAGGATGTGCAAGTGACCACTGAATGACTAGGTCAGTTGGAAGTCGATCAAGTTGACACAATAGTGGGGTTCTCATCCGATCCCAACCTATATATATACATATTTATAGGGAGCGAATCCAATGCGAATCCTCATGTAATTTACGCGCTGCGAATCCCCTGATCTCCGCCTATTTCTGCCCAGATTCACCCAGTTGACATCAAGTGTCCACTCTCAGTGCGCGACACGTGTCCAGAAGGGCAAAAATATTTAAGAATTGATGTAACTTCGCATCTATATGGATACGTGTCACACATGTAGGCGTGACGCCTCAGGGCACTCTCTCTCTCCTGTTTATCTTTATTTCAATTTCACTCAACTCAATTTATCTAATTACACAGAATTTTTTGAAAAAAAAAACAAATTTCATAATTACATGTAAAGTATTATAAGTTTCAATTCAAGATCCGTATTGAATAGGTTTTCAGTACGTTTTCAAAAAAGTACATCGATTGAAAATACATAATTCAACGACTTAATTATTGCACATTCGATGTACATTGATCTTCAAATGAAATTTGCATGTTTAATGAACTATGAAAGTAGATAATAATGTATTACGTGGGTTTCAATCTATACACTTTAAAATAAAAAATAATTAAAATGTGAAAAATAGTCAAAATGGATCTTAGTTTAAAGCTTGTAATTTTCTAAAAATGATTTTGAGTTTTAATTTGTGAAAATAAATTGATTTAAATAGATAAATCATTTCTAAAACTAAAATTAAAAGTAATGAGTTTAGTACAAGAGAGAGAGGGTGTGTGACAGGGTGACGCGTTCTGATTGACTGAGAGAATGAGATAGTAGGGCATGTGGCGCGTCTTGATTGGCTGAAATGTGTGTGAGCGAGATAAAAAAGATATATTGGATACGTGTCATTCACTGAGTGATCGAAAATGAGTGTAGTGGGACATGTGACGCGATATCATTAAATGCGACCGAAAGACCAAAATACTCCTCTCCTTCAAGAGTACACTTAGATCATGGTGAGGTTCATGGAAGATCTCTACCAAGTGTGAGAACTGAGAACTAACTTGTAGCCATCTAATCATCTGTTCCAATAGATGAGGAGGTGGGACAAAAGATACTAGTAGGTGGAGGTTTAGACGTGTCACAATTGGAGGAGTGTGAGAGAATAATGTTCTAACAAATAAAAAATACTTTTTGACATTTGTCCGTCACATGTCACCCTCATTCGGAGATGTCACCGCGTTTGTCTGAATTGGGAGATGTTCAGAGGCAGAGAAGATGAGGAAGGTGGAGGCGTTGGAGGATTGAGCCGGGCAAGGTTTGAGGCGGAGCTCTGCTTCTCCAACACCGGAATCCGGATTGGCGGCAGCAACGCGGACGGTTTCAGTCCCTTCATAGAAAGCGTCCACTCTGGAGCTAGTTATGAAGAGAGGGTGGGCAGGTGGAAGAGCAGCGTTGGGCGTGTAAGAAGCCATCATCACAGGGGCCGGTGCCGGTGCCGGTGCCGGTGCCGGTGCCGGTGCCGGCGACAGCTCTGGTTTTTGATCACGTTCAGAGTGTGATCGTCAGAGATTTCTGCGCTAGTTGTGTGAATATGCGATCGATTTGAGGCCTGAGGGGATTGGGAGGGTGTGGATGAAGTTGGAGACGTCTTTGTAGTCCATGACGAAGCTGGAGAAGAAGGAGCTGGGAGCGGACTTGTAGCGGGTAAGACCGCAGCCAACAACAATCGGGTTGAACTGGTGTGCTTGCCGGAGATCCGCATCCATTTTAAGCAACCCGATCCAGAACAAACCATAGAAGGAAATGACAAAAACAGAGCAGAAGAAATTGTGCGTTTGTTCTCTCCTTCGACTGGTCACTGTTCTATGTTTTTGGTTGCTTGATTTATGGCAAATCTGGAGAGAAAACAAAAGGAGGTGGGAAGAGATGGATACGGATTAAGAGATTATGAGGTTCTTCTCATCTGCAAATGGAGTTGCTGGCCAAACATGAGTTTGGGGATTTGACATGTATGTCTTAGAATATGAGAGGATAAGATGAGAAGAGATGAAGCTTTACATAAATTGAGATGTTGCCCACATTTTTTTGTTTATTTACTTAACGTTGTTAGAGTCTCTTAACAGAGTTTGTTTTGTTTTGACGGAGTTAATATGTACGTTAAAAAATTAACAGCATGCACTTATTTAGAGAACGCAGTAGTTCGGACCGTATTTGGATAGAGGGCGGTAATTCAGGGTTCTTTTTGAGTTTTTTTCTTTAAAAATAATATCAAAATATACATATATTGATTTTGAGAATTAAAAACAAAAATTAATAGATTTGTGTCAGCAGATAGAGGGAGAGAGTGTGATATGTGCAAAGAATTAGT
The DNA here is from genome assembly GCA_002312845.1 of Kalanchoe fedtschenkoi. Classification (NCBI taxonomy): domain Eukaryota; kingdom Viridiplantae; phylum Streptophyta; class Magnoliopsida; order Saxifragales; family Crassulaceae; genus Kalanchoe; species Kalanchoe fedtschenkoi. Next base: position 6,119,840 of record NQLW01000048.1, read on the forward strand.
GAGACATGTGGTAGCCAGAGATTGACTCATGTGTGTAGGTAGTGCGACATGTGGTAGTTTCTGGTTCACTACCAAATTAATCGCAATTTACTCATTTTGTAGTGGGACACGTGACAAGTTTTGAGTGCTCAGTTCTGACTCACTTTTGAAGTTTTTAATTGAACATCTCCCTATATATAAAAAATTTGGATCAATTGCGAGCACTTATATTGAGAACCTTCTTATATTAAGAACTTTATGAATCAATCATATTCACCGATTAGTTTCAAAATTAAATATAAATAAAACAGCAGAAATAATGAATGTGAGACATAAGATTATCTTAATTAATTTAAGGGGAAAAACCCAAAAGGAGCCCTGAACTAGCACTGCTTACCCAATTGTGGTCAGAACTACCATGATTTTCAAAAAGGGTGCAATGAAAAAAAAATGGGCTGATTTTCTAAATTAAAATTTATCATTACATTTCAAACCTAATATTATTATAAAACTTAAATTTGTGTGCGAAAATTACGTCATTTGGTGATATGAAGACTATGAGTATATCATAATGATGTTAGTTTGAGAATAACGTACAAGTTCAAACATTTGAATTTTTGCAGTTACAACGCTTGTAGGATTCATCCCCTGAATTGTTCGGTTAAAAAAAAAAAAGAAAAAAAAAAGCTAAATCTAAAACAAAATTTTTAATGAGCAGCTCGTGTACTTCAGAATGTTGTGACACATGGAGACACATACTAAGTTTTTTTCATACTATTTTGATTCATATCATCAAATGATACTATCCCAAGTGCAAGGGAAACATGTTCTAAACCTTAAATATTACCATTTTTCTTCAATGAAACTCCAGTGAGTACTTGTGGAGTTGTTGGCAATTGAAAGGAGGTGTATGCGCATAGGTGGGTTTCTACTGGTTTGTATGACACACTAACTTATACCACCCGATGGGTTTCTAATGGATGGACCTGGCAAAATTTTCTTTTTGAGCTCCATTTGCATCGAAAATCAAACATCATCTCCTTATGCCACCATGCAAATGATGCGCAAATGATTGTCAACTGTACACAGGTAAAATAAAAGGTTCAATAAATGAAACATTAATTGTAGATAATTAACTAACACAATGCTTTACTGCATGCTAACTCTGGATGGCCTTTGTCAACACAGCTTAGATTAGAAGAAAAGTTAAAACATTTTTATACCTCCCAGCTGCGGAGGAGGCGGATTCGGCCGCGAAGGTGTCGAAGATGGTAGAGACTGTTAAAGAAAATGAAGGGGATGCTAGAGTTGGTCGGGCGGTGTCGGGATGCTACGGTGTTGGAGGCCTATTGTGCTGGACGGGTTTACGCTTGTGAGGAAGACGACCGGCTAGACGCTGAACTTTTGAAATGTGCAATTTTTGAGATCAAATTCATGCTGCTCTAATATACAAGTGATAAAGAAATGAATAAATATTTTACTTGAGATAATTGCTCCTATTAAAATCAGTTATAATTAAGAAAGATATGTTACTAAATCTAAATTAAATAGGACATGATAAATGAAGTTATAAAAACAGATAAATAATTATCAAAACACGGTCGTTTTACGCATAGAATGATTGATTCATATTTGTTCAAAAAAAGGTTCTCAATTTAAGAAGGTTCTCAACTAAACCAACCTCTATATATAGAGAAAGAATCGGTTAAGAATTTAAAAAGTTGGTGAGAACTGAGAACTCAACCAAAACTCACCACGTGTCTCACTACATAAGGGTAATTTGAGATTAATTTTGTAGCCAGCGAAAAGTCACATGTCCCTTTACCAACACTAATGAGTCAATCTCTGGCTGCCACATGTCCTACTAACTCCTTCCACATGTCGCACTCCCTCCCTCTCTCCTTACGCAAACTCATTAATTTTTATTTTTAGTTCTTAATTAAAATCAATTAATGTAATTATTTTTATATTATTATTAAAATTAAATTTCATAACCATTTATAAAAAAGTACAAGCTTTAATTTAATATCCATTTTGGATATGGTTTTTGAAATGTATAAAAGCATAAATACAATATACAAAGAAATAAACTAAAAAGTGCAAAAGTCATAGTATTAAGTTCATAATTTAAATGTTGAATGTCAAATTTTGTATTTTATACTTTGTATTTTATACTTTGAAATATGAAATATGAACTCTAAAATATGGTACTTTGAACTCTTGTACTTTGTGCTTTATGAATTTTTTTTAAAATATATTGAAAATGGATCTTAAATTAAACCTTATACTTCTTTATAACTAAATATGAAATTTATTTTAAAGAAAATTATCAAAATAATTATACAAATTGATTTTAAAAATTAAAAATTAAATTAAATGAGTTCGGTAATCAGAGAGAGTGTGTGCGACATGTGACGAACATGTGTAAACCATTATACCTCACCATTAAATTGTGATATGTGTACCTCCACCTACTCTTACTACCCTTTACTCCAACTAACCAGATTCCTTCAATTGCTTGATCAGATGGATCTTATAGAGTTCTCAGCTCTCACTCTCTTTATAGTTCTTTCTTAATTTGGAGGTCAACAACAGTTGGACAAGTGAGAAATGTTGGAGTGAACCAGAAAAGTTTGGGTAGAGTTGGATCTAAGTATTGGCTAGGTAAGCGTCTTATAGTAAGAGGAGTAGTTATGAACCCTGTAGACAATCCCCATGGGATGGTGAAGACCCCAATTGGTAGAAAAAGACCCACAACCTTTTGCAGTTATCCTGCACTTGAAAGATGTTGAAAAAATAAATAAATATAGTGATTATTTGATGTATATATATCTATGGGAAAAAATCCAAACAAGGCCCTAAACTACCATTGTTGATTCAATTACGGTTCAGACTATCACGATTTTTAAAAATTGTGTGATGAAAAAAAATTGGACTGATTTTGGATGATGCTTAAGATCAGTTTGTTTGATTTATTAAATATAATTAATCTTATTAAATTTGTTGAGAATTATGGATGATTGAGTATAACAAGAAGTCATCTTCTTTGTGTGCCCGAAACAATATTATTGATTTTGATAACCAAACAACTTAATTTTTGCATAGAAATATCTAAGTCTTACAATAAGATTAGTTTAGGAATGTAAGGATAAATTTTATTTTAGAAAATCAGTCTAATTTTTTTCATCATACCCATTTTGAAAATCGTGATAGTTCGAATTGCAATCAGATAAGTGGTGATAGTTCGAACTCATTTTTGAATTTTATCCATATATTTATTTTATTATCTGCACATATCCAAATACCAAAGAGATGCTACATAACAATAGTTTTTGAAGCATGCAAGGCATTGTGAATCCCCTCTTGACATTTTTTAGTTTCCTTGTGGATAGGACCCTAATGATCCTCCATCAACAAATTTTGAAACTCTGAGTTCACAATTATGATTGGAGGTGAACTTCTTATTAGAGTTATAACAGATAAACTTTTCATGGAGGGGCAAAAGGTATACTGGATCTCGGAGAAGTCCTCGTCCCCTTAAGGCCCGAGTTTGGATTGTGAGACTGGCTCGGCTTGCGGTACAAATTTTGGGATTTTGGGTTGTGGGTGAGTTACGGGTTTCGGTCAACGATTTTGGATCCGTCAACATTAATGCAGATGAAGGAAAATTAAAGAAGAAATCGAAAAGTTGGGCATCACTACTCAACAACAACCAACTAGAGAATGATTCAGTGCAGCTGTTGGAACAATCTGTACAAAAGGAGACTTAATGGACCAAGTTTCAATACAGGAGGAAGATGAAAAGCAGCAAATTAAAAACTCGCAAGCTGAGTCTTCAAGTGCCCATGTATTTAATTTGGAAGATAAAGACACAACACATACTCAAAAAGTCATGACAAGATTTCAATTCAATCATACTCATTCAAAAGTAACTAGAAACTTTCTTCTTACCTAACAAGGAAAAAGAGACAACTAGCAAAGAAAAAATCTCTTATATATTAAGATTGCAAGGAGCAAGGAAAAGAAATACACAACAAGAATCTTCGCCCGTACAACCGTTAGTATTGCAAAATTTTTCGAGGGAGAGGAAGATAGCATCATTGAAAAGTTCAAAAAGATTCAGAAGAATCTTAACTTCCCCGAAGCTGTCAATGTACAAGAAGACCCTATTAAAGAATGTTATAGGATTGATCCTCCTCTAGTGTACATCTTAGATCAAATTCTATTTCGGGTGAAAGAAGATGAAGATGAAAATGTTGTTCTTAAATGATCTTTGGGATCAAAAGTTGGAAATGGAGTGATAAGTGGGAAAAGAGGGGGTTCGTATTGCGAATAGGAATGCAGTAAAGCTATTGATAGGTTCCTGCAATGCCTCTGAAAGTGCACAATGAACAGATCCAAACTCAAAAATTTGAAATAATGCCTATTTCAATTGTTGTGGAGGATTCTTTAAAGAAGAAACGAACACCAACAATGTTCATGGTACAGCATAATTGTAGCTGTTGAGGGCTTATGGGATTACTAGACAAAGAAGAAGTGTTACTGTTAGAGAAAGCTGGTGGTGATTTTGTGATGGTGAAGCTGTTGTTGTATTCAGGTTTATCGGGTCATAGTTAATGGATGATGGGCACATAACGAGCAATTTGTTGGAGTTAATCTTGTAGTGGAGTCTCCATTACATGTTTAGGAGCATGTTTTCATGTCCATGTCTTCCTCCATGTTTTCCTCCATGTTTCATGTAGTGGGATGTGTTTGTGTGGTGGGTTTGTAGGTAGAGTTTTGTGTATAAATAGCACCCAAATGATAGAAGGAAACCAAGCCAAATAGAAGCCATAGCAAGCAATATTCAGCTCATCTCTCCTCTTGTGTTCTTTGTAGTTTGTTCGTGTTCTCCAACGTTAGTTCCTAAACTCAGCCCCGGCGGCGATCCTTGTGTCGTGGGGTTGTGTTCCAACACGTGGTATCAAGAGCGGGTATTATCTGTAGCCTTGTTGTCAATGGTTGACAGCCGTTCATCGTCCTCATCCAAGACGCACACCACCGACGGTAGCGGTCCGTTGCGAGAAGTTGTGGTTGATCGTGTGGTAAAGGAGATGAGTGGATCGATCCAGTACCCAACGTTGACACGTACGAACTACAATGAGTGGTCACTTGTGATGCAAGTGAACTTGGAGGCGCAGGATCTGTGGCATGCCATGGAGAGCTCTCAGGTTGAGCGCCGCAAGGATCGGTTGGCCCTTGCAGCCATCCTTCAGGCAGTGCCGACTGAGATGCACACCACACTTGCCGTGAAGAAGACTGCTAAGGAAGCGTGGGAGTGTCTGAAGACGATGCGCATGGGAGTCCAGCGCGTACGAGAGGTCAATGCACAAAAGCTTCTAAAGGAGTTTGAGTGCATCACATTCAAGGACGGTGAGGCTGTCGACGATTTCGCCATGCGAATTTCCAGCTTCGCAGCCAACATCCGCACACTCGGCGAGTCAATGGAGGAGCACCGGGTCGTCAAGAAATTCCTTCGAGTCGTGCCAGCACGTTTCCAAATCGCTCTTTCGATTGAAACCTTGCTCGATCTGAGCACGTTAACAATTGAAGAGTTGGTTGGCAGGCTGCGTGCGGCAGAGGACAGATTTGATGACGGCACTGGCGACACCACTGACAAGGCTGGGCGGCTGATGTTAGCAGAGGATGAATGGTTGGCCAAGTACAAGCACCGGCTGATGCCGGAGTCCTCATCCAGTGGTAACAGATCGGGGGGATCGAGCGGTCACACCCCCGGGAAGAACAAGAGTGGAGCACGGGCCGAGGGTCGTGACACTACTGTCAAGCTCACATCGGAGGGGACACCGCGCCGGAAGGGTAAGTGCCGCAACTGTGGTATCTACGGTCATTGGGCCAAGGAGTGCAAGAAGCCACCGCATCAGGAGCGTAAGGAGGAGGCTCATCTCGCCAAGACTGAGGTGGAGCAGTCGGCGCTACTAATGGCTGTGACGGGCGACGTTACGGATGTGACGTCGCAGATGGTTCACCTCCAAGAGAGTCATGTAGTCCCAATCAATTATGATTACAACACCTGGTATCTCGACTCGGGGGCTAGCAACCACATGACCGGACAACGCTCAGCGTTGGTCTCGCTTGACGAAAGCGTACACGGTACTGTGCGGTTCGGAGATGGATCCGTGGTAGAGATCTGTGGTCTCGGCTCAGTAATTATGGAGGGGCGGAGATGCGAACACAAGGTACTAACCGAAGTTTATTACATTCCGAAATTAAGAAGTAATATTGTCAGTTTAGGGCAATTGGAGGAAGCAGGGTGCAAGGTCGTGCTGGAGGACGGACAAATGTGCGTGTTTGATCGTGAACGTGCACTGTTGCTCCGAGCGCCACGCACGGGAAACCGGTTGTACACTATTCGTTTGACCGTGGCCGCGCCGGTGAGCCTGTTGTCAAAAGTGGAAGAGGATGCGTGGATCTGGCATGCTCGTTATGGCCACCTCAACTTTCGTGCGCTACGGGACCTCGGTGTCAAGAAGATGGCGGACGGTCTGCCATTGATTGAGCGAGTTGAGCAAGTGTGCGATGGGTGCGTGCTCGGCAAGCACCACCGCGCGCCATTCCCACAAGCGGCATCTTTCAGAACGAAGCATCCCCTCGAACTCGTGCATGCAGACTTGTGCGGACCGATAACACCACCAACCTCAGGCGGTAAGAGGTACTTCCTGCTTATCGTTGATGACCTCACTCGTTTCATGTGGGCAGAGTTGCTGGTGACCAAAGACGAGGTGCTACACATCTTCAAGAAAGTCGTTACTATGACTCAGAACGAGCAGGGCAAGAGGGTTAAGGCGCTACGTACCGATCGTGGCAGAGAGTTCAACTCCAGTGATTTCACTGCGTACTGCATCGAGCACGGCATCGAGCACCTGACCACTGCGCCGTATACCCCTCAGCAAAACGGCGTGGTAGAAAGACGGAATCAGACAGTTGTGGAGATGGCACGGTGTATGCTAAAAGGCATGGGCGTCCCTGGCGAGTTATGGGGTGAGGCGGTCAAGACAGCTATGTACGTGTTGAACCGAGCACCAACTAGAAGTGTGGAAGGGGTGACACCGTACGAGGCATGGTATGGCCGAAAACCCGGAGTGCGGCACTTGCGCACATTCGGGTGCGTGGCATTCGTGAAGAAGCTCGGGCCAGGAGTATCCAAACTCTCTGACAGGTCAGTTAAGGGGGTGTTTCTTGGTTACGAACCAAGAAGCAAAGCCTACCGGGTCTATGATCCGGTTGGGAAGAAGCTGTTGGTGTCTCGTGATGTAATCTTCGACGAGAACAAAGCCTAGAATTGGCGAGAGAGTGGTGGTGAAAATGGAGCGGTAGCCAGCGGTTTCGTGGTTGAGTACTTGACCACTGTTGGTCATACTCAAGCTTCAGGCGAGGCAAGATCCTCCACGACGGCGACTCTACCAGCCAATTCATCGGGGCATATGTCGGCTTCAACATCGACAACACATCCAACAACACCAATGGGTGTGCACTCCGCGACACCACCATCTCAGGGCGCGGTAGATTCAGATGGTGCTCAACTTCGGTTTCGCACTCTTTCGAACCTCTATGATACAACTGATGAAATCCATAACTTCGAGTATAGTGGGTTGTGCTTTCTTGCAGCTGACGAGCCGATAAGCGTGGAGCAAGCGATGCAGGAGCCATGGTGGCGTGATGCCATGCGCGCCGAACTGGAGTCCATCGTTGAAAATAAGACTTGGTCGTTAGTGGAGTTACCACGGAGCCACAGAGCCATCGGGCTTAAATGGGTGTTCAAGGTGAAAAGAGACCAAGGCGGCAACATAGTGAAGCACAAGGCTCGGTTGGTCGTGAAGGGTTATGCACAACGACAAGGCGTGGATTTTGATGAGGTATTTGCCCCGGTGGGGTGTATGGAAACGGTGCGCGTGCTATTAGCACTAGCAACGCATGGTGGTTGGCAAGTGCATCACATGGACGTGAAGTCTGTATTTCTGACCGGTGACCTACTTGAGGAGGTCTATGTACATCAACCGTCAAACTTCATTGACGTCAAACAGACCAGTAAGGTGTTCAAGCTGCGCAAGGCGCTCTATGGGCTGCGCCAAGCACCACGGGCGTGGAATGCGTGGTTGGACCTTAAGCATAGCAAGAACCCAGTCCATCATGATCAGAGCAAACACATTGATACTCGTTTCCACTACATTCGTGAATGTGTCATCGAAGAAAAGATGGATATTGATCATGTTGGCACGAAGGAGCAATTGGTAGATCTTCTCACCAAAGCGCTTGATAGGGTGAAGTTCGTGGAGATGCGCCAGCGCTTGAATGTCATCAAGGTGCAACAAGATTAAGGGGGTGAATGTTGGAGTTAATCTTGTAGTGGAGTCTCCATTACATGTTTAGGAGCATGTTTTCATGTCCATGTCTTCCTCCATGTTTCATGTAGTGGGATGTGTTTGTGTGGTGGGTTTGTAGGTAGAGTTTTGTGTATAAATAGCACCCAAATGATAGAAGGAAACCAAGCCAAATAGAAGCCATAGCAAGCAATATTCAGCTCATCTCTCCTCTTGTGTTCTTTGTAGTTTGTTCGTGTTCTCCAACGTTAGTTCCTAAACTCAGCCCCGGCGGCGATCCTTGTGTCGTGGGGTTGTGTTCCAACACAATTGCCATGAGCCAAAACTGTTGGAGTCACCTTTTTAAAACAAAAAAGGATGTTCCAACTTCCAAGGAAGACAGCTGATTGTCAGGTCGAGTCACCTTTTAAGTCATACATCCACATCGGAGTTGCGTGCGAGTACGGACAAAAATATTAAATCGTGGATAACCAGAGCATCAATGAAAGTGTTTTAAGTAAGTAGAGATATAAGAGCATCCATATTCAAACAAATTTAATAGTCCATTTGGATCATGTCATGTGAGATTTTATCATGTCATTTAAGTATTCTCATAAAACAAAATTTTTATTCACAATGAAAGAAATCTGACATAAATCTCTATAAACAATTAAAATTGATTTAAATAATTAATTGTAATTAAAATGACGTGTTAAATCTTAAAATATGACGTTTTTAAGTTAAAAATGATGTATATAACCAACAGCTATATATGACGTTTTTAATTTAAAAATGATATATATAATATGTTCATACAACATATCGCTTTCGAAAACGTCATCAATTATATCAAGAAAATATATACTATGCTTTTGAGTTAAAAGTGTTGTATATATTCTAACCGTGAACCGCGTTAAATAATTAAAACGTCAGAAGACGAAAAGCAAAGTTCCACATTGAGACAAACCGCTTCAAAACCAGCTCATCTTAGAGCTTCAAAGCTCGTCTTGGAATTTTAACGTGGATGCTCTAAGGAAAAGACAATAAGTTATAGGGAAATGGAGGCATGACCGGTTGGATTTTTCTTTAGTTGTTTGTAAGAAAATACGGTAATGAGATACCAAAGAGTGCAATAAACAAGTTAATCTTGTTGCGCTGACCATTCGTGGTGATGAAAATTTTATTAATAGAACTCAGCCTTTTTTTTTTAAAAAAAAAAATGCCATGTTCCCTACTCTTGCATCTCACGTCTCTCATTTGTAACTGACAGTTCGTTTTGGGGTTGAATCACATCCTCCTCATTTTTTCGTTTGTCTTCGTGTAAAGCTGTCTTCTTTATGAATTTTTCGATTATTTAAGACAAGTTCTCTTCCCCTCCCATCTGGTCCACTTAGTGAATTGCTTTCCAAGGTGATTCAACGTTGGACAATGTGGGCTCTTCAATTTCTGACACAGCACTATGAAAACCTATTGAAGTTGCTATCAAAGACCAGTTGCTGGCAGAGGCAGTTAGTTTATGCCGGTTGTAGTTCGTCCCTCCAAAGAAAACAAAACTACAAGTCAATAATAGCTTTGTAATCTTTCACATAGCCTCATCTTCATCATTTTGGTGTTTACTTTATATCTTAAAATGAATTTGTACACTGTCTATGCTCTCTCTCTCTCTCTCTGTATATCAATGTGCTTTTCATAGTACTATATTCTTCATCACCTTTACAATCACTTTCCAGTTTTTTTGTCTCTAGAATAGCCAATGTTTCTTCTTAGGTTTCCGCTGGGGCAGCACATCTGCAAAATCAAACACCATAGTCCATTATTCAGATCATCAAAGTGGCATTGATTGTAGGACAAGTCGTCTGACATAGCAAACCTTTGATCTCATAGAGTGAATTGTAATGCACTTCCGACCAGAAACTCAGCCATAGCTCTGCATCAAATATGAAAATACACATCTGCATAATTATTATTGGAGTGACTTAGCATAACAGAACCGCAGTAGTCAGTCAAACATTTACAATAACCACCAGATCAGAGAGGGAACTACTGTCATGCTCATGCCGCTTAATAGAGAGTTCTAACTATACATTTATCACTAGGCATTTGATAATTACAAGAGTTGGATCCTAGCACATGGAGATTACAAATGAAATGGATGACTTCAGTAATTAACCAGACTCAGTTCGGCAAATCTTAAACAAAAAGGTAAATAAATGTTGGCTCCATAAACGCACCTCGCTTATGGGGCTGCAGCCTTGGAGTTATTTCAACAAAGCAAGTATCTCTAAATGAAGTCAAAAGGCATATCTTGGCCTCAAACTGCAGGCGAAAAATGTAAGGCAAGGCTGGTAAAGGATTTTCACATCATGACAAATTGTCATGCAACAACTTCTATGGTCAAACTAAAAGAAAGAAAATTTTGAATCATGGAACATTAACCTTATCAGCTGCTGCTTGCAAAGTGACATGATCCCCCCATTCACCAGATCTGCATTTTCATAAGGCCAACTTACATTACAATATTGACCATGCTAATAATTCACTTTATGACCCAATTTTGTATCACAAAAATTGTGCGAGTATGGACCAGTTCAGTGTTAACATACTTGGCCATTTTCTTGCAGTAGCTTTTATATTTCATTGGGACATAGCTTTCGTAAAGAGGACGGTTGTCTTTGAGCTGGAATGTAAGAAGTTTATTATGATCGGAAGAAAAGAAAACCCAAAATACAATTTACTTTCTATTATATGTCTATTAAATGTAGAAATATAATGTCGGACCATTTCCAGTGAACTTCAAACAATATATAGATGTGAGACATACCTGTTTCACAACATCCTTCCTGACATTCTTGTGATACTCATGGGACTTGAACAACTGGTCTGAAATAGCACGGAACTGCAATGATCAACATAGATTGAACTGAAATCCTCTCATACAAAATAGTTGAAAGATTTTGGTGAGATCACACACCTGACAATTTCCATCCCCTGAAACCCTCACTTCATATAGACCATAGACACTGAGCCTGAGAGGCAAAAATATTATATTGTTATTGAAATACAAGGGTGTTAACCTAGTGCACACCCATTCTGAACAATACTGATAAGATTTCTGGAGTTTGGTCTGACATGTCACATACATCGTGGGACATCTTGCGACATTGCTTAGACCCTGGCTATTTTAGCCGTATAAATTTTCTATTTATTGCAGAGATACTTTTCATAAAAGACAGCTCCCGCAGGAATTGAAAAAACCACAGTAAGAATAATTACTTCATGTGTAAAGAAAAGGCAATCCTTAGACAAGCTCGAAAGAAACAATAAACAGAAAAGTAATGCTTCCTAACACGATATCCTAAAGAAGAAAGGAAGTGCTCTCAAAAATGTCAGTCACTAAGAAAAAGTCAAGCACAAATCACGAAAGACACGAGTCACATTATCTAAAAGACTTCAGCACAAGAGAAATGTGCATGGATCAGTAGTATATCTTTCCCTTGACATTCAACTGATTCAAGGAGACCACTTAATCAACATGAGGGAGTTTTTTTCAAGGACTCCAGTAATTTGCATCACATATCAAAGATTAAAGCTGATCATCAAATGTTACAAAACAGGCTGACTAGAAACAGTCACCATAAAATAAGATTGTCTAAATCTTTAACACACATGTTAAGAAAAAACAATTTCTCATAAATCCCTAGTCTACAGCATATTGACCAGTTGGGCCTGCCAAATACATCGTATCCAATGAATGGTCCAACCAATTAAAGTTCATTGTTTGATAAAATTTTTGTGCGGATGTAAAGGAACAAGTCCAGAGAGAAGTACTTAAGAGGTCGACAAGCCAATCATTATACTTATACCGCCCACTCTCCAAAAAGCAGCACAAGTATGGAAGCACATTCTGCCATCTATGAGTCACAGCATGTTGTTCTGCCAAACTTTACTTATCATTTTAAAGAATTGAGACAAAAAAGTAATAAATGTCCACAATTACCCTTCAAAAAATAAATTGAGATAACAACATATTAATATTTAGAAAATGAATTTATTAGGGGTTTTGGCAAGGGGGTTTTATAGAATCTATAATGACAAATACAATTTGTTTGTGAGAAACTAAGAATATACTGTTTAACTTGAATTTGGAGAAGCTGTGATAAGCAACTAATCAACTTTTTAAAGTGATTCGTATATATTTCTTATAGTTATAGGTTGATATGGTTCACTTTAGTGATGAGTAAGTTACCAACAAGAGTGCTTTTCAGCTTATTTAATCTCTATTGTTGGATGGAGTAATCAGATATCTAACTCCTGACAACTCTATTTTCAGATTTCAACTTACATGAAGGGTTATAAATATACTTTTGAATATTGTGGATATCAAACTAGGAACTTCATCCCTGGCTGGCAAACTGGAAAAGTTGCCAAATGGGTCTCATAAAGCGAATTTTTTGGGTCAGTTGTGTTGCTCCAAGAATATTATTTTGTCAAAATTCTGACTATCGAGCATCAAAGTTCGATTTGGTACCAAATAACTTAGATTTGATCCAGATATCAACATGGTGATGTAAAAAAGAACATCCTTCTGTGTGGCTAAGCGGAAGCATTCCAATGCATTGACCTTTGGCTTACAAACCGAAGCACATAAAAGTCCAAAGGTGCACAAGGTTCAGAAAGTCCCAGTCTTGGAAATAAAAATCCCAAGGCCGAAAAGGAAACAAGTTGTCATTGCAAATGCATTTGGGGTTATGATTAGGCCGTTAATCGTTCATATCTATTAGTTATGAAACAGTTACCTCTTAATTAGTACATACGGCATTTGCCTTAATCCAAAATAGTGTCATTCGATCGAACAACACATGCAACCTTTACATTTTCATTTACTTTTATTGTTCTTTGAAAACCTCGCATGCGCAAGTTTCTGAAGTATGCGAACCACGGACCCTCACCGACTTCACGTCTATTGGACACTAACTCTGATAAATAGTGTTGCATACTAATAATAATTTAGTTTTTGATCCATTTAATGCCTATGGAGTGCTTTTGACACATTTGCATTTATCAACATGGGTTCTTTTTGTAATATGCTCAGCCCTTGTATGCCTAATTCCTAGTATGGTCAGTTTCAGCAATATAGTACACGGGACCACCCTTCGAGTAAGTCAATGTGACTATTGCATAGTGCAAGTCAATTACTTAGGTTTTTCACGATGATTGACATTTCTAAGTTATCCACTAGACCTGAACGCCAGGTTTAAGAAATGTATGTAACTGAAAATCCTTGAAACAAGCTTCAATTCAAGTGAACTAGAGGCAGGAGAGGGAACACATTTGCATATTTCAATCAATACTGATCTCTATTATATTTGGGACTGCATACTGAACTCACTAGGCGAAAGACATACCTTTGCAGCAGCCGCTGGTGATCCAAACTGGCATCAGTTATGTTGGGAAAGTAGGTGTTTATTTTAGGAACATGCTGAAATCCAAGAAACAACAGCATAATAAGATAGTAAACAATGCTGATAGTAAAACTGCACATATGCACATATCATGTACATAGTGTTGGCACTTCTGTTTCAATCAGAAAGGAATCAGAAATATACACAACAAACTTTAATGAAGGCAAATGTGTTATAGGTAACATGAGAGCCACAAGCAATAACTAGGATTAACCAACACTAAAGCAATTCACTGAAGTTATAGGTTACAGCTTACAGTTGTGAAGAGATCTAAAAATTCACGAAATCCTAAATTACAAAGAAATCATTCATAAAATGCCTCTAGGGGCTGTAAACTTTCAATGGAAGTTATGATGCTATGAATAATGAGAGAAGTTGAGAGCATATCTTACAGGAACAGGAGCCAGATTAGTAAGACGTCGACCAACTGCACCGTCAAGCTTTGCATACTCCTCAGACAGCACTAAGGCAATCATCCTGTCATCTTCGAGCTCCTGCTGGCTACTCAGGGAAGTTGAGCTAGAACATTCACCAGCAATTTGGCATGCAGGTAGCATAATGTAGGCAGAACAAGGAAGTTGCAGATCACGTAATGGAAATGCGATTCCTTATTGATTCTCTCGTTTCAACTGCAAAAAGACTAACCAAATAGACAAGCCTAAGAAAATAAATATCAATGGAGTAGGTAATAAGAATAAAAGAAACTTCACCAGACTTGACTCCCCCATTCGATTTTTACCAATAAAAGAAAGCATGGATCTCACATTTCACAGGAAGACGCAAAAGTCAAACTGAATCTTGGGTTGCCTAACCTACCCCATTTCCCACCTATCTTTTACAAAAAAAGATACTAAATGACTTAAAATGCAGAGGGATGAAGGAAGCCTAGTTGGTTGAGGTTACCCTTGAACTACATGGAAACAAAAAAAAAGTCAAAAACAAACAGAATTCAAAGAAAGTATTGCGTAGAGATAAAAAACTGCCCAAGAATCAAACATGTTAGAATGGAAGGTAAAAGTCAATAATGATTGACGACTCATCAAGACAGATGCAAGAGATAGAGGAGGAGGGGGTACCCAGCGACGATCAATTTGGTGAAATCAAAAAATTGATTGAATGAACAGGGCGCTGTATCATGAAAGACACAATTTATCAACATTCAGATCAAATGGAGCAGGCGAAGCAAGGAGGGAGGGAGGGAGAGAGTTTTCATTTTTGTGCTGCTTCTTGTTGATGAATGATATTTTGGCCAAATCCCATTGGACGAACCCACCCACAAACTCTTCCACTTTTAACAAGTTGCATTGTTATTTATGGGATCAGCTACCATCATTTCTTCAAATCATCACTTTTTTATCTTCATGTCTTTAAAATTTATTCATTTTATTAATTTGAACTTCAAAATAATTTATGGAATGCATGCTTTAAATTTTTTAAAATGAAATTAATTAAATTATCTGATTTTTAATTTATATTTTCACTTTTTAAATAATATACTTTTTACTTTTTAAATTAAGAAAAATACAAAAGGGCTCTGAACTACCCTCACTTACTCAATTGTGGTCCGAACTACCACAATTATAAAAAATGGTGCGGTATGAAAAAAATGGATTGATTTCAGATGTTTCTTTAGATCAATTTGTTTGATTTATTAAATATAATTGATCTCATTAAATTTGTTGATGATTATGCATGATTGAGTATGAAAAGATGTCAATTTGTTTATGTGCGCGAGACACACGAATCTAAATTTTATAATAATATTAGTTTATGAGTGCAATAATAAATTTTATTTTAAAAAATCAGTTCAATTGTTTTTCATCATACCCTTTTAGACAATTGTGGTAGTTTGGACCGCAAATTAATAAGTGGTGGTATTTTAGGATCCCTTTTTATTTTTTACCCTTTTAGATACGCTAGATTTAAATTGAACATCTAAAAATGAAATCTATACTTCCATTAAATTTTGAGACTTTAAGTTAGGAATATTTTTTCAAAGACAGTGATTTCACTGAAAAAAAGAAAGAATGATTTATGTTAGCTCAAACAAAATGAAAACTTAGTCATGGAGGCTGATAATGATTATATAATAAAATGATGGTGGAATACTATTTGTTAGAGGCTTTGAATTATTTTTTCCGGTTGTTTGGATGAAAAGACTCCGGATAAGGAAGTGTGACTTCTTATTGTTTGTCAACGGCGTCAAGTCTTGAACAAGACCAATAGCAGTTGATATGGGAGTGTCTTAGATAGATGAGGTGCCATGCAAGATTTCAAAGAAGGCTCCAAAGATCCCAGACGAGACCCTGAGCAGGCCTAATAATGCACCAGCCAGACCCCCCGACGAGGCCCCAATCTATATTACTAAAGCTATTGTGCACTGGAGACTCTAAACGACTCATCACTCTGAGAAGCTACCAACTACATGAAGGCCCTATGCGAGAAAGACTCCTGCGAGGTCTCGATATGAAGTGGCTATTTCGGGGCCTATTCTTAATTTCTGCTTATTGCGAGGCCTATTCTTCATTTCTGCTTATTGCGAGGCTCTAAACTAGAGAGGTTGTGAGGCTTCAATTTGACAAAACTCTGCTTGAACATCTAAACTTTGTTGTTTGGGAGTATCTTACCAATCTGGAACTAGGGAAGGCACTTGATGTGAGGCCACATGAGCATGAACTTCAACAAGACAAGCAACTAGTTGGCTAGCGCTGCCGGAGGACCTTGGTTAGAAGAAGGGTCTTTAATCCTATAAGTCGATTTATAATATATTGGGATTTCCTCTAACTAAAGAATAGATTCAAACGCCATAGTTTGTTGAGTCTTGCTCCCTACTCTAATTGATATCCACTGCACCTTAGAGTGTTTATCACATATATCAGTGTGATTGCTAAAAGCCTTGCAATTAGCCAAGCAAAGAGATTTCCATTCATACTCTACTTTTAGATCGATAACCGTGTCTTACAAACCATGAATGTGAAACATATAGAGGGGCTTAATTTCAGCATATATCTTCACACACTCGCACAATTTGGGTTTTTCTTACCTCATAGTAACACCATCAGTCCAAATAGGAACACTGAGAGCAATATTAATCTTGCTCAAAGCCCGCCGCCTCCATAGATGAAGGTTTAAAAATGAAAGCTTTACCTACACTTATAAAAAATTCATAGCATCAAAGTCAAACTTGAGGCTTGGCCTATTACTGAAGCAGGAAGGGTTGGTTGTCAAACGGCCATGACCATTTCTCCATCACTTTATCGATATTAGGCTTGTTTTCAAAGTAGCATAAGAACATCTCACATTTCATCTCCACCACGTTCATGACACTTTCAGAGCCCCAATACTTACAAACATAATTTATCATAATGAACATCGATAATGTTAATCTAAAAAATATAATCCACCAAGGTGTTCTCCCAATCATGTCTACCTTCTTTCCATGATTGAGAGTCGAGAATAATATTAGGACCGCATGGATGAGAGGCATTTAAGTTCAATTTCAGGCCATCTTCCATCCTCATATTGTCAAGGACAATATTGACTTATTTGTTCGAGGTCTCTTTGGGGTAACGCTGGTGCTCAGCTTCGACATCCATCTGTTTGCCAGTATTTGTGCTTGATGCCAAAATGGTGGGATGTTGTCCAACGGGGACAACTGCCGCCGCCCAAAGGCAGCGGCGTTGCCACACACAGACCCTTATTCACCTTATGTTTGACACAAAATAATAAATCGCCAGAGGCGGAGGTCTATTAAAATAGGACGTTAACTTAGAAAGAAAGATGGAAATATGATTTCTTATATTTAAAATTCTAGCTGTGACGTATCATGTTATTATTTTAAATTCTTCTTTAACATATAAAAGCATACTTATTAAAATCGAACTGGACCTACCGGTTGGATTGAGTTAGGGGTGTTCACTATACGGTTAAAACCGTTAACCGAAATCGGTTAACCGAGAATTTTAACCGCGGTTAACCGAATTCGGTTAACCGAAAAATTCAGTTCGGTTAACCGAAAATTCGGTTCGGTTAACGGTTAAGGATATATAAATTTTCGGTTAACCGATTAACCGAATAAAAATATAAATATATAAAAAATAAAAATAAAATTATAACTTACTTCGGCTCGGTTAATGGAAATAAAAAATATTTCCAAACTCGTTTAATAAACGAGCTGCCCCCACCTAAAACTAGGCCCAAGAGATATAAATCTCACTTAGCCTTAACTCAAATTTGATAAATAAGTAAGAAATCATAATCTAGCTAAATGGATGACTCTTTCCTTGAAAATTATCAAAACAAGCAATGTGGGATGATAGTGTTGTGTAAGGGGAGCCATCTGGTTCACAATCTTTATGATGAGCCTCGCCGCCGCTGCCTGCACCTATACTGAGCTGTAGGATGTGGCCACCCAAGAGAGAGAGGGGCCTGTGGGAGAGTCTGTGCCAAGCCACCTGGCCCTCCACCGCCTCCCCCGACGCTGCCCACCTCGTGCCGCTCCAAGTTGCAGCTCGAGTCGCTTCCCGGGGACTTGGTGTCCTTGGTGGATGTCTACTATAAGGGAGAGTGTTTTGTCTAAGGTTATTGATGGCATACCTGAAATGTTTTCATTCAAGTGTTCAAGATTGCAACGAGCTTCCATGAAATGTGTTTGTAAGTTGGTATTCTGAGCTTCAACATTCTGATCAAGCTCATGAACTTGACTGAGCCTACCTTCCATTTCCTTCAACTTGGTGCTCAGAGTTCCAGTGTCATTGAGCAATGTGGCTTTTTCATCTTCGAGGGCCGAGGCTACGGAGTTGTACAAGAAGCTCTTCCGTTTCTTCCCGCAGTCTGTCAATAAGTGCATTCTGGGATGACACGACTGCTTCAAAGCTAACCACTTTCTGCACAAGCTGATCGATTTTCAGCCATCTCTGTGGCTGTTAAAGATTCACTGAACTTCACATCAACCTGCTCTTTGATTTTCTCTCGCAGTGCTTCAATTTTCTGTGTTTCCTGTGTTGCATCAAGCAGCTCCGGCTGGCTTGAGATGTCCAACTTCTGACCCACATCCAATGGCATTTGATCCAGAGCCAGCTCGCATTTTAGTGACAGTAATTTGTCCCGATCGCCCATGATTCTCTGGTGTTCAAATTTTGCATCAGAGACAGATCTCTCCTGAGACTCCTCCAGGCGAGCCAGTGTGTCCTGACAAGTTTGCAATGCGACGGAGGCCATCAACTTCCTGGCCTCATCGTCCTCAATCAGTGAACCCACATTGAACTCATCTTGCGAGCTATAGATTTTTTGATGCTTTTCTTTAACTTGCTGCTCTATCTCCCAAAACCTGCTAAGCCCAGCTTCATAAGCACTTTAGAGAACAAAGTATCTGGAATGCAATATTTAGTGAACAGAACTTTAAAAATGGAAGACACAAAGTATCACACAGAGAGATCATTTATGATCAAAGAGAAGATGTGTCTGGATTTGATACATTCTTGGGTAAAGAAAAACTAAGTTAGTAGGTGTATCCTTACTTTGCAGCTCTTACTTGAACCTTGAGAAAGCTGGGATCGATTGCAGAAGCGAACAAGTAGTGACTAGTGAGTAAACATACATCAGGACCACTTTGTCCCACATCGCTCAAAATAACGTTTTGTGATAGTGAGTAAACATACAAAATGACTCTTTAAGCTAATAGATTGAATTATGAACAACCGGTTGTTGAGCTTTGGTTCAATTTTGGTTGAAAATTAATATTTTTGTGCTCTTAGTTCATTAAAATATGAGCTATTTATAAGCTTAAATATGAGCTACTGTGGCTAGGTTTGATTAATGAACTGATGCCAAACAAAAATATAAATATTCAATTTTTTTCTAAATTGAAAATTTGGTTAAAAATTCGGTTACTTGGTAAAATTAATCATTTAACCGAAAATCGGTTAAAATCAAGATTAATTCATATTCAATTAAGTTTTCAGTTAATCGGTTAATTAGTTAAATTAACCGAAATTAACCGAATTTTCGGTTAACCGAATATTCAGTTAACCGAAAATTCGGTTCGGTTAATGGTTAAAGATATTTTTGATCGGTTAATCGGTTCGGTTAACCGAATAAACAATTTGGTCGGTTATTAACCGAATTTACACCCCTAGATTGAGTAAAGGAGAAGTTTCATTTTGGTTCGAACATACATATTGGATTGCATTGTAGACTGAATTGAACCTGACCAAAATGACAGGTTCAGTAAAAAAATCTCTCAAACTAGACCAATTGTGTCAAACAGATTTAATACGAATATGTAGTTATTTGTACTAACCAATAATTAACATTAATTAATGCTACTTAAATAGAATTAATAGGTAGAAACGCATCACACTCTTATCCATTAGTCAATCTTTGCTAACTCGACTGCATTTGTTTCAGTTGTTCAAAAGTTTTCACTTCAAAAAGATAGTGTAATACAAAAAAATAATCTTACTGAACCAACTGTCAAATTGATTAAACCGACTAATTTAACTAATGAATCGAGAATCAGAGACATAACTGATTTGACCTCCTTCGGTCTAGTTTTGATAACTATGCATTGAAGGTAATGCAACTTGGGATTACTTTTCATACTTCACCACTCCGGCCACTATTGGAGAAACCAAAATATTAACAAAAACCAAAGAGTTATAAATCTCGACTGTGATTGTGAAAGTCTTGAGTTGTTTTATGTTTGATACTTATGCATGATATCAGTATTTGGTGCAGCCATCCTCTATTTGAAGTGAAATTCCTTCAAAAAAATTTCTCGTCGACGCCCATAATCTGATAATTATAAGGCTACTAAGCATGTCTCAAATTTCTTTCTAGATATAGTGAATTTCATAGTTCTTCTGATGAATATTGATGCTTTGTTTGTCACTTTCTTGGTGATTTTGATGAGAGAATCTCACTTCCTTTAGCTATAAGTTTCTTATCCTCGATCTCAATGTGTATGTTAAGGATCTTTTTAGTAAGTTAAATGTTATAATTATATGATTCGGGGTGAGTTATTGGAATTGTTATAATTAAATCATGGCTATTTTACTGATTCATTGATATTGTTTGATAATATTAGCTTGTAACATTGAACTTACTTGTTATAACCATAGTTATTTAAACTGGACCGGAGGTCGAATCGGTCATGCCTCCGGTTCCTGGTTTACCAGTTGAACCGGTTGGTCCGCCAGTCTAATGTGACTAATTTTATTGTATAACATTATATGATTTAGATTGAATAATTCATACAGAGTAAATATTAATAGCCTAGCGGTAGAAGTCATGTATAAGAAGGATGGGTGAATGAGTCTGAAACTCATTTGATGCATTTTTTAGTTTCAAATATAGTAATTATAATTAAAGGAGTATAAATTAGTGGTTAATAATAAATTAATAATGAATTAATACTCAATCAGTTCAATATAAAACCGGTCCAGTTTGAGCGGTTCAACCCAGTTACATATGCAATTCAGTATATATGTTCAGATTAGAATATGGTCTGGTACCATATCCAACAGATCAAACCGGCCGATCCTATCCTATTTTAATAAATATGGTTATATTAGTTTATAAAATAGGGCTATTAAAACTGTATAAAAAATTTAGTTACTAAAATAGTTATAATTCAAAATCATTGGT
The DNA here is from genome assembly GCA_002312845.1 of Kalanchoe fedtschenkoi. NCBI lineage: Eukaryota > Viridiplantae > Streptophyta > Magnoliopsida > Saxifragales > Crassulaceae > Kalanchoe > Kalanchoe fedtschenkoi. The sequence continues at coordinate 6,141,285 of NQLW01000048.1, forward strand.
CGATATTTTATTGAATCAATGAGGTTGTTTTATAAAAGTAGTTTTAGATGTTGAACTTAGTTACTTACTATAGTTTTTTTTATAGATTTAAGGTACAAAATTGTATTCTTGAGTTCAAAAACTAGAGTTGTTTTATTGAATTATTATTTGATGTTTTATTGAATTATTATTTGATATTTTATTGATTCATATAATCCTATATATGCATGTATGGATATTTTGAATTTTGGTCTGTTATATGTGGATGAAATTTGAATGTTGTATTCGATACCGAATTTATTACTATATTAAAAAGTTTTTATTTTATTTCTGCATTTAATGTTCTCAATTAAATGTTACTTCAAAATAGTTATATTTGTAATTTAGTATCTAAAATTTGAGTTATTTGGTATTGTATGCTATTTGTAGTAAATTTTGTGTGCTAGTTGTTACTTACTAGTTTTGTATGCTTGAATTGAGGTTTAGACATTTTTACTTATTTCAAGATTTATTGATTTTGTTTATCCTATATTTTCCAATGATGGAAAATAAAATGTGTTGGATGTAGATATTGTATTTCTCAGGGTAGTGATGCGTACCCCTGGAAGTTAAAAATGATGAACTTCATGATTTGACTTTTAATAAAACATTTTAAGTGTCTTGAAACAAAATCATGAGGATACTTCTTGAAGATAAGGATTTTTCTTTTATGAGCACAATAATCTAATGAAAAGAACGAGATTGCTTCTTTGGGGCTTAAAAGACTTTGTGAATAAAAAAGAGAGAAGGCACCATTTCGGAGGCTAGAATGTTTGAAAGGCAACTGTGGAGTGTAGAAGCTAGAAGGTACCACTGGGCTTCTCTAAGTTGCTGAACACTAGTAGAGTGTTGAAGATTGGTTCTATTATTGGATTATTGTATTTGAGTTGGTTAGATTGGATTCTATGTGTCTGGTATGTTGGAGGTGTCGTTTTTCAGTGACTCAGTTGTTACTCATCACTCTTCATTAGCCACCTTGTCTTTATTGCTTGTTAAAACTCCTCCTTGAATGCTTCAGTTTTACAACTTTGATTAACATTTGTAGTCATGTAATTGATGCCTCCATGTGTTACATCTATAACATCATATTTGTTATCATGACCGTCAATCATCAGTGTTATACTAACTCACAATCAACTTTACTTATTAAAATCTGTAAAATTAATCCTCACGCTTTGTCAATTATGTGTTACTTGGTCTATCTTTAATGACTGAATTCTTTAAGCAAAGTGAAAAACTCAATGGCTCTTGATAACACTTCTTAAACATTTATTACCATCGGTGTGGTTTGATTACCTTATTGCTTTTATGTTATGACCTATATCAACTCTTCTAAAAAGGTTGCTTTAAGGTCTACCGAGGGTTCACATATAAGGATTATCTAGCTTGAATGATGAGGATCACCAAACTGAAGGAATTTTGTCGAAGGTCTCATGTCGAAAACAAAATTTTTGGCTAGAATTTTGGATAAAAAGATAGTGGAAAACCGCTAGAAATATGTTATTGATCGGAACAGCTCCATTAATAACATTTTTCAACTAGTTTCTAGTCTGTTTTCAGCCAACTCTTCTTATCAGTTTTTGACCAATAAGTCAGGTTCATATTTTTGATGGGGTTGCGACCACTTTGGGCTAAAAACAATTTTCATGTGGCTTTGTAACTTGTTTGCAACCATACTAATTTTCATCAATTTTGCTGCCACTTCTGGTATGCTAATTTATGGCCATTTGTCAGCCATTTTGCGGGAATATTAAGTTTCATGTTTCAAATAATTTTCTGGCAATTTAGTGGCCAAAGTATTAGTGGTGTTTTACACATTAAAAAAATTTAAAAAATTTTTAAATTTGAAATTTTACTTGTTTTGAAATTGGTGAAATTATTTTCAAAACTATATATCGTGTTTCTCAAACTTCAGTTTTTACATTACAACATCGTCATTTCTGGCCATCACACAAATCAATTTATTCAAAATATAAATCATAATTATAAATTTGTAAATGATTATAAATGCATATTCGAATATTTATGTTTAAAACAAGTTGTAAATATAATGTATCTCTTGAACATATTCTTGTGTGTGGAATTTCTAACTCTTCATTGTAAAGATCTACTAAATTATAACTCAATTGAACATATTCTTAATTGAATATAATCTATTCATCATTGAAAATAACTCAAAAAATACAACTCACTACACCATAAACCTCTCATGTGTCAAAATTATAAAATAATAATAATCAATTTTTTTATGATTATGATTATTAAATTAAAATTATCTTCTAAACATAATTAATTTTTTTTAAAAAATAATATTATCAATTTTAATTTTCAATATTGACTAATGAATTTCAAATTTTAATATTTGATTTTGAAATTTAAATTTTGGTAAAAAAAATTTAAAATTTTTTTGGCCAGAAGTGGCTGAAAGCTTAATTTGGCTGAAAAATTACACTAAAGGGTAAATAAAAAAAGTTGACCGGAAAGTGATTGCAAATGGCCGGAAAAACTAATTGGCCATATTTGACCAGAAATTGGCCGGAAGAAATCACCGAAAAAATTGCCATAAATTGCCCGAAAATATTTTTGAGGACCTTACTCCGGTCATTTTAATTTGGCAAAAAAATGTTGCTAAAAAGTGGCCAGTAAATGTTGTTCCGGCCAATTGTTTGGCCGGAAAAGGTGTCTATTTTGGTAGTGAAGGAATTAGACAAAGAAACTCAAATTAGAAAGAGAGAACCCCAAAGAGGTGAATTGTGTATGCGATGTTAAGGTGCCCTTGAAAGAGGGGGAGAAAATCTCTTTGTAGTTATGAATGGCCTCCACCTTAGGTAACTGTAGATAATGATTCAATCTTTCTATAACCTCTTGAATTGTGCAAATCGAATATCTGGCGTAAAAGTTACGCCCCTCATAAGTTAGAAGGTCGATTGAATTTAGATTTGAAAACTATGCTCTTCACGCGCACGTGTCAACTAAAGTCCCGCGTGCTTGACTCTCTCACATAGAAAGGTGATAACGTCGGCTTCTTCTTTCTTCTGAATGTGACATGTGTCTGCTTTTTTTCATGTAAGCCGCATGCGCGGCTGGTGTCCCAACGTACGGCTTACTTGTTATTTAGAAGAAACTGTTTTCTACCTGACTTTTTGATCTTGCCTGATTTTTCGTTCAAAAATTATCTTCTTTAACACGTTTTCTAATTAAGACTTGAAATAAGCCTGAACAACAAACTAGTTAAAACTATTAAATAATACTTAAGAATGGCCAAGAATTAGATGAGTTAAGTATAAATTGGACTAAATAATTTGGTCTCATCTAATACCCCACACTACCTCTTGATCGTCCTTGAACAAGCAATAAAACTCAAGACATCACAGTAAATAAATGTATCCCGTGTAGTTCAGGTTTAGTGTATCATTACTTGCTATCCATTTATTATCGAAACATGTAACTTAACTTATATACAAATGTTTAGCAAACAATCATGATAGAGACAAAGTCATTTTTTAACAGCTCATTTTATTTATTTGTGATCACAAAAAGCCTTGACTATGGCGTTACACTATTCCAGTGACCAGAGAAATTTCCTCCGACTACCAAAAAGTTACAGATCTTAGACTATACTTCTTACAAGTGATAAAAAGCAGCCTCTGGTCGGCTACTTTACAACCTATTACAACAATTACAACAATTTATTGATACCTTATGCCTTGTCTGTTGAGGCTTTCAATCTCACCAACTACGGTAATCCCCTGGCATTCCATACTTATCCACTCAACTTCGAGTTCGCCATTGGCACCGCAACTAAGTTTTCCATTCTATGTATTTTCTTCATTTTGCCTTCAAATTGTAATTTCAATTGTTTAAGAATGTAAACTATATGCCATGGCCATTTGCCTTTACCTGAATAAAATTTTTGTATGTCTTGTGCTTCACACTGAATTTCTTTAATTTTCAAGCTTTTAGATTTGCCTGGTTGTAATCCTTTTAGAATAGCCTGCAAGACCAAGCTATTTTTCTCTTGATCAATATCCTTAATAACCTCTTATAAACACACGTGAATGGTTCCTTCAGTTTTTGTAACTGCTCCACCAATTTTATTTGCATTAGAAGCAACATTTAAAATGAACCCATCAGTGTTACTTTACCATTTAATCCATACCCCATTTTTCATATTTGACTCTAGGAACATTCAAATTAGTAGAGCAGTCAAAAGTGTCATAAGGTCTTGCCACCAATATTTTTGTGAATGTCACTATTGATTTGAGAAATTATAAATTCAAGATTTCTATATTGATCAAACTTACAACTGTTTCTCCACCACCATAATCTCCATAATCCATAAGCTGCTGTAATTTTTCTTGCCTCTCCTTTTATGTTTGAGAAGTTATTTTTGCCAAAAATGTGTAATGAATTCTTTTAACAGAGTTGCAGTTCATTTAGAAATTCAATATTCTAGTGAAATGCTTTCATTTCTTTTTACTGTCTCATTCTTAACAAAAATATGATCAACACTCTCAATACACCTTTTCTCACAGTAAATGCAAGCAGAATCTAGCATAATCTCTCTTGATTGAATTACTGAATCCACAGAGACTATCGTAATTTACAATTTTCAAAGAAAATAGCTTATCTTGGTAGGGATGAAATTTTACCAAAATTACTCCAACCATTTGAATCTGTTCATAACTGGGAACCTGTTTTTAATAAAAGATGACACCTTGAATTCACCATCTCTACTATGAATCCAAAATCTTCCATCGTCTGATCCATCCAAATTAATTTTGTTAAGTTACATCTGAGCCTCTTTTAGAATTTTATCCATTAGCTCTGAATATAAATCAGTATTGCACAACAGGTCATGAATAGTAATTTCTGGTGTTTTTTCAGGAACTCGCAATATTAGCTACTGATTTTTACACCATTCTCCATCCCAGAATGAAACTTGTCCTTTACCCAAAATAATAATATACTCATTTTTAACATCTTCAATTAAATTTTGGAAGCTGTTCGAGTAATGACTCCCATTTTGTTCAATTTTTTTGTAGCTGCTTCTCATAATCTTGGCCCATAAGCTATTGCCCGCTAAGTATTTCCATGTCATTTTAGCTCTGAAAGCAGTAGCTAATTGTTTTAGAGTATTTATACCTAGATCACCATCACCAATAACTTAGCAAATAGTGCACCAATTTATCCAATGATGTCTTTTGTCAGCCCCAATATCCCATCAAAAATTTGAGATTAGTTTTCTAATTTTTTTCATCACTATCTTAGGCATTAACACTGCTGCAATAGTATGAATAGGCAAAGATTTTGAACACAAATTTTATCAGAGTTAATTTTCCATATGCTGATAGCAATTTATTTTTTCAGTTTAGTATTCTGCTTTTGACTTTATCTTCCAGGTAGGCAAAATGAGCTATCTTGGATCTTCTAGCAAATAGAGGAACACCAAGATAGAAAGTAGGTAATTCTCCTTTAAAAAATTTGAAACTTTCAAGATTTTCTCTATATGCTCCTTTTAAGTTTTTGAAAGAAAGAAAAACCGAGTTTTCTCTTAATTGATGAGTAAGACTGAGACCATACTGAAATCCTCCAATAAGGTAGATAATTTTTTAACTGACGGTAAACTATCATAACTAAAGATAAACATGCCATCTGCAAATCCTGAACTTTATATGAACAAGGAACCAGTTTTACCAGAACTTTGTAAGTCTTTTACTTTCCTAGACAGAACCTCCATAACTATCACAAAGAGACTTAGAGATAGTAGAACTCACTTCTCAAGCCTCTTCTAGATTTAAAAAACCATATTTTCACCCATCAGTTAAATGTTATACCAGTAATTATTAAGAGTTTTAAAAATCAAGTCAGTTGCATTGTGAAAAATCCCCTTTTCATTATTGTTCTTATTAGGAACAACCAACACACTCTACCATATTCCTTTGAAAAATCCATCTTCAATGCCAAATTTCCCCCTCTAATTTTTTTTATCAAAATCGATGACCATCTCATGGGCCAAAGAGATGTTTTCATGGATATTTCTTCCTGCCACAAGCCTACTTGCTCAAATGAAATAATTTTAGGCATAATTTTTGCTAGTCCTATGTTCAGAATTTTTGAAATTGCTTTGTGACAAAAGTTGTATAAATTGATTGGTCTCAAATTAGTTAGTTTGCGAGGAGTTTGGTATTTTTAAATTTTTGAGATAAAATCATTGACATCAACTTTATTTATCTTTTTTGTACGCATCTACATGTACATGTATCAGCTCTTTAAGAAAAATCATTAACAACAATGTTAAAATATGAATAAAGAATGGACATGCCTTACTACTTATGCGCATAACATACAGCCTACCCTTCACTAAACATGGAATAGGTGGGTACCCAAATCATGATTTTTCTCCACGTTAGTGGGATATCAGCCGGTGGCTTAGGACACAAGCTCATATTCATAGGAGCTTGAAGTTTAAAGTTTCTAATTTTGTGAAAATACAAGTTTTTTGGCATTGACATTGTTGTTATTGGTTGTTCTTGAAAAGAGCTAATACATGTGAAGACAAGAGTGTACAAATAGCTATATATGATGCCACTGATTTTGCCTTCATCATGATTGTTTGCTAAATGCTGTATGTGAAATAAGTTGCAAGTTTGAATGATGGATTGAATGTAAGGTGATGGTACATAAAAACCGAACTACATAATAAGATACATTTATGTGCTGTGATGCCCCAAGTTTTATTGCTTGCTCGAGAACAATCAAGAGTTAGTGTGGGGTATTTGATGAGACCAAATTATTCAGTCTTATTTATGCTTAGCTGACATTGATCGTTCTTGAGTGTTATTTAATGATTTTGTTTAGTTTTTGTATTTTACGTTGATTTCAGATCTTAATACGAAAACAGGCTTAAAAAGACAGTTTTAAAGCAAAGTTTGGATAAGGAAGAAAATTAGACAGAAGACAGCAGTCAGCTGAGTGCCAGAGCCGCACACAGTGGCTCACTGCCACACATGAGGATGATCGACATGTGTCGCACAAAGAAAGGAAGGAAGTAGATGATGTAGAAATTGGCTGCGCGCGACACTTAAATGACACGTGCACGCGATGAATAACAATTCTCAAATCCGATCTGCAAAATCGTTACAACTTTTGAGAGACGTAACTTTCACGCCATTTGTTGGATTTATGCGTTTCAAGTGGCTATAGAAAGATCAGATAATAATTTACAAGTGTTTTTATAAAGGAGTCAAGGTCTAATTCTTAGTGGATATTTATAATAAGAGCCGAAAATTTCTTGACATATCCCAAAATAATGGTTTGCCTAAATTATCGTAACAAATAATCCTATCTATCACAAATTAATCTAAATATAATCATAGTTTCACTTCCAAAGTATGTCTATTAAATAATGCATTAATTATGCAGTTTAAATAAGAAACTAATAAACTGTAACTTATCAATAATACTTGACGTGTTTCAACCAGTGTTCTAAAAGGCGCTAGGCGGTCCTAGGCGGTTGGCTTGGGGCCTAGCGACTAATCGGCTAGACGGAGATTAGGCGGAAGGATTAATCAGATGATTAGGCGGAGTTATATATATTAACAATATATTTAATAATTAATTATAAAATTAGACTTATAAAATTTTATTTTATTTTAAAAATAAAATATATAAAATAATTAGGCGCTAGACGCTAGGCGGGGCGTTTTTAAAACGCCCAGAGACTAATCGGGCGCCTAGGCGGCCGCCTTTTAGAACAGAGGTTTCAACAGTGTTTTAAAAGGCGTTAGGCGGTCCTAGCCGGTGGACGTAATGTCTAGCGACTAATCGGTTAAACGAGGATTAATCGGATGGTTAGGCGGAGTTATATATATTATTAATATATTTAATAATTAATTATAAAATTATACTTATAAAATTTAATATTATTTTAAAATAAAATATATAAAATAATTAGACGCTAGGCGGGGTGTTTTTGAAACGCCCAGAGATTAATCGGGCGCCTAGGCGGCCGCCGTTTAGAATAGAGATTTCAACAATAATTAAAAATTTTCAACCGACTATAATCTCTAAATTTTTATACATAATAAGTTAATCTGGATTTCAAAAAACATCATACACTCAAATTTAAAAAATTGCTCCATCAACACTCTTCATATTGAGATTATATTTACGAAAACTCCCGTAATTAGCGCGTGGATGTTTCCATTCGGGATAATTGTTGCATGAGCAATAAAAAATAATGTTAATCAACAATATTAAGAGCGTAAAATATCATGAATAATTTATATTTAAAAATATCTTTTTGAGATACTTACTGGCTGGTGTTGATACCTATTATCTAAGGGGACAAAGGACATGCAAATAATATTCAAATAAAAGAAACAATCCAAACTCATATACTATAATACCTATTTGGAAGGATTCAAACCCAGACTTATTTTATTTGCGTCTCGACCTGATTCAGACCCAATATTTTAATAAATTTTGGATTCAAACCCAGACTCATTATTTGGACACGTTAGAGCCAAAATAAGTTTTCTAATATTAAATTATCAAATAAAATAAATAATAAATATCTGTTTATGAAAATAATAAATTATGAAAAATATATGTTTATATTTAAATTTATTTTAAAATGAAATTAATTTTTTGAAAATAATTAAATAAAAAATAAATTTTACTTTTTAAAAGTAACTCTTTTTAAAAAATATTTTTTTTTATTTTTTAGAAATATTTTTTATTTTTAAAATTTATTGTTTTTTAGAATTTATTTTTGATTTTTAAATTATTTTATTTTTTATAAAAAAATTATTTTATTTCAGATATAAATAAACTAATTATCAAAGAGAACTCAAAGAGAAACATTATAAGGATCCAAATGGATAAAACCTAATGAGTCCAAGACCCAAATGAATTTAAATGGATACTCCCTCCGTCCTCTAATACATGTCGTTTAAGGTTAATTTGAGTAGATTAAAGTGAAGTTAATGCTAGCGGTTGAACAAATTTAATAGGTAGGTGGTTAATAATTTTTTGAAAAAGTTCGTGCAAAAAGTAAAATTGGTAGATGATTATTGGTGAGGAATGTACTCCCTCTGTCCTCTTTTACATGTCACTTAACCGAATTTTTTTGTCCACTTTTACTTGTCACTTAACAATTTTCAATGCGTATTTAATGTCAACAACTACCTTAAAATATCAAACATTAATCACTTCATTATCATATTCAATAAAAAATACATTCTCCACCAGTAATCATCTACCAATTTTACTTTTTGCACGATTTTTTTTATAAAAACATCAACCACTCATTTATTAAATTTGTTCAACCACTAGCATTAACTTCACCTTAATCTACTCAAATTAACCTTAAACGACATGTAATAGAGGACGGAGGGAGTATTCTTTATTGATTATGATAATGAAGTAATTAATGTTTGACATTTTAAGGTAGTTGTTGGTATTAAATACGCATTGAAAATTGGTAAGTGACAAGTAAAAGTGGACAAAAAAATTCGGTTAAGTGACATGTAAAAGAGGACAGAGGGAGTAAATCATAACGAGTCCATAAACCCAAATGGGTAAACCTAAACCTTAAAAAAATAAGTCTGGATCTATCAGACCCAATTGACAGCCCTAGGTAAAAGATAATTTATAATTCTTAAATAAGGCAAAGGTAAAAAAATTGCTTAAGATTGTCGGTGACAGAAACAGCAAGGCAGAGGCCAGAAGGACTGATTATAAGAAGAAGGCTCCGAATAATCCTGTGAGGCTTTTTGGTGTTTCATATCTGATTTTGGAGTATTGATTGAGTGGTACTTAAAGAGTTAAATAGATTAGTATTTATGAATTTGGTAGATCGATTCCAATAATTGAGGATTAACTGATTAATAATATAGTTAAATAAAAAAAGAATAAATAATGGGCAAAAGGATCCTGCTCGTGAGTGTAGAAAAATTCTCTACATATGCGGTTAAAATGACCATATTATTCATAATTTAAAATTCAGGAAAGATGAAATCAAAAAGTGTATTGGTCAGTTGAAAAAATATAATAAATTATTATTCTAATAATTTCGTACGGATTAATAAATACCTGATTATTATACATTTTAAATAACAATTGTACCACATAATTTCAATATTCATGAATTTAAATTATTAAGATTGTGATAATTTTCTCCGCATAGAAAAATATTGACAAACATATTCCCTTCTCCCATAATAATATATTTAAATTAAATTAAAAAATTGAAAATTAAGAAGAGACTCACAATCAGAAAAAAAATAATAATAATAATAATTCTACGGGTGCATTCCTTTGACTCAAGCAGCTGAAGCAGTGCCCTTCCCTCTCCCTCGTCCTCCATTTCTGCTACTTTCTAAATTTATGTGGCTGATTCGTGTTCAATCTCTGGTCAAAAGGTTATCTACTCATATGGTTTGATTTCGATTTATGTTGGTGTTGTATGAATTGTTCGAACCGTTTGTGCCGTTTAGGGTTTGATTGATTTGAATTGGGTGTGGTTCGTTTCTCTTAGTTAAGGTTGGGATTGTTGGGTGATTGGATCAGTTCTGTAGAGGTAATATAACTTTTTGGATTGTGGTTGGTATCAATGCTGGTTGGTGTCGACCGGCGATTCTGCATCTGATGCTGAGTAACGCGTTGCTGACAAGGATGTACGTGGCTCCTCCTCCTCCTCCTTCTAAGGGATCCGATTTACGAGTTTACCAAACATGGAAAGGCAGCAACATATTTTTATTACAGGGAAGATTTATTTCTGGACCAGATGTCAGATCTTTGGGAATCACCCTTCTCCTCATTGTTCTTCCCGTTGTCATATTTTGTGTATTTGTCGCCCGAAAGCTGATGGATAACTTTTATGGATGCTGGGGAGTGTCAATACTGGTTGTTATAATTGTTTTTTCACTGCTTATGTGTGTATGATAACATCTGGATGAGATCCTGGTATTATACCTTGCAATGCACACCCTCCTGAACCTGAAGGCTATGAAGGGGGTACAGACGTTGGTGGTGGTCAAACTCCTCAATTACGCTTTCCCCGTCTTAAAGAAGTGGAAGTCAATGGAGTTGTCATAAAGATCAAGTACTGTGATACCTGTATGCTTTAGGACCTCCTCGTTGTTCACATTGTTCTATCTGCAATAACTGTGTTGAGCGATTTGATCATCACTGCCCTTGGGTCGGCCAGTGTATTGGGCTGGTTCAGCTGTCACTGCACTTTGATCAGCAAAGCACCTTATACTTACAGTTTGAATTCTCCTTCAGAGGAACTACAGATTCTTCTTTATGTTCGTCTTCTCAACGACTCTCCTGTGTATATATGTATTTACATTCTGCCGGGTTTACATAAAAAAGATCATGGTCGGTGAAGACATCACAATTTGGAAAGCAATGATTAAAACCCCTGCCTCTATAGTGTTGATAATTTACACGTTCATATCAATGTGGTTTGTTGGTGGACTTACAGCCTTTCATTTGTATCTGATTAGTACAAACCAGACCACCTATAAAAATTTTACGTACAGGTATGATTGGAGGGCCAACCCCTATAATAAAGCAGTAGTGGAGAACTCTAAGGAAATTTTTTGCACAGGTGTGGGCCTTCCAAAAACAAATTCTGGTCACTGGTGCCAAGAGAAACACCACCGCCTTCACGACCTGGCGTTGCTGGTTTTATGAGTCCTTATATGGGAATGGCCATTGATGATAGTGAAATGGGACGGAAAACAGTCTGGAATGACATGGATCATGATGCTGACCGCTGTGAAGGCCAGCTCTGCATCAATGATGGGTTGGAGGGGAAGGATGGTGTCTTAGGTGAAGATTCCCTGTAATCAGGTCAAATATAGTGGACTGTGATGAACGTGGTGGAATCCATCCCAGGCGTTCAAGCTGGGGAAGGGAAAGTGTAAGCTAGGATTTGTCACCAGAAGTTCTTGGGAGCTCTGAGATCATGGTATTGAAAGCTAGAGCTGCTGTAGGAAATAGCAGCAGTAACTCGATGACCCTCAAAGTGGGAGATCCAAGATCATAACAGCCACATAAATGGGGGCTGGCTTCCTGAGCTGACAGAAGACAGGGCATTGTTTTCACCACTCGTCCAGGAATATTTTCAAATATGTGGGTTTGGTTTTTTTTTAATGGTGTGTATGTTTGCTGAATTGACAGAATCACAGTAGATAAGCAGGAGCTAGAGCATATCTTATGTGTCTGGAATATCCTTGTTTTAGCTAGCTCGGAGTATAAATTGTATTTGTGGAATTAGTTAGCCTGATTTCTAATTAAAAAAATATATAGCAATGCTGGTTGATCATTTGTTGTGGTTAGATGAGATTATTTGGATTGAGTACATTTTTGGTTGAATTTAAATGAGTTGGATTAGATCAGTAATGATTTGGTCTGGAAAATCGTTTTCTGTTTTGTGTGTAGCAAAAAACCAGCTCTATATGTCTGGCAAATTTAGCTGGTAGTCTTTTGGTTTCCAGTTGGGGTGAGTTAGAGGAGAGTTTACAATCCCTGGAACTGCATCCTCCTGCTCAATGCTGATAGTTTTTTCTTCCTTCCGAGTTTGAAATGCCAGAAGGTTTCGTGTTCAACCCGCCCAATGATTCTGTTGAGTTGATCCTTTAATATGGTGGTTCAGCATCTAAACTAAGATTACTGTTTTATGTATGAAAAGCAAATCATAGATTTATGGCTTTTGTAATTGGTAGCAATCGACTTCATTGTAGCTTTCTTAGTGTTCACAATTCTATCAAATCTAACCCCATTGTTAAGTTAAATGCCATTTTCTGTGGTGTCATGGTGCATATTGTCAATCGCATTCTCACTTGTTGCTTGATGATTTTGTTGTTGACCTTTGGCTCCAGGCAGAGGGACTTACGAAATAAGAATGTGTAAACTTGTAGTGGCTCAGTAGATAAGAGTATAGTGATGTGGGCAGATGACATCATCCATGTCGCGCTCTCAAACTTATGTGTACACATAAGCTGGCTTTTTCATTGAAATGAGAGATGGCTAGTGGACAGGATGCAAGCTCCCTGTCATATCTTACATGTTCATAATAGATGCACATTGTAACTCCTGTTTGGTCCTATAAATCAGTTGATGAATGATGATTTACATCCCTGCCTTCTAGATTACAGTATTGCTTTGCTTTTTTAGTAGCTGGTAAGGTTATTATGACTTGTCTACCATAATTTAACAGGGATTCAACTGTTTATTTCTGTCTTCTTTTGGTAATGAAATTTAGTTTCGTGGGCAGCAAGCTGCAAAAAATAAAAAATAAATAAATAGATAAATTAAAATTTATGTTTTAGTGGATTACAAACTGACAGCCTGTTTGTTATATGTTTGTTAGGCTTTCTGTAACCCCCCACCACCTGTTCATAGTACCCACAGAAGGATTATGGCCAACAGTAAATATGAGTACGTGAAGCTGTTTGAAGCGGATGATGAAGTCATGTATCCCAATATTATTGTTGTTCGAATTGACGGCCGTCATTTCAAAAGGTATGTAACTTCAGCGAGCACTAGTGTTTCAGAATCACGGTAAATTTGGATCGCTTTTCTGCATTACAGTTCCAGATTCGTGGTATAATTGTCGTAGAAGATTTATGTCAGCTGCAGTCAAGTTTATCTGAAATGTACCGCCAGTTGTAAACATGTCTTTCTTTCCTTGCTAGTGAATCATATTTTGAATTAGGATTGTCCAGCCGTGAAGTAGAAACTTGCTCTACTCTCAAAATCACCTGAGCTGAGTGTCATATATTTGCTCTCTTACTAACTGTCCACTTTTACATGCCCCTAAAGATTATCATTTACCGAATAATGCAACTACAAAATACTGACAGTAAATAAAATTCCACAATTAACTCAAACAAAACCTTTATTTACTATTTAATAATCTATATTTTGTAAATCTAATTATTTATTGATATAATTTAGGCTCACAAATCTTTGTTCATATGTACGCACAGACCGTAAATGAAATGTAAAAAATGGATGGAGGGAGTACTCAGCTACTCCTGTTATTGACACTTGGTGCTATTTGTGTTGTGCTGAAGTAGTCTTCCCTTATTACTTTTGCTGTGGTATCTTGATAGGTTTTCTGAAGTTCATGAATTTGAGAAACCGAATGACGAGAGGGGTTTAAAGTTGATGAATTCGTGTGCCTGTGCTGTTTTGGAGGAGTATCCAGATATAATATGTTCATACGGATATAGTGATGAGTACAGGTATTTAGTCATTTATATTGTGTTACTGGGCATCTTTTTTATATGTTGGGCACCCTCATTGTTCGGGTGTGTGCTCACACTGCTCTTTCATTCGCACAGTTTTGTTTTCAAGCTGTCAACTAAATTCTATCAAAGACGAGCTAGGTAATTTTTCTATTTACGTGGAGTTCACTTTTGACTTCTTCAGTTTTATTTTGTTTATTTATTTATTTATATTTTTTTTGTTATCATTGTTATTGAGTTTCTTGCTGGCGTATATCTGGTATTGGTGCTTGAGTAATCAGGAAAGCTCTGATATTAGAAGTCATAGTTGCATTCTTTGCTGAGGAATGAGATATGATTCAGTTAGTGCTACTTTTGTCTATTCTTTTTTTTTTTCACTTTACATGGAAATATGTTTTGTAGCAAAGTGATGACACTTATTGTATCTTACTTCACATCCAATTACACTTCAAAATGGAAAGAGTTCTTTTCTCAAGATTTGTGCTATGCTCCTTCATTTCGCGGGCACACCGTTGGCTGTGCAACAATGGAGGCTCTTCAAGCATATCTTGCATGGAGACAAAATGACTGCCATGTAAATAATCTATTTAACACGTGTCTCTACACGTTAGTTAAGTCCGGAAAAAGTGAAGAAGAAGCACAAGCAATAATTAAGAACGCTGACAAACAAGAGAAGAATGAACTTTTATTTCAACAGTTCGGTATAAACTACAAAAAGCTTCCTGAAATCTTCCGACAAGGGTCTTTTGTCATGAAGGGGAAGGTGGAAGAAATTGTGAAGTTCAGTAAGAATGGTTCCCCAGTAAGACGATCTCGGAGAAAGGTGGTAGTTATTCATTCGGAGAATATAACTTCAACTAGCTTTTGGAATTCACACTCAACTCTTTTGGAAGAGCTAGGTTCTATTGCAAAACATAGTGGCAAAAATACAAGTGACTTTGTTAGATCCTTCCAGTCCGAAAACAAGCTAATGCTTTCTACCTGGATAGTAGTGCGAATTGATGGCTGCCATTTCCACAGGTACTTGGACAGCATGGTTACAGTTTTTTATAAGAGTGCTTCCTAAGTTGAGTTGCATGAGTTGGAAATAGCATTCAAGTTTGGATATGATATATGCTTTTTCCATTGTCGCATAAGAGTACCTAGGGTGCTTCATGCATTTTGATAGAATTATACATGCTAAGCAGTTTTTTATATGGATTTGGTAGATTTTCTGAAGTTCATGGGTTTGAGAAGCCAAACGATGTGCAAGCTTTGAATCTTATGAATTCTTGTGCAGTGGCTGTGCTAGAAGAGTTTTGTGATATAGTCTTCGCATATGGGGTCAGTGATGAGTACAGGTGTGTGTTTGTTTGTGTATATCAGCTTCTCTATTATTGATTTGTTTGATTTACTGAATGTGCATCTTCTTACAGTTTTGTGCTAAGCAAGGATTCGCAGATGTACCAAAGGCTTTCCAGGTTCTTAACTTCTTATAATGTCCCCTTGAATATTCTTCTAATTTGGTTTAAGTAAATATGTTTTGCTCGTTTTACTCATGTTGCTCAGATACAAATTGGCGTGTCGAACTATTTTATTGGCATATCTTATTTGCTGAACTTCTGGCTGCTTTAGGTGTTGTCTAAGTGTTGTTCATGAAGTATATCGTGTTTTAACGTTTCAGTCGCTCAAGCAATGTGCATATTGATCATTAAAAGTTTTATTTCATGTCCATTGTTTATAAGTTCTTAGACTATCCCACCAGTGTTGTGGCCGAGCGGTAAGGGATTAGGGGAGAAATCCTTACCCTTCACGTTTTGAGTTTGAATCTTGGTGAAATCGAAAAAACCAAGTATCTCTTTGATGTTTAATTGATTCCTGCTGATTTATCCAGTGGGATAGTTTCTGCAATTGTGTCAACCTTCTCCTCAAACTACGTGCTGAAGTGGGAAGATTTCTGTCAGCAGCATAAGTTGAATTACCCGCCTTCTTTCGACGGGCGATCTGTTTGTTACCCTTCATCTAAGATTCTTAGAGATTACTTAACCTGGCGACAAGTTGATTGTGAGTTCTACTGCACATCCTTTACATGTGTTACTTACTAATCATCACAAAAAAATCGGTGCCATAATTTTTGTCGTCCATAGCTTGAAGAACTCATCCCTTCAAGATGGTGATTTATCATTAACTATAGCAAATATGCAGGCCACATTAACAACCAATACAATACTTGTTTCTGGATGCTTGTTAAATCAGGAATGAGCAAAAGTGAAGCTCAAAACTTCTTGAAGGTATGTTTGTGTGTTACTCTTATTTGAGTAGTAGAATGATTTGTCTGTCATACCATTTTTTTCCCCTTATTTCTTCATGAAAATGAGCTTTAGAAATTCACTTTGCATCCCTCAGTTTGGTTGATTATCACATCATGTCTGCACGATTTATTAATTCAAGAAATTTGGAAACTTAAAGTTGTTTTTGCGGCTCTTTTTGTGCAGGGCACTCAAACACAAGAAAAGAATGACCTTCTGCTCCATCAATTCGGCATCGAGTACAATAATCTACCTGCTATGTTTCGCTTAGGATCTTCTGTTTATTCGGTAAAACCTAAGCCAAGCTCAATTTTCAACACCAATTCAGTTGTCAAATTAAAATGCTTTGATAAGATTGAACAACAACAATCCAATATTTCTGACTTCCCAATCATTTCAAGCAGGATGAAACAAAAACATACAACATCCAACAGAAAGCTTCAATAGAAGGATGTCCCAGGAAAGTTATTGTTGAGCATTGCAACATAATAGACGACAACTTTTGGAAAGGACACACTTATATTCTAAACCAACAGGGATTCTCAGATGAAGATATCTGAGTAATTTGAACTGCTGACTTTCAGTTCGGAACCTTCAATATTTTGCAGACGGTTGAAAGTAATTGTTGAGCATTGCACGATAACTTTTGGGATGCACGCAAACAGGGCCTCTTGGATGTGTGCATCTCAAACTTGTGACTTTTAGTTTGCAACTTTTGGAACCTAGAAGTGTTTAATCCAGTTGCAACAGAGACTCTATGTAAATTATGGGTCTTCCATCCATATGCCTTTTGCAGATAACAAATATCCAATAGGTTCCAGTTCTGTGGAAAAAAACATATTTTTGACAATACTATAGGCGGTGGCGGAGTATGAATATAACAAGAAAATGTAAGTGGTTGCGGGTTTTCTGTTTGCCTCTCATCCAATGAAGTCCGTTCAGGTTTGCCATTACTGAGAAACCTTGACCACATCAGCTACTTCAATTGACCATTATTACATGTAAATTGATTAACTGTGTGATTAGGGATACAAATTGACGGCAAAATCTCACTATCAACAAACAAAGCATCTCTGTAGTCCTTTTTTTTTGGTCAATCTTATTATCAACGAACACTGTTCTTTTGATTACCGTCTTCCTCTCCCGTCAATTTCTGTTTCACAAATCTTCTCTTCATCTATTTGTTTAATGATTAATGTGAATTAAAATGTTCCGACCAAACTACAATTGATAGAGTTTATCTCTTTGGAGCATGAGGATGACCAAGAAACATTTAGGGATTGGCCCTACTGTCCACATTACCTTTCTATATTTTTTGAATTGAGCAAAAACTTATACTACTATCAATCATAATTAACATCCCTTCATATTGGTCATGAATTTATCGTCAAACTACCGGTCGTAATTCCAGTGAACAAAAATTAATGATAAGGAAAAGTGTCCACTAAATTTGGTCGCAAAATGGAGCTACAACTAAAGATAACGACATTTTTGTTACAATTTTTACAATAATTTTGGCTAGTGGTGTACAAAATTAGTTTGAGACCTCTAACCAGACTGATTTATTCCGATCTGATCTTCGGTCCATGAATTTTGAGAAATTCTGATTTCGGTCTGATCCATTCTGAAAATCGAAAAATTCTGATCTTATCTTAATAGACCGAAATCCATCAAAACACTACCATTTTGAATTAGAACTAGTAGCCCAGTGCCTCCTTACTACTTCTCAGTTCCTTCCTAACTCGTGCCTCTTTCTCACATCTTAGCTCTCGACTCACGACTTAGGGTATTCAGAGAAACTTGTTTCCCAGCCTCACGTGACACAAAGATCAGTGATAGCACCATCATTGAGAGTGTTATGCAAATAAAATTTATATCTTTCATACTATTAAGTACCAACAGAGGGTCGATTCATGAGGATATGGACCTGTAAGGTTAATGACAAATAAATAGACACAACTAAAGGGGGATTTATAATTTGATACGGAACATGTAAAACTTAAGAGAAGAGAAAAGAATCAGATATTTAAATGCGTAGTTCGGGTGACTGACTTGTGATTGTGTTGATCATTGATACTAAAGATCAAATTCATGTGATGAACCAAACTCAGCAAAATATATGACCGCTAGAACTATAATACTGTGACAAGGCGTTAACAAAGACTCTCACCTTAATATCATCATGCCCTGTAGCAAATAATAAAAATTATGTATGTTAATCATGTGACACAGATGCATGGAGGAAAGACATACACATTAACAAGCAGTGATAGGGAGTTCAGTCTAGGGAACCTAGCTCACACATACGTAGAGTATGTTAACCACATAAAGATGCACAACATTTGTTTATTTGCTACTTAACTAATTGATATTGGCCTAAAGTTTCACAATTAGATCAGCGATAAGAAATCATGCAACAATGCATCATTCATTAAGTTTGTCATGCATCAACACAATCATTCAGTCGAAGCTCAATAAACATGGCATCAAACCATAAAATTTATTAAGAGCAATAACCTCACAAATCAAATTCAAAAGTCATTGAACTTGAATTCTACAAGGGAATTTAGCCACACATGACCAAGGAAAAAAATAGATAGATTAGTAGGAACAACCCTTACAAAACTAGCTAGCTTCTTCCTTCGGTGATGTCCCTTTGGTCCTCCACTGGTGGCCTTGACTTGAAACCTTAAGAGAATCTCGAACTAAGAAAGAGTTGGGTGTCAAAAGATTTTACAAGAACACGGCACATACCTTTTAATGAGGGGGCGAATACCTCCAAATATAACTTAAGAGCATCTCTGAACATAGCAACGAAGATATAAATAAGTTACTGAGTATATTCATATGTATATCTCTTAAAATGTTCTGGATGCTTGGACTTGTTAATGATAGAAATAAGAAACTAAGAATTAAGGGCCGAATTAGAAAGTTCACTGCACACTGACTTTATTGGCTCCTCTCAGGCTCTACTGGTTCAAATCAATTGAGAATTAGACTTTGACTCCTCTGAGGAAAGTGCAGATCTATGTTTTTTCTTATTATAGCAATTTGAATTATACAAATTGGGCATCTGTTGTGAAAGTTATGTTCCTAGAATGTTGCTCAGTTCTATTAACCTGATTTTAGAAACATTCTACGCATCACGCGCCATTAATGATCCAGCGCACGACCTCTGCTGAGTCAAAATTCTTGGCACCTTTCTTATTCATGCCACGTATCTGCTATTCATACGTCATTGCGTGCACGACAGCAGTGCCATCACACAGCTGTGTGCTCAAAGAGAGAGTGAACTTTTGATCTCTAATTTGACTTTCTCCATTTTTTCTATGTAAACTCTTCTTTTAGCACCTTTTTGCAGTAAACCCTAAATTAAACATGTAACATGAAAAATAGATAAAACCGTTAATTAATACTATTGAATTGGTCAAGAATCAAGTGAGTTAGGTATAAAATAGACTGAATAATTTAGTCTCATTAAATACCTCACACTAACTCTTGATTGCGCTCTAGTAAGCAATAAAAATTAAGGTGTATAGGACAACAAATAATGTATCCCATCGTATACAGTTCAGTATTAATGTTTTCCTTCCTTGCTAGCCATCCACCGTCCAAACCTGCAACTCAGTTTACGTGACAAATATCTAATCAATAAATATGACAAAGCCAAATTAATCAGCATTAACCCTATTTAGCTTTTCAATACGAACTTGCCTTCCATGCATCAACCATTCTTAAGAATAATCATTAATAATAATACCAATAATAAAAACATGGAGAATAATGGATTACTAGTCATGCAAAATTTTGTCTATCATTCACCTATCCGGTATGCATAGTGATATCCAAACTGTGATTTCACTCAACATGAGTAGAATATCAATTGGGGGCTTAGGACAGAAGCTCATATTCATAAGAGCTTGGTAGTTTAAACTTTTTAATGACTCTCAAACATGATTTTTTATTTTTTTACTCTCTGATTTTTTTAGACCTTTAAGTCAAGAGATTTTGTCAAAAAAAAATCCTTGTCATCAAGATTAGATCACTCATACCACTCAGTTTTAGAAAATATTTTAATGACATAAATCTGTAGGTAGTACTCAATCACATCATACAAACACAATCATTAAAGATTACCTCAATCTAAGCTTCAACATGGTCTAGAAAAGCCTTTCAAAGCTCTTCAAGGTCTCAAATCGAATTCCTTTGATTGAACAACACAAATTTGTCAAAATCTGCATGGAATTAAATCAATATAATGGAATAGTGAATATTTAACAAAACATAAATTTTTTTAAAAAATTGTTCAAGTTTATAATGTTGTGAGATAAACTCAAAATAAAAATAAAATTGCCTAAAAAATAAATAAAGTACTCAAGTCTCTATTAACATTAAAGTTTTTACTTCCCACCTCACCTGAAAAATCAATAATATCCTCACAATTCAAAAGCATAATCGTAATGAAAGAGGAAGAAAGAACTTGGAAAACTGCAGTCTTGTGAAACAGAGTTTTGTTGGGCCCGCTGATTGATCAGGTCGCGCGCGCGGTTTGTCTTCCTTGCGCGCGATGCTTCTAGGTACGTGTTCGTGACCTGACAAACTTGGCCATCCACGCAGTAGCTTCCTACATGCGCGCAATGAGTTTCCTGAATTTTTAAATTTTAGTGCATTTTTACAAAAACCCTAGGTCCTGCCCTCAAAGTAAACTGTCTCTCTAGAATAATAGAAAATTAATCTTGTCCAGGTAATGTCGCAAGTTTGATAAGATCATCATTAGGCTATCTAATGCAAATGCAGTTTATAACCTGACTCACTAGCTAGTATAAAGTATAGGATAGATTCACGAGGATAATAGGATCTGAAAAATTAGTAACTAGATAAATAACAAGAAAAAATACTTGAATTTAGGGGGACTTCAAATTTAATTAGTGTGATTAGACCTATGTGCTGCGAGAGAGAGTACAATGAGTAGACAAACATGTTGTTGAGGTGGCTAACTTGTGAGAAAATTTTTTTGGAAAAGTATGTTGTATTCCTCCAAAAAAGTGTTACAAAACTATGGACAAGACCATACAAAACCATGGAACTTCTTGACAGTGCATATTTTTGACTCTATATATTTGTCAATGTTATGTTTCATGGATCAGTTAGTAAGGCTTGTCAGAGGCACTAATATCCTAGTTAATAAATATTTAATCTTTAGACTAATGGTTTTAAATTAAATTAGGAACTACACAAAACAAAAACAATTGTGAATGGGAAGTTTTATTCAAATTATGGAAACATTCTAGGATTTCTACTTCACCTAAATTATATGTAAACTCTCATGTAATATTGAAGCATAAATAATCATCCACAATGTAACATGCAATTTTGATAATTCAGCATAATAACTCAATAATTTACTGTGAGTCCGACTTCTGGATGTTTCTCATAGCAAATTATTGACTTCAATTGATTTTGCACTGTGTTGTTTTCTGATTCTGATCTTTGTAGCTCACAAGTACTAGTCAAAGGGTTATTACACTAGTATCTCTTAAATATGCAGCCGAGTCACAAGATAAACAAACTACTCAATATTCCTAGGTAAGCTTCTGATTCTAGTCTTCAGTTGACTAGGGATATTGACTACAACTAAGTAAAATATTCAACCCATCCCGATTCTAGTTTTTGTGGGTTAGAATATTCTAGCATAGAGGATAGCAAACTTTATCCTAAATTTAATTATTCTAGCATACATAATTTAACTCTGAATTACTACACATGCCAATTCCTAAGACAAGGAGTGTAGGATCAATAAGGCAACCAACTATACACATGACATGCATAATGTGATTCAAAGAGGCATGAACAATAATGGGTGAAAATACTCAATTGATAAACATAAATTTGAGTTTACAACAACTTAAGATCTGTAGAATTCTAGAATAGGGAGACTACTCACTACGCATCATAGTAATACAATCACAATAATAATGAAAGTAAAACTAGGAAGGTAGAAGAAAGCTTAGTCTCGTGATGCTCCAACTCTGAATGATAGAATCCCTAAGCTCATATGTGTTCGAAGATGTGAAGAGCCCTAGACCTTCCATTTATAGCTGATATCTGCCTTCTCTTGGCCTGCCATGTGTCAGCACGATCTGAGTTGAGTTATTGAAAAGGTTGCACGACCTGGGTCGAGTGCCGATATGAAACACGGTCTAGGTCGAGCACCGATATGAAACACGATCTGGATCGTGCTTTTTATTGAGAAACCTGACCTGGGTTGAGTTTAGGTTCCACATATTTACATATTAGCCCCTGAAGTTTCTTCTTTTGACAATTTAACCCTTGAAATTGGCTTTTTGTTCGATTTTAGTCCAGTTTGCAATGTTTTCATCTTTTTCTTCTTCTAAAGCCATTATTCTTCATATTTAACCTACAAGAAATCAACTATAAATCACTCATAATCACTCTAGAATGACTCAAATATACTAACTATAAGCACTTAAAAATATAGTAAATTATTACCCTATCAAAATATGTTCCATCAAAATTGACAGACAAAAATAAACATAGCAAAGATGCGTCAATGATGTTCCACATAGGTAAGAGCGGGTCCTAACCAACCAGCAAAATATAAGTTAAGTAGCAGGAGAAACAATTTGACAGCCTTAAATTTTACAAAACTACAATAGGTCTGCTAAATATGTTCGATGAATTATATCTGCCTAATCTTTCCAAACCATGCCCTGATTTGTTTTCTCCCCAATGTAGGCGGAATACCTACTTTGTTTACCCACCAGATGTCATTCCTTCACAACTTCAATTTAGTGATTTTGGCAAGAACGAAGTTGAGGTCTTGGGAAGCTAGAGCATGATGACTTGTTTCACGTCCTTTTTCTTTTTTTTTTCTTTTTGAATTGTCTCATATTCTTCTCCTTCCAAATCTTGTAGATGGCCAGGTTAATGACTGCTTTATATGATTTCTTGATGGTAGTTCCACCTGTAATATCATACACAGCATAATTAAGAATTTCGGGCCAGGAAACAGCTGGGTAGTTAAATCTAATCTTCAAAAGCAAAGACTTAAGAATCTTGGAGGAGAAAGAGCATTCAAAAAATAGATGATGCAGTGTTTCATTGTGAGATTTACATGGGACACATTGTTTCTCAACTACTATACCAAAAGCACGTAGTCTATCTTTTGTAACAATTCTGCCCATGCAAGTTAACCATGAGATAAAAGAGTGGTTTGGGATAGATATATTGTTCCACCATAAGGTGTAATAAGAAAACAAGTTCCCTGGTTTTGGGTCAAAACTGAGTATGTGGCAGTTGTAGAGAAGGTTTTACCAGCCTCTTTCCAAGTAACCTGTCCACAAGAAATATCAACTAAAAAAGACACTTTTTTTTAAATTGCAGAGAATTTTTTGGTTATCTAAGGCCATGAAACTTTAACTTCTAGATCTAAAATGTCTCTTCCCTATATGAAATACATATTTATCCACTTAACCCATAAGCTCTATTTATTAAGGAGAATTTCCCACCCCTGAGCTACCATCAAAGGAAAGTTTTGAATAAATTTTTTTAATACCCACCCCCCATATTTCTTCGGAATGCAGACTTTATCCTTGGACACATTACATTTCTTAGAAGTTTGTTTTTCTTTCCAAATGAAGAATCTACAAACAGTCTCAATCTTTTTTATCATAGCCTTTGGAAAAAGAAAAATCATAACCTAATAAGTAGACATAGAGCATAAAACAGCCTAAATCAAAACCAATCTTCCAGTTTATGATAAAAACCTTGCAGTTCAAGAACTGACTCTATGCCGAATTAAATTAATAACCACCTCAAAATCCTTTATTCCCAGCTTTTTGAGTGAAGTAAAACTCCCAATTATCATGTTGGGAGTACTCCTTCAGTGTAACCCATTAAAGCCTTAAATTGGGAACTAAAGTTTTCATTGACACCAGCTAAAAAAAGTTTGAGATTTACTTAAATTAGCTTTTAGACCAGCGGTGTCATCAAAAAAAGTTAGCACCTCTTCAACACAATTAAGGGATTGCATATTAGCTTATATAAATATTAACGAGTCATCTTCATAGCAAAAGTGTGTTATTTTCAACTTCTCACATTTAGGATGGAAACCCAAATAATTGCATAAACTTATGTTCTATTCGAAAATTCCTTCACCAAAACAAAAATATAGGGGGAGATGGGATCCCCCTATCTTAGACCCTACCATTTTGGAGGTAACCGTAAAGTTTTCCATTGATCTTAATTAAGAACCAAGCATTACAGATCAAAGACATCACCCAATACACAAATCTGATAGGAAAGTTAAGGTAAATCATCCAATGCTTTATGAACTCCCAATAAATAGAATCATAGGCCTTTTCAATGTCTATTTTTAGGGTATAAGAAGGTTTAAAAATTTTCCTAGAGTAGCCATTCATTAAGTTTTAAGCTAAAAGGATCTTATGAGGAATACATCTCTACTCAATGAATATCCCTTGACTGTCATCAACTAAACAATTAAGAACTTTTTAGGTCTTTTGGTTAAAATCATGGAAATGATTTTGTACACCACATTAAAACAAGAGGTAAGTCTAAAATCTAATGCTTTTAAATTACCTATTTTTTAGGTATAAGGCAATCATGGTGGAATTTACACAACAAAGCATCTGATATGTATTTGCGAAATCCCTACCAGTCATATATATATCATCTTGAATAATATTCCAATACTTCTGAAAAAACTCAGTAGCATAACCATCTGGATCAGGGGCTGAGTTTTTTTCTTAGTGATTTCTATACATTAAAAATTTCACTATTAGTGAAATCAATAGTGAGATCAACAGTTTGGGTATTGTTTAATTTATTATCCCTAAGTCTGGAATGACATTATTAAAGTTTTCTTTTGTTAGCAGACCCTTAAAAAATTCAGTGATCTTCATTTTAATTTTGTCTTCATCTTCTGTTACCTGCCCAGATTCTAGTATTAAGTCAAAATTTTTTGGAAACATGGTCGTTTCACTTAATACAACTATGGAAATATGCAGTGTTAAGGTCCCCTTCCACATCCCATTTAATACAAGTCAGTCAAGCTGGTTACTATCCCTAACCTTTTCCACTGGTTTTGCATGATGTCTTGGAACCTTTCTTTTCTATCCAAAAGTTAGCTAATTCAAAATGATGTTTCGTCCTGCTATTGTTTTTGAAAAGGTTAACTATACTCGGAGAATGATCAGAAAAAACAAGAGGCAAAATTCCACCTTTGAGTTTTGGAAACAGTTTATCCAGTGATGATTAATGATGATTCTACCAAGCTTATGTAGAATAGGATTAACATGCTTATCTGACCCTTTGCCCATTTAATTTATCCTTAGTATGAGCTAGGAAATTGAAATCTCCACCAATGACCCAAGGGCATGAGATTGATCTAAGATTCATGATGTGAGAGACCACATGGGAGCCCTATCCATTCTATCCAGACCAGTTGGGGGGGGGGGAATAGATTTACATATTACCTCAATTTTAGATTCATTTAATTTGTTTTCTAACAAAGACATTTTTTTTTGCTAAAATGAAGTTTTTAATGCCTTGGTGTTTAACTTTACTATTCATGTGACTCACATTCCAAAAGACTATATTCAATTTATTTTAGTGGATGGGGAAGGATCATTCTGCTCAAGGACACTTTCATACATGACTTCCTCACTTACCCGTGTATCTCTTTTAGTTTGAGGGGAGCATACACTTGCAATATCTTCTAGGAATTGTTGTTGTTCTTCCTTTCTTCTCTGGGCTTTATTGATTCTGTTTCTCAGATTCTTGTATGCCTTGCCTTGTATGGCGCTCTTCTGGGGATTGATATCCACCATAGGTGTTACAAGAGATTTTACTACAGTTGCTCTTTCAGAATTAGTTCCTCTTTGAGGCTCTAGCTCTGAAACTTTTGGAACAACACTTTACATCGTCATTGCTGTTAAGAATTGGGGTATCCCTTATTATTGTATATTCATCTGCAGTTGCCCATTTGGAACATCTTCTTTCCTGTTGTCCACAAATTTATTCTCTCTGAAATTGCCTTTGTTGTCTGGCTGATAGAAAGAGTGTTGGAGATCGCACATCCATTGGGTGGCAATAGATGTTGGACTCACATTATCATACTGACGTGCAAGCCACCACTGAATTTATTGTGACATGCCGGTACGTGCTCAGGAGGGAGACATCTTATCTCTGATTCTATGTGGCTAAGATGAGGTTCGACATCACATTGGACACCATCTGGCAGGTTTTTGACTGGCATGCAAAAGACTCAGCCAAGATAGAGGGCTTACATATCAGCCAGTTGTCCCGCTTTTGGCAAAAGATTAACAGTGAACTGAATGCAGCATTCATTCCCAGCAAGTATGAGGTGACCTTTAACTGAGATTCAATAATCTTCTTTATGCAGGAGGTGATTGGAGGGACCATTATGGTGAGAGATAAGGGCAGAGATAAGATTCAGTATCTAGAGTCGTTCATCCTTTTATGCTACCATGAGGGTAGGGTACCGATTTTTGCACCTTACATGTGTCTTCACTTTCAGTCCATTAAAGTAAAGTCAGGGTGAATAGTCTATGGAGGCTTGGCGACGAGCTTACTGCAGCGTGTAGAAGTTATTCCTAAGGAGTCTTGAGAGGATCAACACCCCATCCAGGCCACCTTCCTTGATCGTGCCTTACCGAATATCAAGGACATACTAGATTTTGCGGAGATATCAATGAGATGAGACCCTCAAACAAGAGTTGCTCAGGAGGGTGCTGTGTGACGGAGGATAGGATATTGGTAAAGATGCATCCCCACCTACTTAGATACTACTTTTATGATTATCATATTTGTCTCTACACTTGATATTTGAAAAGTTTTAGTTATTCTGGATTATTATTATGACTTCTCACTAATATTATTTTTATTTAAGTCCTTAACACCTATGCCAAACTCTTAATATGGGTTTTCGTAGAAACGCACCAAAAATTAAAGATTCAAGTTAATTACTGCTCACAGGGAGGAAAATGTCAAGCACGCGATTAAGTGAAGTCAGCTTACGACAAACAGCCAGGAGATCGCGCGCAAGGAAGAAGTTACGTGTGCATGACCTGTTCAGTCAACACGCGATAACTGAGCTCAGTCAGAACATTAGTATTTAAGTCTTTTATTTATTATTATTTTTTCTTTGAGTCAATCTCACAACATTATAAATCGTAAATTTTTTTTAAAAATAAAACTTTTGCTAGATATTTAGTTTCCATTCTAGTGACTTAATTGCATGAAAATTTTGACAAATCTTTATGGTTCAACCAAATGATTCAACTTGAGACCTTAAAGAGCTTTGAAAATCCTTGTCAGACCGTGTTGATGCTTGGATTAAGGTAATCTTTAATGACTCTGTCTTTGTATGACTTGGTTGAGTATTGCTTACGAGTTTATGCCTTAATTTTTAAAACAAATTGTGTGGTATGAGTGACTTATTGTCTTTTGATGACATGGCTTACAAAAATTCTCCTTACCTAGAAAGGTCCAAAATATCAAAGAGAAAAAAGTTTCAAAAGAAACTTAAAAAAATCAAAAAAAAATTATAGTCAAGTTTGATAGAGTAGTCAGAAAAATCTAACATGCTCGCATACTATAAAGGTTTAAATTGTAAAGATCCTCTAGACTTAGCTTTTGTCCTTAGCCTTTGGTTTATATCCCACTGACGTGGAGCGAACTCACGATTTGAGTATCCTCATACATATCAGATTGGTAAAGAGTAGGCGGTATTTTTGAATGACTAGTAAAGTATAATTTTACCTATTCATATCATTAACATTATTAGTGTTGAATATTCTTGGAAATGACTGATGCAACTGAAGGCATGTGCATACTGAAAGCTAAATAAGGTTATGTTGTTTATAATATTTATTTGTCATATATTGGTCATGTGAATTAAATTGCAGGTCTGGATAGTGGATGTACAACAAGGTAAGAGTACATAAAATGAATTGTATTGGACAAATAATTGGCTACTTCTTGAGTTTTATTGCTTGCTTGAGGACAATCCAGAGTTAGTGTGGGTATTTGATGAGACCAAATTATTTGGTCTATTATATACCTAACTCACCTGATTATTGACTGTTCAAGAGTATTATTTGATAGTTTTAGTTAGTTTTCAGATAACATGGCAAAGTTGGAGCTTAACTCAAAAATGTGCTAAAAGTGGAGTATCTAGAGCAAAATATGAATATAATCAAATCGGAGCACAAAAGTCACTCTTTGACCAAGCGCAGAGCCACCTACTAGATAAAGAATGACTAGTGGCCATAAAAAAAGAAGAAGATGAGAATGATGACTGAGCAGTGGCCACACACTAGGTCGTGCGCGGGGGGATTAATAGACTTGTGCGTGCCATAATCATGTTTCTAAAATCAGGACAACACAAATTAGGTATCTTTCAAAATTACTATATTTCACACCAAATATTTTTTTGAGTGATTCTAAATTACGGAACTTTCTTTCAGAGAATATGGAATAAGATTCTGTATGGGCAGGCATGCTTAAGTTGACTTAACTGCTATGATAGATTTCTTGCCTCATCTGAAACATCCTTCTGCATGGCGATGTTCACAATGATTGTATGTGGTTCCTTCTTGCCCCAAGTCCCATACTGAAGCAGTTTTAAATGGTCTGAATTTCATTTCACCTCCTTCCAAATCTTCCAATGTTTCGGTTAGCCGTTCCCCTTCTTCGACGGTGCCACTAGTTTCCAATCATGCTCTCCCTAAGATTTCTTCCCAGCGGATTTTTTGACACGACCCGAAAAGTATGGATTGCGATGGCGTTTGACTTGTCTTTTTTATTTTTAGTCAAACAAGCCTCAACGAAGAAAAGTCAAAGTCAATGTTCAACATACTAACAAAAGAACATTCAAAATTTAAAACTATTCAAAATCAACCCAAAATCTTGCCCAAATACATCAGAGCGACTACTAACAAAATAATAAAGTAATTAAAATGAAGAAGAGTAAAGACTACTGACTCCACATGATAAAACAATTGAACGTTGGATGGCACCGTACCAGAAAGCTCGTTCGTTGCTACCTGAACAAGGTTACTAACTGAACGGTAGTCGTCACTGTCGATCCGTCATAAAATCAATCATATATATCAAAACGCGCATTTTCGCATAAACAGAATGTCGTCATGTCGCAGACATGATGCAGCGTGTATGCACATGAATGAATGAATGCTCAATATAACAGTTTCACTTTTCCACGTGTGTATATAGTATGTACAAATTATACCCAATATGTTTATTAACATCATATATTTAATTTTGTACGAAAAGAAATACGTAGGAATTATTTACTCACCTCAAGCTAAACTTGAAACCGTACAATCAATTTATTCGGTAATTTGACTCTGATTCCATACCTATAATTTTTATATATAAAAATAAATTATAATTATACTGGTTTCGTTGATCACAAACAATAAATTTTCCATATGTTACCATTAAATAATTATAAAACAAACATTGACGTTACACATCTTGTTCCCGATCTAATTATTACATTATTATATTTATAATTATGTATAAAGTTTGGCTTCAGTATTGCTGCTCCATTGATATAACTTTAAGGTACACATGTGGCACTACATCACCGGATGTATAAGCAATTTCAATTCCACATACAACTCATTAGCATTATAATCATTATAATCACCGTTTTTAAGTGCAACTTCTAAAGCATCACAAGAAGACTTCAAACACACATCATCTAATACATTTAACTTTGTAGAAGTACATAAAAATCTAAATATTTTTTCATAGTCTTCATATTGCTCAAATCTCCTATTAAGTGAACTAATAGCTTGATCAATTATATACAACAAGTAATTAGCTCTAAATGCATCTTCGGGAGATTGAGATTCAAACAATGGTTCATCATGTGAATTTTCATCAAAATATTTTTTCCTTCATATTTGATGCCTATGAGGAAATAATGGATCAATATCTAATTCGATGACAATTTTTTTAGCTTCTTCGATTGCACTAGAAAAACCAACATCCCTATATTTCTCAAAAAAAGAAATCAATCATCTAATTATATGAATGGCAATATCAATAAACATATCTACAGATGCAGGTCCTTACTAACGGAATTCACATAATTTAACATGTCATATCATATTACTATAGTCACTAAAAATTCAAAATCTCCAAGTTCATTTTCAGCTAATGATTTTGCTTCACTTTTTATTTTCGAGTCATTGTCATTTTCAAGCACTTGAAGTAATGTCTCTCTTATCTTCACGATTTGAAATCTAATTGCTCTAACACTATCAACACGACTCTCCCAACGAGTAGATGACATTGATTTAAGTGTTAAACCTTTCACATTATCTTTTAAGACTTGCTATCTTTTAGTCAAATTTATAAATATAGTGTAAATGTGATGTATAACTCCAAAGAAATCCCTAGCTTACTGCAAGTATTTGTCATATTACACAACATAAGATTCGAACTATGAGTGCCACAAGGAGTATAAAATGTACTACGATTAATATCTAAATGTTTTTTTTAACTTCCCGATGTCTTCCTTTCATATTGGATCCATTGTCATATCTTTGCCCTCACACATGTCTACATCAAGATCAAGAAACATCAATTCCTGTGACAAAATATAAAAAAGTCATTGCTCAGTAGTATCATTAATATTTATAAATCCAAAAAATGATTTCTTAATCACAACAGAACTGGAAGTCAAATCAACATACCTCAATATCATAGACATCTGTTCCCAATGACTTGCATCAGCAGCACAATCTAATATAACAGAAAAATACTTTGCTTGTGTTATCTTTTTTACTATTTCAGATCTAATAGAGGAAGCAAGCAAAAATATCAACTCATTTTGAATTTTATGACCAAGCTAGTGAATGTGAATGTCATCATTTATAATACGTCGAACATGCTCTTGAATAATTGGATCAAACTTAGCTAACATTTCACCTAAACCTAAAAAGTTTCCATTATTATTTTCATACAATCTTTCTTTAATGCCACGAAATGCTAAACTATGTTTTGCAAGAAACTTCACAACAGAGATTATTCTCAACAAAACATTTTTCTAATGATATTTTTCTTTTTAAAGTTGTTTTTGAGCTATATGATCAATAGTTTTATTTACATTTAATCTAGAATGCAACTCATACCAAGTAACCTTCTTTTTATATTCTATGCCAACTTATGTTCTTTAAGTCGAACCTCTACATGAGCCCAATCATCATAACCTTTATTTACTAATCCACCTTTTACATACTCCTTTTTGAATATTTTACAACAAAAATAAAACACTTTATCATGTTCTTTTGAACAGACAAGTCAATCTCTATTATGAATTTCACCATTATCTAAAATTCTAACATATAAATCGGATACAAATCGCCTTTTAAAATTTTTTTTGGGTCCTTTTTGAATAGACTTGTCTCTTATATGACCCTTTACCGCTAACACATCAAACATTTTAGAATCAAGAGCATCCCAACATCTTGGATCAAAAATATCAATATGAAAATTTAAAGATTCAATATCATCATCATTCAAATCTTCAATGTTATCCGTACTACCAAAAGAATGTATGAAAACATTATCCTCATTATCATTGTGATCCTTGCTGTTATTATCATTACTATCCTCATTAACATCCAATTTTGTATTGATGTTTTCACTTTCTATAGGAACTTGTGATTCTTTCACGACAAATTCATCAAGAGCTCCTTGTTGAGATTTAATTAAGTTTTCTATCTTTTTCTTTTTTTAATTTCTCATTGCCGGACTCAAATTTTTTAATCCTATTAGAAGACATATTCAAATAGAAAATAAAAATAAAATAAACACATAAACCTTAATCAGCCTGTCTCCGGTCTCCAATCTCAATACATGTTAATCTGATAAAAAGATAAATGTATAAATTAGATGCTCAGGCCGGCAATAACATTAACAAAGCATCTGTTAAGCTCAAGTCGGAAACAACTTCAACATTCAGGTTCAATAATTACACAAATTAAAAAAAAAGACGAAGTTCATTTACCTGATTGAAGAGCCTATAAATCTGAAAATGAGACAAGCAGGAAGTCTTGACAAAAACAGAAAAGACCCGAGATGTAGTCCGCAACCGCACTCGAGAAATCGGAAAGGTCAGCTTGTCCGCAATCAACTCGAGCTCGGCAGCTCACAATCCCAGTCAAAGGTGAAGTAATCAAGTCTCTTAAGTCGTGAGTCGTCGATCATTTCGTCTGTTCTAGAGTCGGTCTTGTTTAGGGTTTGAGTTTGCACTTTCCAGCTTGGATTTCGATTAGAAAAAAGAGAATGAGCTGTATTTTAATAAAATTAGAGGCCTGTATTATAAATTGGAGGCCTTTTCTTTTGGAGGCCCGGTGCAAGTGCTCCACTTGCACCTGTACTAGGCGGGGCCTGAACTTAACCCTTTATGTCATCCTGAATTATATTTTGGAGGTCTACTCATAGTCAATAGATTAACTAATAAGAACTCACATGAATCAAGAGAAGGCTGAGTTATCTAATAACTAATATTTTATATTCTAAGTATTTCGTTGTAAGTGATGTGTATGTGAAAGTTATATAAATAAGCATGCAGGAACAAAATTGTTAATTAATAAGAAAAGAGATTCTAAGATTTGATACATGACCCAAATTTCATATATAAACTCACTCATGTTTTTTTTAAAAAAAGCATATGTAATCAACCTCAAAATACCATACACATCATGCTCTCAAGAAATTATTCATGTAGTCATTCATAACAAGTCCGACTTCTGAGTAATTATACATAATGGATAAACTGACTAAAATTGATGTTATATTCTGTTGTTTACTATTTCTAACCTTTGTAGATCACAATATATTTTGTTGTTGCTCATCTAAATTTTTCTACCCAATCCTTGATTATGGTCGTCATTTGTCAAGATATGTTGACAACTACAACTAAACTAGGTACCCACTCAACTGAAGTTTTTTTCCTTCGTTGATTGAAGCTCATTATTTAAATATTATACAAGTCTCAATTAACAAATAGTTATTCTATATGCATACCTATTTTCTGACTATATAATGACAATTTTTAGGACAAGATGTATGTTTTGAGTAAGACAATCAACTTAATTACTTGACATTCATTATTTATAGTTGAAAATAAGCATGACACAATGGTGAATGAATACGTTTCATTTTATACACAATGAAAAATAGTGTATGCTCACAATTTAGGATTTATAGGATTCTATAGAACTTAGTGACTAAGAACTCATGATAGTGGATTATTACCCATACCATGTCTCAGATTTGATACTCCTACATCGTTGGGTGGCCTTTCCAATGAGTAACCACATTTCAAATAAATGGTTGAACTCAACCTTATTAAGTTTTAAATTTTGGATCCTAAGTTGGAATTCCCATCGAGTGAGTGTTGGATTGTCGTTCTTGCCTCTCGTAATGAATGAAACATTTAAGAAAGAATGAAGATCATTTTGTGGGAGTGCACATGTTCTTTACCTCAAGTTACAAGTTATAGTGAAGGGCGGTACCTCAAATAGTTCATTCACATCTTCAAGAATACCCAAATAGTCTAGAACTTCAATATTCACAACTTTCGTAACAAAAATCATGTTTCATGAGTTGATTATTTCGGATGTCATCCAATCTAATCAGGCTCCTGCCCTATCTTTTCCTCTTCCATGTCTTCTCTTATTCCAAAGTTTTCACATATAGCTCTCTTCTTCATTGTCGTGGATTGAGATAGAAAAGTTGTTGAGTTAGGGACTAGAAGTTGTATGTAATTGTTTAGTTATCATGAGATGTGATTACTAATATGTGATTAGAATCGAAAATAGGGAAGCAATGCTCCTAGAGAGGAGGGTTTATTTATGCTTTAAGATAAATTTTTTTGAATTAAATGGAGGAGAGACGGAAACAAAATTCAAATTTAAAATCGTTCGTTAATTGGTGGAGTATGCTAGATATTTAAAGTGTCATGAGCATGTTATTTTCTTCTTCATCATACTCGACTGAGTATGAAATAGGGATATAGATCTCATGCAGTCAAGCAATTTGTTGCACACACAAAACGACGTAGTTTTGAGTATTATCAATCACTCATAAACTGCCATGTGTGAAGAAGATATAAGAAATTTAACAATTTTATATATGGCAGTTTGTGAGTGGTTGATGATACTCAAACCTACGCCGCTTTATGTGTGCAGCAAATTATTTGGGTGCATGAGATCCAATTCCATGAAATAGAGAGCAGATGATAGTAGAAAATATGTTTTACTCATTTGACTATAAGTCTCTATAAAAGATCTTACGCGACTGAATGTGAGGTGGAGGCAAAGCAAACATTTTGGTGTAAGGAGTATGATGAAATACCACGTTCCATTAATTTGGTTCCATTAATCACTCATAAACGACTGAATGAACATTTTGATCATTTAACTAACGCACTCATCTTGTCGCGTATGTATATATCTTCTGAAATACCACGTTCCATTAATTTGGTTCATGCACCAAACTCCAAATCTTCGTGTGAAATTTTGGTGCTCCACTCCTTCATTTGAAATCTCAAATTTTTTAGTGTAAGGAGTTTCCTTCGAACTCTAGCTAGACATCCACAAAACTCTCATGATCTTGAGCATTAGATAGTTTAGTATAATTTTGCTCCAATTGGTTTAAGCTCGTCCTCTTGCGTACCAAACTTCAAATAATTCTTCTCACTTCTTTAATTTCAAATGAGGTTCTTCCGTGGGGCTAAAATGATCTTTAACAAAGTTCTAATGAACTGAAGTCCGTTGATGCTCATAATATTCCAAGTTTAACTGCTGTTTGAAAGGATTTACAAACTCATGCGGATATTTAGTAGAGAATTTTGCTCTTGAGGTAAACTATTAATGAGATCATTGGCATATGATATAATACCCACCAATGTAGCATGTTTGGTTCACTATTAAGATAAGTATTATTAATTTCTAGTATACATTTTACTCTTTGAAATCAGGATTAATAATTCCTGCAAACTAGGTGGGATAATTAATCCCGTTACAAATAATACTCCATAATCCCATACCACCTACCAAACGTGGCAAAGATACCTAAATCATAAACTATATCAATCATTCGAGCCATAAAAAAATCCGCAAACAGCGAAAACAAAGGAACTTAATATCATCA
Source organism: Kalanchoe fedtschenkoi (assembly GCA_002312845.1). Lineage (NCBI taxonomy): Eukaryota > Viridiplantae > Streptophyta > Magnoliopsida > Saxifragales > Crassulaceae > Kalanchoe > Kalanchoe fedtschenkoi. The sequence goes on from NQLW01000048.1 coordinate 6,177,115, forward strand.
GGAAAGAGACAAAGAACTGAGAGGTAGAAGACAGAGGATCAATCACTACTCTTATGCTGTGTGACAGTTAATCAAAGTAAAAGTTGGAATGATGGCAAAACAAATGGAGAAGGAGCCGAGCGCTGTTACTGCTACCCACACTGTAGAGCAAATTTAGAGAAGAAACAGCGCTATCCATGTTATCATATTTCTGAAGAAATTATAATGTAAAATATATATGGCCATGAAATCTACTTCCAAAGTACAAACAACTGCATACTTCCAATTATAATTCCGTATAACCGTCCGTTTAATTCGGCCGAATCCAGACGCCACCGCCTAAGACTGCGACAGAAATGCAAACCGGTCTGGCACCGAGTCGACTCGTGTCCGACCCCAATCTCGATCACGGTGGTCTCACTTAATCCAGCCGCCAATTGAAATCGGTTACCGTCCCTGCTGATTGGTGATTCGGCCGCCTCAATTCTGCCATTCGAAGGTCACGTATGTGAAACCCTAGGAGGAGATACCTTTGAATCGTGAATGGCCCCCGATCGCCGGAGTTCGAGCTTGTTACCGTCTCGACTGTAAACTGTTCACTGCCTGCTGCTGATTGTGGTTGAGTTTCGCAATGGGGAGCTCTGGATCTGAGTCTGTGGATTTTGGCGTTGGCTCCATAGTTTGGGTCCGGAGAAGGAACGGATCGTGGTGGCCTGGGAAGATTCTTGGTCCCGATGACCTCTCCAACACTCATCTCATGTCACCCAGATCTGGCACTCCTGTTAAGCTTCTTGGAAGAGAAGATGCCAGTGTGTAAGTTCCTTCCCTCCCACATCCTCAATCTACTTCCCATTCCCTACTCTTTTCTCCCCTCTCTTTTTCTTAAGCTGGTCAGTGGACACTCTTGAGTTGTTCTCATGTGTTTGAATGCTAGCTCCTGCTTCATCACTGGCTTTGCCCCTACCAGATTCACACTATTAATTGCTTGCTTCAACCTGAAATGTTACCATCAGGCTGTTTGAGGGTGTCTCAGTTCAATCATGTTGTTCTAGTCAGCAATGCTATCTAGTTTTATAACTATTTCTGTGCTCTTTTGAATTTTATTAAGTTAAGTTTGATACTGAATTCAAAAAACACTGAATTATAGTGTTTGTGGAACCTTCCAAATGGTCTTATATTCATCCAAAAAGTATAATTGCTGTGACAAGGTATCTAGTGAGGGTCTTCGCCCTTCATTGATATCATTTTTGGATTCTTTTTAGGGATTGGTACAACCTAGAGAAGTCAAAACGGGTCAAGGTGTTTCGATGTGGTGACTTTGATGACTGCATTGAAAGAGCCGAATCCTCTGTTGGCATGCCTTCCAAGAAAAGAGAAAAATATGCCCGTCGAGAAGATGCTATTCTTCATGCTCTTGAGCTGGAGAAGCAAATACTGGATAACCAAGGTGGCAGATTGGATAGCATCTCTGATATTAAGATCAGTAAATCCTCCCATTCTGCTGAAAAAGGATCCGTAACATCCTCAGGAAATCAGGAATCAAATGGCCTGAATGGACATAATGCACTGGATCGCCTATCTGAGGGAATTGGTGCGTCTCCTATGCTTGAACTTGGTTGTCAGCCTCTGGATAAAACAAAGGAAGCTATGCTGTTAGAAGATGAGGCACCGCCAAAAATGAGGGGCCTGCAGGAATTTGGTCTGCGGACGTTTCCATCAAAACGCAAGTTCTCGTCTTCCATCAAACGAGATGAGATTGATAGACCCAATAGTCGCTGCCAGGCTCGTACTTCTTCAGCCGGAGAGTATAGTTTGGGAAAAGATAGTCATATAAACTTTGCAGATGACAGGAAAACATCAAACGAGGCTTTGATCAAAGAAACCTCTTTAAGGGGTTATTATAGGTGTACTCCTGCAGTTCAACTCCCACAAAATAGCGCGAATCTGTCATCATTATGTGAACTTCAACCAGAAACCCAGGTTGGTTCTTTTCATGTATCAGCACCAGATCAGATAAAAAATGCTTATCAAGCTAAGAGAGACGGCTGTCTGTACCTTCCAGCTGAGTCAAATGAGTATTTGGGCAACATTAGTGAACCGTCTCCAACACTGAAGCAAGTATCACGTTTCCCTGTGAGAGAGACTAACTATCCTCTCCATGTATCTGCATCTGATGATAACGCCTCTGGTTTTTCAGAAGATACTGAATCAGACTCCTCGGATAGTGATGACTTGGAAACTGATTCAGATGAAGAAATGAATCCATTTGCAGGTTTGTGTGGGTATCCACTCTTAGTCTTGGCTATATCAATCCTAGGGTTGTTTTAAGTGCCCCTGGTATTCAAGTTTTGTCTATGGGTGAGCAAAACCGACTTTGGCAGATAAGGATTGATACACACAGTTATCACCTTTTTGAATAGAACTACGAAGATGATGACAGTGAGTAACATTGTACTGCTGAGAACACCTACTATTATTCCAACCATTTATAATGGCGGAAATACTACAATAGCACCTATTTTATTAAGGCATCGGGATGTTACAAAAGTATCTGGCACACATACTCATAAGTTTTTGAATCGCTACCTTAAGCCTTCACGAGAGGCATTTAAGTGTGGGAGAGAGTAAAAAAGGTAAAAGGAGTAGGGTTTGTCTCTGTTTATTGAATAGCATTTTAGACTGTATGAGTTGCCTGGCAGCGATGGTTTGATAGAAAATCGTTATGCTCTTCCCAAATTTTATTTGAGTGGTTACTACTTCTTCATTTGCCTGGATTTTCTTTTATGGGTTTTCATATTTTGGCGATGCTTGTCTCTGAATTTTCTCCTGACTAATCTCTAAGATTTTTTCCTCTGATATTGTAATTCTGCTTCAGGCCGAGTTAAACAACTGGACTCTATAGAAGGTTCTGAAGCAGAGGGGAGACATGGAAATATGAGCATTGAAGAACTTGATCGATCAGCGATAGCCAATGAGATACCTTTTTCTGCTGATGATGGGGTATCTAAGTGGCAATTAAAAGGCAAGAGAAATCTCCGTTCTGTAAGTAAAAGATCAGTGGACATACCTAATGCTGGAGTTGGAGTGAATGATGAGACATATCTTGAAAACAGGGGAGATACCTTTAACCGTAGTATATATAGCCTACATGTAAATTATCAGCAAAATAATGACACCGACAGTTTTCTTGACGGAGAGGATTTATTCGAGAGGGATTATTGGAGCCTAGGGTCTGCGGTCGGAAACACTAGACATCCAACTCTTAGGCATATGCCCAGGGTCAGGAGCAATAGTAACATTCATCACACTGGTGTTTGGGATGATATGACTTGGGAGCACAGGACACCCATGGAAACTAGAGATTATTACACTAGCAATTATCACGACCAAGTCTATGTTGGTCATGGTCATGTAGGAGGCAGGATGGGAAGTATGCTGGTTGAGGTAGATTTAGAAGTGCAGCCTAGCTACCCAAAACAGCGTGTTCCTATAATATCCTTGATGAGCAAAATAGATGGGAGGGCAATCATTGGACACCCACTTCAAGTCGAAGGGTTAGAAGAAGGTTCAGCAGATACCCTGTTTAGGAGTGACTCTGGCAATGGAAGGCTTCAATGTGTGGTAGACTACGTACTCCCCTCTGTGTGGAAAACTGCTAGAAGGACAGCTAATTATCGTGTCCCTCGGCCTGACTTATCATCGGCAGTAGATAATGGTGGAGATGCAGATTACCATCCTCTTGGAAGAAAACCAGCATCCATGGAATTATATACTAATCTTGGCGACCCAATGCAGCAGATTGATCCCTGCGCCCTTCGTCCTCATGCAGCTAAAAAGCCCATGAAAAAGATTTCAAAGAAGGTGAGCATGTCCTCCTGTCAGAAGACAAGAACCTTGTCTTCCTTTGATCTTGACGAAGACAAGCAGATTGGTCAAGGAAGGAATGATGATGTCCAAGCATTCTCTCTTTCTGAGCTTATCAAATATGAATCTGGGCCTACCACGGTGGCATGCATCCCTGTGAAATTAGTATTTAGTAGGTTGTATGAGGCTGTGGGTAGACCTCCAGCATCAATAGCTCCTCTTCCTTGCTATGAGGATAGGGTGAACACCAACACTGCCAGAATGCAGAATTAGTAGACTAGACTGTAAATTCTTGTAGCGAGACAATAATCCAAAACAATATCAATTGACATTCTAATTGGTGCCTAAGATTCTCTCCGCCTTTTGTGTAAGTTGCCACTTGTCTACAAAATAGTGAGCTGATGGCCTCAAACATGTTTGTCAACCTATCTATTTTAGTAAAAGTTGTTACTTTATAAATCTAACCTCAACATCTTATAAATAGAATCTATCAACAAAGTTCAATGGGGGCCCGCTAATCATGTAGTTCTATGGGGTAAGAGAATTTGCATGTTAGATTAGAAAGATTTGTACATGTGCATGCTAAAGATCATAATATATATGATATATATGTATTCTAAAATGATAAGGCTGTAATATTCATTACAAAACGTTGAAACTAAATAATAATAATTTTGTAATGACTTATTTACTCTTAGTAAATATTGTCTATATTAGTTGTTTATAAGGATCAAATCATTTCGCAATGACTTATTACTAGGGTTTCAAATGTGCACCCTCTCTTAAACAATGAGTTGTGTGCGCCCATATAGAATTGACTTGTCGTGACAAGTGTCCGTGAATATGCCAAGCACTCATGGGTGGATCGAGAGCACCCATGCTAAAAAACAATGTCATTTTACGTCATTTTCATTAAAGCCTTCCGCCTTTCTTTAAATGAACAATAAAAAAACCCAAAAAATATATGAAAAAAATAAATGAAAATGAAAATGAAATTTTAACATAAAAGTCCAAATAAAAAAATAAAAATTATTAATTCAAAATTTTATATTTTTATATTCATTAAAAATAGTTTATTCTTCTGATGATCGTATTATCATATGTGATGAACATACCAGCTTATCTGATGAAGAGAGCAGCTCATATCATGAACATAGCAACTCATTTGATGAACATATTATCTGATGAATATAGCAGCTCATCTGATGAATATCAAATCTGATGAACATATAATCTAATAAACATACGTAGCAGCTAATCTGATGAACATATTTACAAATCTGATGAATATAACAACTCATCTAATGAATATTGCAGGTCATATGATGAACATAGTAGAATAGATATCAAGAAAAACAAATGAAGCTCATCTGATGAACATAACAACTGATCTAATGAACATAACAGCTCATCTGATGAACATATGAGCTCATCTGATGAACATATTATTTGATGAAAATGACAGCTCTTTTAATGAACATATTATCAATTCTAATGAACTAGCAGCTCATCTATTGACATATCGTCTGATGAATATAACAACTTATCTGATGAACATATCATCTCATATGATGAACATAATAGCTCATCTGATGTACATTTCTGCTAATATAATGAACATATAAATTCATGAACATAGTAGCTAATCTTATGAGCATATTTTCAAATATGATGAATATAACAGCTCATCTAATGACATTGCAGCTCATATGATGAGCATGGTACAATAAATATTAAGAAAAAAATGAAGCTCATGTGATAAAAGTAGCAACTATTCTGATGAACATATCTGACGTACATAACAGCTCATCTGATAAACATGTAATTCATCCGATGAACATATCATCTTATGAATATAACAATTCAATGACATAACTAAAAACTGATGAACATACTTATTAATTAATGAATATAAAATATTAAATTAAATAAATTTAATTTTTTATTTGAATTTTTATAAATCGAGATGATATATTTTTTCAATTTTTTCTGATTTTTTAATTAATTAATTAATTAATTTTTATTATTCATTTGAGAGAAGAATGCGTGTTTTAATAAAAATGACGCAAAACGACGTCATTTTCGAGCGAGAGCACCTTCATTCATACACGTGTGACAGTGCCGGACTTGATTTTTTTTACAAACAAAAAATGTACATTGTTAATCATGCTAATGTACATTATTTTATATCTTATTAGTAGATTTCCTATATGATTTTATACGCCGGTTACAGGTTTGCATATGTAGTTACAGATTTTCTGGGTTTGTTTGAGTAATGGACTTAATGTTTCTAGATTTTGTTTTTCATGTGTCTTTGTCATGCATGGTTGTTGTGTTTTGCGTCCTTTTATTTGTTGTCTGAATTATATCTATGTTTATGGGACGTCGTCTTATGTGGGTTTAATGTTTCTTGATTTTATTCTTCATGTATTTTGTTCTTAATATCTCGGTTTTTGTTTCTAATTTGTTTGTGAGTCTCAACGTTTAGAGTTGGTGTACTTTTTGCATTCTAAATTATTGAGTGTCATGCACAAACCTCTCCATTTCAAAGTGTTCATATGTTGTTTGCAACTTTATATTATTACTTATCAAATGAATTTTATTTTCATTAACATTCATAATCTAATAAACCTTATTTAAATATACTTGTCTATAATCTGTGAACTTTAAGTATGATTTCTGAACTTTAGTTCTTATCGTCTCATTTATTTTGTCTTTCTTAATTTTTACTTTGTTTACATTTTTCACACAATTCAGATAGTTCAAACTGCAAGTGAAAAAATGGTGACACTTTAGGGCTTCTTTTAGAGTTTTTCGCTCAACATATCGATTTATATTTTCAACTAGATACATTTTTTTATAATTTACAAATTAAAACAGATAAACATGTTGGTATGCTATGATTATAATTAGGAAATGAAATTAGACCTCATTTGTAAGTAAATTTCGCTTTCTTTATAACCCTTAAATACCCGTAAATTTTCAGGTTCATCAAGAGCATCCATCTAAATGGGAGCTTTTGCTCAAGAATAATATTATTTTACGCTATTTTTTCAGTCTACTAAGCCCAACCCAACTTAATATGAATAGTAAAAAAAAGTAAAAAAAATATATTTCAATTAAAAACAATTAAAACAAAAACATAAAATACTTGAATTCACAAATTTATATTTTTTATTCATTAAAATGGCTAGATTCATTAGATGAATATGTGTGTTCGTCAATTGGATATTTATGTTCAGCAGATGAATAGTTACTTGTGTCCTTAAAATATATATTTATGTTCATCAAGATACATATGTTCATTACTTGGATACATGTAAATATCACGTCTGGTAACATGATTGTGGTAAAAAAACTCGAAAATTTCAGATAAGTGTTATGAGGGCGTGCAAGGTAATGCAGGGAAGGTGGACACGAGCAGTAGCTCGACAAGCTCGACGTCTTCGAATATTCATCTTCTCAAAAACTTGACAATTTTTGAGCCTGCTGCTGCTGCATAACCTTAAAAAAATGAAACAGAGACGTTGAAAATGGTTTATTCAAAGCCCATGGCAGTAGATGTTAGGAAATTTGATTTCATATTCCATTTTAGATTATTATTATAAATTTTTAATTATATTAGCTATTTAATGAGTTGATATTATGTGGTCAACAAGGATCGTTATGATTCCTGCAATATATAGAAAATAATGAGTAGATATCAATATTGTCTAATTAAGGAGATTATATGAACCCTAATAAGCAATGACAAACATTATAAATAGAGGCTATTGGTTATGGTTCCCAACACACCAAATAAGCAATACGTGCTCTTCTTCTCCCCCATCAGAAACCCATAGTGAATAGATTATTTGGTTGAGGAAGGACAAACACATTGTTCTTGCTTGGTGAAGAGATTTCGCAGCAGTAGCACAATCAATCACCACGCCATCATGGATTCAGAATTTCATATTTTTTTCTTGATAATTAACATGAAAGATTTTGTACTTGAGAATTAATTTTCCAACAAGTGGTATCATGAGCCAAACATGTTTAATTATTAAGAATTAAATATAGTTATTGATGTAATATCAAGATGTAGTGTAATATCATATGTGAGATTTATCATTGCTTGATTTATCAAAACAATGTGATTCTGATTTATAATTATTATCCTAGATGTGTATTTTCAATTCATGTGTTATTATCAATTAATTGATTATATTCTTGATGGATTCAGAATTTTAGACTTGACTGAGTTGTAACATTCGACCATTCATGCAATTATATATATATATATTCGATTGACAATTTTTGTATTTGTTGACAACTTTTAATCTATATTGAGTAAAATTTCAAATCAAACATTAGTGTATATTTTTTAATGGGTTGAGTTTAACTATTGTTTTTATTATTATTAAATATCGGTAACTTTATAATTTTGAAATGATTTAATTGAATCAATATGTCACCAAAGTGACCTCTTTTGTGGATATTATTTTGTTTTAAATTATAATGTTTTTGTTGTACATATGATTTTATAATTATTTATTGGCCCAAAGAAAGGTTAATTTTGACAAAATTATGTAAACGGCTATTGTGATGAAATGAGTGATGACTATCCGGTTTACATGTGATTATTAATCGGCCCAAAGGAAGATTTATTAGCTTGATGTGTTATTGTTGTCATTAGTTAGTTACAACACCAAGATGTCACTTACTCATTAATATTTTGTCCAAAGATAAAATTTTAGTGGAGTGCTTGATGTCTTGGAATGGATTACCTTTATTTAATTTTAATAATTTTTTAAACTTATGTGAGCCTTATTTTCTTTCGTTCTACATCTAGTTTTTATTGTTATTGCTCCAAATGTTTCTGCTGAAGCTACTAATATTCCGATGCTTAGTGGGACAAACTTTAAATATTGGAAAGTGACCGTCAAAATTGCCCTCGGTTGTATGGACTTAGATCTAGCACTTAGGGCGAAACGACCCACTGACACTTCAGATAATCTCAATGAGGTTAAAATTGAGAATTGGGATCGTTCTAATTGAATGTGCTTGGTGATCATGAAACGTTCCATTTCGGAAGCGTTTCGGGGCTCTATTTCTGTGAGTGAGAATGCCCAAAAAAATTTTATGTAATTGAACAGTACTTTGCCAAGAATGAAAAGTCAAAAGCGAGTAACTTTTTGGATAAACTCGTTTCTATGAAGTATCGTGGCAAAAGAAATAAAAGGGAGTACATCATGAAGATGTCTAGTATTGGATCAAACCTCAAGTCACTAAAGTTAAAGTTGTCTGAGAACTTGCTTGTGCACTTGGTTTTGATCTCTATGCCTGCACACTTTGGTCAATTTAAGATGAGTTATAATACTCAAAAGGATAAATGATCCTTAAATGAGCTTATATCTCACTGCGTGCAAGAGGAAGAGAGACAACAGCGAGATAACACTGAAAGTGCTTACTTTGCTTCGATCTAAAAACCACAGAAGCAAAGGGGAGCCAAGGATACTGTGGAGGGGACTTCTCAACAAAAGAAACCAAAGGTTCAAAATGGTGAATTCATTTGCCATTTTTGCAAGAAGCCGAGACACATGAAGAGAGAGTGTCCCAAATATGCTGTTTGGCGTGTAAAGAAAGGTTTGCTTCTAACTTTAGTTTGTTCTAAAGTTAATTTAGCTTCTGTACCTAAGGATACTTCTTGGGTAGATTATGGTGCTACTACTCATATAAGTATGTCTAGGCAGGGTTGCCTGTGTAAACGACCACCAAGTGATGCTGAAAGATTCATCTTTGTGGGCGATGATAACAAAGTTGCAGTGGAGGCTATTGGAACTTTTAAAACATTATTAAAGACTGGAGTTTTTTTGGATTTATTTGAGAGTTTTAGGGCACCATCTTTTTGATGTAATTTAATTTCAATTTCTAGTTTGGACAAATCTGGTTTTTATTGTTCATTTGGAAATAAGAAAGTTAGTCTCTATCAAAATTCAAATCTTATTGGATCTTGTTGTTTGAATGATAATCTATATATGCTTGATGTTGTAAGTTCTTACAATGAAATACTGCAAACAAGTTCACGTGATATAAAGAGAAAATTAAATGAGGATTCTGCCGTTTTGTAACACAATCGTTTAGGTCATATCTTTAAACAAAGAATTCAGAGACTTATGTCGGATGAAATTCTTGATCCCTAGATCTAACAGACTTTCAAGTTTTTGTTGAGTGTATCAAGGGGAAACGAACAAATAAAAGAAAATTAGGTGCCAAAAGAGTTTCAAACATCTTAGAACTAATATATACTGATATTTGTGATCCATTCCCTACAGCTTCTCGAAATGGACAACAATTTCTTATTACATTCATAGATGATTACTCTAGATACGGGTACTTATATTAGATACTTGAGCAGTCTCAATCCCTTGACATTTTCAAATCTTTCAAAGCTAAAGTTGAACTTCAACTTGGAAAGAAAATTAAGGCTGTCAAATTTGTTCATGGTGGTGAGTACTGCGGTAGATATGATGGATCAGAAAAACAACGTCTAGGGCCATTCACTCTTTTCCTCAATGAGTGAGGAATTATTTCACAATGCATTATGTCGGGCAAGCCAGACATGAATGGTGTTGCAGAATGAAGAAACTTAACTCTTAAAGATATAGTTAGGAATATGACTACTCATTCTTCCTTACCAGAATCACTCTGGGGAGAAGCTTTAAAGACCATAGTTTGTATCCTTAACTGAGTACCAAGTAAGGCTGTTACCAATATCCCTTATGAGATGTGGACAGGCCAGGAATCTAGCATTATGCACTTGCACATTTGGGGTTGTCCAGCTAAAGCGCGACCTTATAAGCCGCATGAGAGAAAATTTGACTCAAGAACGGTAGCTGTTATTTTGTTGGGTACGCTGAACGGGTTACAAGTTTTATGATCCCACATCAAGATCGATTTTTGAAATGGGAAATGAGATTTCTTGAGAATATTGAGTTTGGGGGGAAGAAAATTTAAGAAATGTCAGTTTTGAGGAAGAGTGTGTTATTAACAGTGAACATGTCATTGTACTTATTGTTGTTCATGACAGAACTCCAAAAATTGATAACGATGTTCAGGGTCTTATCCCTGACATTGATGTACATCAAAACGACAATGAAGTTCTTCCTCATGCACCACCTGAAGATCAAACTCAACAACCTCAAGAATTACCATTAAGAAGATCCATTAGAGAAACAAAAAGTGCAATTTCAAATGATTATGTTGTATTTCTTCAAGAACATGAAGATGGCATTAGTTTAATAGAGGGAGATCTGATCAACTTCTATCAAGCCATGCATAGTTCTACATAAATGGAAACATGCCATGCATGAAGAGATTAAGTCTGTGATGGGCAATGACATTTGGGATCTTATTAAATTGCCTACAAGTTCAAAGCCCATTGGTTGCAACTAGATATTTAAAACCAAGAGGATTCTAATGGAAATATTGAGAGATATAAGGCAAGTTTAGTCGCTAAGGCTTCACTCAAAAGAAAGATATTGACTATAAAGAAACTTTATCTCCCCGTCTCTTCAAAAAATTCATTTAGAATAATTATGGCATTGGTCGTGCATTTTAACTTGGAACTACATCAGATGGATGTCAAGACTGTGTTTCTAAATGGAAACATTGATGAGACGATTTATATGATGCAACCAGAAATTTTTTTGCCAGGTGATCCAAAATCTATGGTTTGGAAGCTCAAGAAATCCATCTATGGACTCAAGTAAGCTTCCCGTCAATGGTATCAAAAGTTTCATCAAGTCATTACCTCATATGGTTTCGAGGCAAATGCAGTTGATGATTGCGTGTACCAAAAGTTCGGTGGGAGTGAGTATATTTTTCTGGTGTTATATGTCGATAACATTCCACTCGCTAGTAGTGATATCAGATTGTTGTATGAAACTAAGAAATTTATGACAAAAAATTTTGAAATGAAAGATCTTGGTGATGCATCTTTTGTATTAGGAATTCAAATACTTAGAGATCGCTCTCGAGGTATTCTTGGATTGTCACATAAGAGCTATATCGATAAAGTTTTAAGTAGATTCGACATGAAAGACAGTAAGCCAGGAGATACACCTGTAGCTAAAGGAGACAAGTTTAGTCTCAAACAATGGCCCAATAATGATCTTGAGAATATGGAAATGCAGAAGATTCCTTATGCATCAGTTATAGGGAGTCTAATGTACTTATAAGTCTGTACTCGTTCCGATAAAGCATTTATTATTGGATTATTAGGCAAGTTAAGTAATCTAAGATTACAACATTGGACAGCATCCTAATGCGTGTTACATTATTTGAAGAGAATAAAAGACTACATGCTCACTTATCGAGATTCAAAAAATTTAGAGATAATTGGGTACTCTGACTCCAATTTTACGGGATGTCAAGATAGCATGCGCTCCACATCAGGTTATAGCTACATATTAGTTGGAGGAGCCATATCGTGGAAGTCTGTAAAACAGACTCTTATGGCTTCTTCAACTATGGCAGTAGAGTTTGTAGTCTGTTATGAGGCATCCAACCACAGTCTATGACTATGGAATTTTTTTACGGGATTACGAGTTTTATATGAAATGGACAGACCTCTAAAGATTTACTGTGACAACAACTCGGTACTCCTGTATTCCAATAACAATAGAAGTTCGACAAAGTCAAAGTTTATTGATATTAAGTTTCTAGTTGTTAAACAAAGAGTTCGGAATAGACAAATTTCAATAGAACATATAGGAACAAAGTCTATGCTAGCTAACCAAGGGATTGATACCTAATGTCTTTCATTAGCACACTGCTCATATGGGTGTTATTCTAGGTGAAACTTTGGTTTAATGGGAGTGTTCTTGTTCTATATTTTGTTCTATTGCTTACTATGGTTTCTACACAATATAATTGATGGTTCAAATGTCTATATTTTGAATTCACTTATGCTTAAATATACAATTTCAAATTATATCTTAAAGATTTTAGAATGATCTCACTGAAGAATATAGAAGGATCAGTTGGAAATTTTTCATTGCTTTAATATCACACTTACGAAATTTCCATGCTACTCATCCATATTTGATCTCTTTCGTTTATTATGTTGGTATATGGTGGTTGTCGTGGTCTTGTCACAAGTTGAATGTGATGAAAATCGTGGTAATTTCATTATCTATATATTAGATGGACCATATTATTTTAAGAGAAATCAAAAAATAAATAACATACATAAGCGCGCCTAAAGATTTTGTGATATAATTGAATAGTGTATAACTCAAATGGGAGATTGTTAGGAAATTTGATTTTGTATTCCATATTGGGTTATTATGATGAATTTTCAATTATATTAGCTATTTAATGAGTTGATATTCTGTGATCAATAAGAATCATTATGATTCTTGCAATATAAGGAAATAATGAGTATATATCAATATTGCCTAATTAAGGGGATTATGAGAACTCTAATAAGTAGTGACAAACAGTATAAATAGAGGCTATTGGTTATAGTCCCCAACAAACCAAATAAGCAATATGTGCTTTTCTTCTTCCCATTAGGAAGAGAGACTAAGGTCCCATAGTGAATAGGGTTATTTGCTTGAGGAAGGCCACACACCTATTATTCTTTCTTAGTGAAGAGATTCTGCCGCAGTAGTCACAGTCAATCACCAAACCATCAGCAGCTTCTTAGTGAAGAGATTCTCCGCGCACAGTGCAACTTTGGCTGACTTAGAAGTACCTCGGGGACAGGGTTCCTGGTTTTCCGCTCTCTCACATGTCCTAGCAGCAGCTCGTACCTCGGGCCCCTCGCGCATGTGCGCCTCGATCTCGCTCCCTGCCTGCTCGTCGTGTCACGTCGGCGTGTCGCCTAGTGCTGGCTGCATCGACATCTGATCCCACGCAAGAGCTTGGTGTGCACGCCTCAAGTTGCCCACGTCCTTGCTACCTGTGAGCGCTCCACCCATGTTCCTCGGTACTTCGCTCAAAGCCATCTGGCACTTAGCCTCATTCAGGCACATTAACACTTGTACCTGTAGACTCATAGAGTCATTAATCAAGAATGTAGGCGATTACGCCAAATTAGATCTTATAGATCTAAATCATCAATAAAGCTATATAACCAGAAAAAAAAAAAATCACCAAACCATCATGGATTCAGGTATTTCATATTTTGTGTTCTTGATAATTAACTTGAAAGATCTTGTACTTGAGAATTAATTTTCCAACAGCAGATTCAAATGAAGATTCAACGAAGGAACCAGTGGTGGCGGTGGAGAAGTTGCACCAATGAAAAAGATAAAGGAGATTGAGGCTATAACGAAACCGATTGTTGAAGAAAAACTAACAGTCGAGCCACTAGTTGATGAAGCCATTGCTTGAAGAAAAGCTAATGGAGGTTGAAGCTCCAGATAAATGCAAAATAATGAACTGATTTTGGTACAAAAATTTCTTTATGCTTTTTGCCCAAAAACTAGCAGTATTATCGATTTTTGAAATTAGATTTGTGGCGGATGTCCAAATATTGAAAGAATGAAGTGTTTCACTCTTTATTCAATTGCGGTCCTACCACGATTTTCAAATAAGACGCAAACCATTAGTGTTTTTACGGACATACTAACTCCGTTAACCTAAACTAAATCCCGTTAATGGAATATAACTCTATTAAAAAAAAATGAAACATGAGGACCGACACTCATCCGTCTGCTTCAAACTTACCCGCACTCGCCCATCTCCCCAAGCGGTGCACTGTGCTGCCCAAATCCGCACATCTGATCGAAGCCTTTCTGAATTGGAGTCATCCCCATTGGAGAAGATTTTTGAGCGGATGAGCAAACCAGATGCGGTAGTCAAGGTGGCATTCATGGGTTTCGATTGGACAAGCAGATGGTGTCGGTGGTTCTTTGACTTCTCCACCAGAGTTGGATCACTTGACCACTCTGTCAGCCATTGATGTGCCTTACGCTCAATTCTTGTCATCTCTTAAGGGTCATAAAATCTCGGATAACACCAAGTACCATGGCTCCAATGATCTCCAAATGGAAGCCACTGGCTATTTTGAGTCATCATCATATCTTGATAAAAAAGTGAATTTGATATATATGAGACTCCGCTCAAAATGGAAAATATAAAAGAAATGCCTTTGGTTCACTATTTAGCTTCACCATACCCACACCATCTCTGGCGGGCCACACAATCATCTTGTCATCACCCCCAATTTCGTCCTCACCTCATCGTCACCATACCCTCGAAAAGGGTTGGCTCATATAAAGAAAGGCTCCAATTGGATGTGCAAATTTGGGCAATGAAATGACACAGGGAGGATGGATAAGTGAGGGTTTGTTTGAAGAAGATGGAGACATGGTCCATAAGTTTTCTTTTTTTGAGAAAAGTATAAAAACAGTGCATGTACTATCACCTTTTGCATATTGGAAATATGAATAACAGATGATCTGCTATATTCATCAGATAGATCAACTATGTTCATCAGATAAGGTATAAGATTGTATTCATCAAATGAGGTATTAGGTTCAGCAATTGAGCTACCAATACCATGTCGTTCAGTAGATGATATGTTAATCAGATGGATAGCTATGTTCACGAGTTGGATACATATATTATCAAGATGAATATCTATGTTCATTACATAGATAACTAGTTTTATTTGATAAACATGAATAGTAAAAATTAGAGAAAATGAAAAAAAATTGTTTGATTTTAAAAATTTTAAATAAAAAGAAATTATGAATTTAACAATTCTGTATAATTGTAATGGCTAAATTTATGAAATGAAGAGGTAGAAACTCCATTGTTATCTTCGCATTTAAACAAAAACAGGAAGAGATAGTGATAGTCAAAAACTTGCTAAAAGTTTAAATAAATCTTTCCATGTCTCAATGCTTTTTCACAACTTGTGGATGAACTATAGTAACCAATACTCTGTCAACGCTTTAGAATGAAAGTTCATGATGTGATTGTATATGCTAGTATACAACTAGTAGAAAAAAAATTATTGATCAATTCATGTAATAGAAAAGAAGCTTTACTCCCTCCGTCCTCTAATACATGTCGTTTACGGTTAATTTGAGTAGATTAAGGTGAAGTTAATTCTAGCGGTTGAACAAATTTAATAGGTAGGTGGTTAACAATTTTTTGAAAAAGTTCGTGCAAAAAGTAAAATTGGTAGATGATTATTGGTGAAGAATGTATTCTTTATTGATTATGATAATGAAGTGATTAATGTTTGACATTTTAAGGTAGTTGTTGATATTAAATACGCATTGAAAATTGGTAAGTGACAAGTAAAAGTGGACAAAAAAATTCGGTTAAGTGACATGTAAAAGAGGACAGAGGGAGTATGCGAGAAGTGAAGTAAAGCAGAACCTTAAAGAGGCTAGACCTTTAAAGAAAGTAAAACTAGTAAAATAATGTAAGTCATAGGTTAGATGAAGCAAATTATATTATATATTCATTAGTTGTGTGCTGAAATTCATCAGAAAAGTAGCTATAAATAAACACAAATGCTTATTAGATAAGTTATTATATTTATTTAACCAATATTAACTGAAATAGTATCAAAAACATAAATATTCACCATAAAACTGTTATGTTCACCATATGAATTGATATCTTCATCAGGTAAATATTTATGTTTATCAGTTGGATGCTTATATTCACCAGAGAAGTTATTATTTTCATCAGATGAACTTTTAGAAATAACAGGAGAGAGAAGTTTCTAGAAAAATAATGATGATGAAGATAGAAATGGGAACTTAAGTACAAGCAAGTTGGCGATACATTTATCGAGACTCATCTCTACTAAGATAAAACCCCCTTTTTTAGTGGTGGCGGAGATGTGGTCAGTGAAAGGAAGAAGAGAGGAAATTAAAAAGTGACACTCTGATGTACTGAAATTAAGATAAATTAATTGTAAGTTTTTGAATTTATGAATGCATGTGTAATCACTAATTTATTAAAAAATTTCCAATATACCCTTTTCACATATTTTGTATCAAAATACCCTAATTTTTAATTTATTTTATAATTTATCCTACTTTACAAAAACAACCGATCTGAAAGGCAGTTTATCCATACCTGACCGTGGGTTCAATCTGCAGTTTGCCAGCGTGGCAGCGTAGCCTTTCCCGTAGCTGAGTTGGCAAAGAGAAAACTGATGTGGTGAATTCTTATTTACCTTGAGCAAACCGCCTCGGAAGAGAGACTTGAACAAGAATTTCAGAGACACCACATGCATCCAGGAGTAGGGTAATTTCAGAGACACCAAAAATTGAAGAGAAGGATGCCTAAGTTGAGGGCGCTGATGGACTGGTCCATCTCAAGTCACCCAGTCCTATCATGTTGAAGTTCAAGAAAAGAGTTTGAGAAAATCCAAGCACCCCAAGAAGAAAAAACTTCATTAGACACCGACACAACAAGATACAGATTAGTGGTTCCTTTTAGATTTATAGGGGTAATGATTTTTGAAACTCTTTGGTTAGAATGATGATTCTACTACTTTTGCTTATTTATGTATGATGTTAGTTGGTATTGGTTTTGTGTTGCATTTGTGCTGTTGCGGACAGAGAAAGGCAGAGTTTGTACTTGTGCAGGGATGATAGTCTGAAGCTTGTAGTGTTGATTTGTGTAGGTTTGATATTCACCAAAAAGAAAAGACATGAGCTAAATTTCACTGGAACCTGTGATCAATGGTCCTGTTTTCTTTTTACAGCAAACCACCTTCTGTAACGGCTGTTTCCTTAAAACAAACAAGGATTCAGTGCAGCGGTTTTCTCTATGCCTTGCTAGATTGCCAACTCAACTGCAGGGCACGCTGGCTACCCAGAGATTGAACACACAGTAAGATATGAGTACAACGCCTTTCAGATCAGTGGATTTTGTGAAGTAGGGTAAATAATAAAATAAACAAAAAATTAGGGTATTTTTTATACAAAATTATGCGAAAAAGTTATATCGGAAAAAAATTCCTAATTTATCTAGTAATGATTAATTTGTGTCATTTTTGAAAGTTAATGTAGTTCAAATCGTAATTAGATATGTGATGATAGTTTCTTTATGAATTTGATAAAAACATTAAAAGCAACCCCAAATCATCATCATACATTCAACTACAATTCAAACTATCTCAATTTTCGAAAAGAGTGTAAAATTAGAAGTTTCATACTAATTTGCAAACAATCATTAATGTTATGAATTTATAATATAACATGATTTTCTTCATACAACTAAAATGACTTATTTGTTCGTAGCCCTCTTATTTCTCAATTTTAAATCTGATTATAATGGAACGAAAAAAGAAGTTGTGGCATACCAAAATGCCCACATATATTCTCTCCATCCTTTGCAGTTCCCTCCTACTTCCACCCACAACCGCCAAGTCATGATTCTTGTATTAGCAACCCATTCAACTCTATTAACACTCTGCTCCACGCCTCTTTCATATTCTCACTCTGCTCCCAATGATACACACAAGACACCAACCACTATCGATTGAGATATGCATGACTTGAAAATGTCCCCCGATCAACATGGTTTTTTCTCTGTTTCCATTGTTCTGGACGTATCAACCGTGATTCTCTTATTATAGAACATGAGGTCTAGAGAAGCTCGGTAGTTCTACTAGGTCCCTTCGTGCCCAAACGTGGTAATGACTAGAGTTTGAAGTAGTGACGGATTTAGAAATTTTAATTCGATGGTGTGAAAAAAATTTCATCATATTAACTAATGCACGACTCGGGTCGCAATTCAATACCTCCAACAGATTGGAAAGACGACAGAGAGTTATATAAAATTAAGTTGGCTCTTGGGTGGATTGGATATGAGAATCTATGCTTTGAGTTTAACAACGCGAGCGTTCCTTTTTTTTCTATTTTAATTTTATTTATTTATTTTGATGGATTATGAGTTAGATTTGGATACATTGAGATATTTTGGTTTGAATTCAGAGGTGTGAAATTAAAATTTAGGCTATATTACACATGAAAATTATATATATACTTTTTTAATATAAATAAAAATATTTTAAGTTGAATCTAAGGGTGGCTGTCTCCGTTGCTTCAATAACTCTGCCACTGGTTTGAAGCATGGAACAAGATCCCGTATAATCAAACAAGCGAACAGCAAAATAAAACGGTACAACAATCGAGCAGCAAAATAAAACGGTGTGTGTCCACACTCTATTTCTCATGTATCCAACCATTCAACTATTAAAATAAGAAAAAATAGAATATGAAGTGACGTTTCAAATAAGTTAGATAAGAAATCAGATAAAAAAACATATTTTTACTTTTTTTTAAGTTTTAAGAGGTTTTAACGTGGTATAGTGTTTGAGTTTTAGGATATTAGTGTTTTAAAATATTCAGATTTTTAAGATTCTATAATTTTAAGAAGTTTTAGTGATTCTAGACACTAGGATTTAGGATTTTAGGGTTTAGAATTTTATTTTTTTATGATTTAAAAGTTGTAGGGCGTTTAGAACTATGCCCTAAACATCCTAAAACATCAAAACAAAATTAAAATGATATTATTTTACCGATTCCTCACATAACTTATATAAGATCTCATCTTATATCCACCAACCCATCAATATTATTTATAATTTAATTTATGTCAGATTAGTAACTTACATTCAATCTGGTTATTTCGTAACTTGACTGCACACTAAAGCTAAAAACACGTTAATTTAAGATTATTCCCTCTGAGTTTTTTTTCCTCCACTATATTTTGGCGGTGCACATAGCCTTGAGTTTAACCAAGACACTGCTATCAACTAGTCAAAATCTACTTCGCTTTATAATTTTTATCTTTTGTGGCAACATGCCAATGTGATATTTTCTTTGGTTTAACTTTATCATTTCAGATTTAATCTATCAACTTTGTTTGAAACTCAACATAACCAAAATGCTACCACGAAAACAACCACATCGGACTTTGCTTCTCAACAATAGTCACCGACAGTTAGTTCAAGTGTCTTTTGAAAACTGCCGGTGCCGTCAATATTCCAACAGCCAGATACTCTGAGAATTGTTCCACTTCAGCATGCTGCTTTTATGTCACAGCATCACAATGTTTGCACTGCACAAGCTCACATATTGCTCATAGGGAAAGCCAAAATCTGTTCAGCAACAGCATCTATTCGCTCACATAAAAGAAAGGAATCCCCCTGCCAAATGAGTTCAATTTTCTTCAATCAAAAGGAAGATACAGCAAAATTAACTAAATAGAACTACAAATAAGGAGCGCGGTATAATGCACATTTTGTGAGACAGCTCATGCCTATGTACGAAAAATTGATGAAAATTCTAAAATTGTCAAGTTATGAAATTTGATTTGGTTAGGCAGGTATCATTATATGAAAGTCGGATTAAGAGGTCTGTAGCAAGGAACTTGAGAGGAAATTATTTGTTTTGAACATGGCATGTGTAGTACCAACAGCTCGGATGTTTTTGTTGTGGTTTTTTGATGGTTTAATGGCGTCTCACTCCATATACTGCTCATTCAGTGAGTGTGTACTTCTAAATAAAGGCTTGTTCTAGAGTTCATGGCCAGCATGAAAGAAGGAACACTGTTCAAGACCTGAGCCAAATTGTTCCAGCAAATTCAACGGGCACTATTTTCTTACAAGCTTAGATCTGGAACTACAATTACTATTTTCTTGAACAAGCCTTCGATCTGGAACTATAATTCTGTCAGCTAAGCGCCAATCACTATGGAATACACAATAATTTAATTTTCAAGCTAGGACAACCACAGTTATAGAGGTTCTGTGATCTGAATCTACTTATTAGCAAGGCTATAATTAATTCGATCCATGCCACCAATGTTCAAGTTCAACAAGTCTACCCACTTAACCCATAGAAACATTTCTACCAATTTCGTAACTGAGATATCTAATAATTTCCAACTACCTTAAATAATAAGACAAAAACCGGGGACATAGAGTAAAGCTACATCCTTATAAATTCAAATCATCAAACCTATCAAGTTGGCAGCCTATATTCATTTGACGGGGGACAGAAAATTTTACCAGCCACCATGTCTTGAGAAGTAGTCATTATCCAAAGAAATAGCCAAGGCAACAGTCACTGCTCGTTCTGATAGTGTCAAGGGATGTGCAACCTCAAGCTCCTGAATCTGCCAGAACAAGCAACATTATTATAAGTCATCAGAATCAAATAAATGATACGCCTCTGCTTGAACTTGGTACCTCACTGGCAAGACCAGTCTTAGAGCTCGAATCAGTACTACCAAATCGGATGACATACTGACCAGCATCAGTTAATATCTGCAGGACATGGTACAACATTGATGTCAATTTATCTTTTATAAACCACATCTTACAAGACTCTCTGACTCTGCTCATGAGGCTGCTTGAGTTCAGCATAGCTCGTGTTACAATATAAAATCCAGATATATGCACTTTAAAAAGCCTCACTTCACGAAACGAACCCTTGCCAAATGGGCTGAAGGATATCCCCTCAAACTGGCTGATCCGGACATGTTTAGCAGTTAACATATCCCGATTGCAACAAGCATATGAATAACCTCAGAAGAGTAGAAGGGGAAGGAGCAGGCTAGCTTTCTTCTAGTTCCTGTCGCTCGTTAAATGTTTGTCATATTTCTTTTGCCGAAAAAGATCGGCGAATAGCACATTGCGGTGGTTAGGACGGAAGCTATTTCATCTATTCCGTTGAGCATTTATTCACAACCATATGCAAATATTGGTCACGTGAACCTTAAACAACTTTAGTCTTTGTATTCTCAACTACAAGTAAAGTTAAGTGAACAGTATAAACAAATGGAGACTAATACCTTCAAATAAAGATTGCACAAGTAAAAGTTCATGTAAGTATCAATTAACTTGTGTAAATCACAGAAGCTACAGCGACAGATGACTATGCAGTTTCAAAGAGATGCGGTCCACATAAATTCTCGAGCAAAATTTTGAGAAAAAATGCTTGAGATATTTAGTTGTGAAGAACAACCTCAAAGCCGAAGCCTCTCCAGTTCCGATCAATCTCAGCGAGCACGTTTCCGTCAATATCCTTCAAAGTAAAGGTCCAGTACCAGAAGCCAGGATTTTCTACCACCGCAAATTGTTTGTTTCTAAATGCAACAGGAAAAGTATGAATGAACTTTGTATTTTTTACGAAAGAGATCATGAAGTGAAAAAAGATGTGAAAGAGATCACGAATACAAAATCGTAATGAGAAGGCTCGTAACGTGAAAAATAAAGGGAGGGGTAGGTAAACAATTTCAAACATAGATAAACACATCAATTTATCAGTCACAATCACAACTCACAAGCAATAAGTTACTAATCTATAATAAACAAGATGGTTCCCTAACGCCGCACAATCATTAAGGATGGCAGTAGGGATTCCAAGATAATATGATCAATCATGTTTTTCTCAAATCATCTGCTGAATAACATTGATGAAAAATTACCTGTATCTAGTGTGGGAATTCCACGTACATTTTTCTTATGTAAGAAAGTAGCTAACAATTAAAAAATATTAAAAAGAGCAAGATGTTACATAGCTGGACCCCCAGATCAAAACTTCACTCCTAGTTGACGAATTAAAATGGGGGTAACTTTAGTATGTGACTGTAATTCTGATTGTGTGGTATGGCTATGAACTGAAGTGATTTACTACAAGATTTGAAGTGATTATGGGCGTATAAAGTTTTACAATCACTGAAGTAATTATGGTCATTTTCCTTAATCTTTTCATAATTGATGATCATAATTCTTATATTGATTGTACACATAAAAATAATATAATTTTTTTTAATAATCTAATAATGTTCGCTTCATAAGTATACAGCTTTTGTGTTAGCCTAATAAACATACTATTTTGGACTTAATACGTATCTGAATCCTTAAGGGATGACCGAAGATTACCCTAGATACAAATCATACACCCTTTTCCAAAGATGCCATCGTCTGTGAACAACTCCAATTTCCTGAAAAATTAAATTGTAGTGAAGGAATATCACTGGTGCTGTACACCTGAACAAACAGAATTCTTCATTGACTATGATAACTACAAAAACCTACTTTGACCAGCCTGGATCTTAGACGCATACCTTACCATTTACCTCTGCATAAATGGAGCTAGTTATCCACCAAAAAGGTCTGCGAACCTTTACACAAAGTCATCATCAGTACCAC
Source organism: Kalanchoe fedtschenkoi (assembly GCA_002312845.1). NCBI lineage: Eukaryota > Viridiplantae > Streptophyta > Magnoliopsida > Saxifragales > Crassulaceae > Kalanchoe > Kalanchoe fedtschenkoi. The sequence goes on from NQLW01000048.1 coordinate 6,200,147, forward strand.
CAAATTGCCATTTTCTTACATGGTATACAGGCAAACAACAGATAACATAATAGGGTTACAATTATTACCCTGAACAGCTCATGACCGCTGGCATCAGTAATAGAAGCAACAAATGGTCTCCTAGAGCGGAGCAGCTATATCACAAATATGGAATCAAAACAATAAAAAATAAGATGACAGAATTATAAAAGGTGAGTAACTAAAAATACTCCCTTGGTTTCAAACTGGAGGTAGTTTTGTTCACATTGTGCAAATCAAAGAGAAGAAAATATAAGCAGGCATATCCTTTTTTTCTACAATTAACAGCTAGATCTGATTGGTTAAGGTGTTCATAAATAAATTTGTTTGGTTAACAAAATTAAAATTTATTTAAATAAAGCATTTAAGGAGTATACTGAGCAAATTGAGGTGGAACAACAGCTATTTTGAAACACATTTCGGAGGCGAGAACTATCTCCAAATGAACAGACGAGAACAATAAATATTGTGTTAGTAAATTTAGGTTTCCCGACTCTTATTGATTAAGAAAAATGGGCTGAACCTACATAGATGAAGTATGGTACTCACATATTCAGTAAATTTGGAATACCAGACCCTATGAAGCATCTGACCTTCTATCCAAGTTCAGTAAATGAAACACAATCAATCAGCTGCTTTTATTTCTGAAGATAAAGGATAGCATTTTTCCGCAAATTTCACAGCAGATGGAAGGATCAGGACTGCTAATTAATTAACAATAATATGTAAATGCATTCCTGATCTAAACTGCTTAACGTTCAGTGTCATCAATTAATGTTTTGCATTCTTGATAGAGTAAGAACCAATTAACTCAGAGAGTAATATGATCTCAGAAAAAAATTATAAAATCAAGCTCCATAAGCAGCTTCAAAATCAAAATTATGTTTTAATAGCATCCCATATACAATCTGGTCTGTATGTCTAAAGATTTAATAGATAGAGGATTGTTACTGAACCTTTTTCACAACATAAAACAATCATCAATTAAACGAGAAGAAACAAACCTGTCGAGCAATGACATTACTTTGTTCACGTATAAAACCTACAGGCTGAAACAAAAAAAAAGATACAAGAAGTGTATCCATATATATATATATATTGAGAAATAGATTTATCTGTGTCTGGATGAGTGTGAATAGATGAGAGTAGACATATGAAACGGTGATAATGGTACTTACAGACTGAGGGTAGCACACGTCCATTATGGCGTAACGATTTTCCTGAAGTCAAACAGATGATTAAAACATAGTGTAGATGTTACCTCCAATTCTGAACTGATATGCAGAGCAACATATTACCTAACAGTTACGGCTTCAAGAAAATTTAACTGTATTAAGAATGCTATCGCATCTTAATTAGACATAACAAGTATCGGAAGAAGATACCACACACATTGCCATATTATTACAGCAAGAACCTCGTTTATCAGTGGGTGAAAGATATACCTGCTCAAAACCAAGCGCTAGATTTGCCCATTCAATATCTCTAGTAATCAGTAAGTTGGACCTAGCAAGAAGAGGAGCAATCTGAACCTGAAAGAGTGAGAGTAAACTGAATGACCGTGTCTTAAGCTTATAAATCAGTGCTGCAGCTCAGAGCACTACAAGAGTCTCATAGCTTGCACAAAAATATATATTTAAATTGTTCTGTAATGTGGTTTCTCTCACCATTGAATCATGCACAAACAATCGAGCATCAACCATCTCTTAATAACGATGTGGTGCCCATGTGTCTAAGCTACCATATAGACACTAACTGACCAAAGTTGTATGAATACAGAAGCATAAACTGATCCTAACAACTGGTTGTGCAAATAGTGTCAAGGTCCACCGTATCCCAAAATGATCAGGGTGGAATATCATCAATAAATATAATAATATAAAATAATCATAATAATAATAAAAATATTTATAGAAGTTATACCTCCTCTGGTGTTGCTGGCTTTAGATATCCAGTCATAGGCTGACTGAGTGGTGGCTGCTTCAAAGTTGAATAATCCAGGCAATGGGCATTGTCTTCAGGAGTAAATGGCTTGCCCGAAAAGCCTCTACCACCATGTTGGTTTCCAGATGCCTTGTGAGAACCCCTCTTATTGTCAATGATTCTTGCTCGAGCCTTTTTTTCCTTATTATCCCAAACCCAGAGTTCTGCCATAAAATCTCTATCCAAAGGAGGATCGCTCGTTGCTTTATGTTGTAATTGATGGTATTTGAGAATAGCATTTTGCTTTTGTCCTAATCTGGCTTGCTGCAGAAAAGATGGAAGCATGCTTTTGTTGAGGATGTGAGTGATCACTCAAAATTGGTATTTCCAAAAGTCGGGGGTACCACTTTGACTATACTTAACTGTATAATGAGAAGAAGTTCCCAATTCATAAACACGACCGGTGGAGCTATACAGCTTGGCTAGGCCACGACGCCAAGCCATTGTCACAGCCTGTGCACAGAAACATATGTATTGAATCCAGTAACCACCAGTTGAATAAAGAAAATGACTGGCGCGAATGCTTCTTCTGATTTTGTTTTATTTTTCACATAATAAACATATAAATATAACATGCTATTGTTTTAGCTTCGCGCTTCGGCACCAGTTAATGTTATCAGATTGCGGCCATGAGTCTAAACAATAAGGCTAAGAATACAAAAAATCCACTGCAGTCTATCTATATCGACGCAATGTGTGCAGACAAGGGTACTGGAAAAAGAATGCTCAAATGGAAGCATTAAAAAGTAGGTTTGACTATCAAAAACAAATAAGGAACAGGAAATGAACAACAATCAGTCCAAACCCACCAATCCGCTTCAACTGATCTCCGTCTTCAGATCAATCCTTGTCAGAATTTCTCTTCCAGCGGATGATTGAATATTCGAGTGCAAAGGGATGAACAGAGAAAAATGTCCGCGTCAATGTTGAGAGGGTTTAGGGGGCTCAGAATTGGTAGAAAGAAGAGGATTTGGGATTTCACGAAATGAAATGACTTCAAATTAATTTGATGTTTTATTATATTTTTTGCATTTATCATTTCAGATAAATTTCCTTGAGCACTACCATGAAACTTCCAAATTGAATTTAGGTATATAGAGTGACGCGTGGAATGTAAACACATGAATAAGAAAGAAGTCATGTGATACAGAGTTTTTTTTTCCTTCAAATTTTTGTTTTATTTGTGTTTGGTTTAAGAAAAATAATGAGAAAAATAAAATGTAAGAAAAACTAAATTTGCATAAAATTTATTTTATTTTATTTTGTTTAGTTAGAGGGGGAAAATTCATGGAAATTGTTCAACACTTTTTGTTTTGTCAAAAATTTTCATCTAATTTTCTTAAATTTTTTCTCAAATTTTGTTTTCCATCAAATATTTTCTAAACCAAACACAGCCTTAATTTATCAAAATATGAAAAAGCAAATTTCTTAATTAAAGGCTACAATCAATACTTAATTTTCTTTGCAATTCAAATCTCCTCTTCTTCCTCTTCAACCTTCCTCCTCTTTTCAGCAACTCCACATTCATTTTTTTTTCTTTATTGATCTAATAAAATATTATCAAATTTTTTTACATTTTAGCCATTTGAGTTGTTTAATTTATTTAGATTATTTACGATCACTTGTATCTCTTATACGCTCTAATAAACGAAACGTAACTCTTAAACAGTGACGGAATTACAAATTTTATTTCGGGGTAAAAAAATTTTAAGCTGAATGAGGTATGAAAGTAGAAAATATTATATTTTTTAAGCTTAATTGGGGGTACAAATTTTTTTTAAGCTGACTGGGGGTACAAAAATTAAAAATATATTATTTTTACACTAAAATATGAATAGTTTGGTCTGAACCCCGCTGTCCACCCAATGAAACCGTCACTGCTCTTAAAAATGATCTTAATCAGCACAAACTGGCCAAAGTGAGTTAGAATCAAACTATGGAAAATTAAGTATCGAATTGTAATGTTTGTAAATTATGTAAGAGCCACAATCCTTCACACATTCTAATTCGTGTCCGGAAGCACGAGTGGAGGACTTAATGCCACAACTCAACACTGTTATCTAAGATCGTATGAGCCTTTGAAAGCTGCAATCTGATAAGATTATCATATGACATGATTAAGCATTCGTGTCTAGGGTCATGACAAAACTCTTGAGATGAGTGTCAACTTAAATTTAAGATTTGACCAATTGACTAGCATTGACTTTGAGCTTCTAAATTTAAATGGGTTAGAATTATATTCAATAACCCACAAAAAGTTTTTTCAGAAAGAACAAGAGGCTTGACGAGTAAACAAAGAAGACCTAGATGAGAGTTTTAGAAAAAAGTGAAATGGAGAAAAAAATAAAAAGATCCTCTATAGAAAAAGGCGAAAAAGAAGAAATTATACGTGTTATTTTACTAATTGTCTTAAGAATCTTACGCATGCCTTGCCTTAGTAACTGACATGTTTAGTAATTTAAGGTTTGAATGTATAAATTTGGATAATAATTGTTAGGGTTGAACTTCATGTGCCTTTTAGTTTATGTGCTTCAATCAATAAGCAACGATTTCACTGAATGTCTTAATTCTAAGCAAACGAAAATCAAAATTGAAAATTATATAAAAATATTGAGCAGATGAATTTTGTCTAAAACTTGAGTGTGTATTTAGAAATTTTATTATTCACCATATGTTGTATTGCTATGTGTTACAACAAATTAGAATTAATGTTGTCTAATGTGTGAATCCGTTTGAAATTAATTATTTGTTTGGTAGAAAAAATCAGAAGTTGCTGTTGGAGTGGATGATAATTATATATCACTAAAATGCGTGGAATCTCTTGAATGATTTGTTGAGCTTAAATGATAGAATGCACTACATATAAATCTAGATTGATCAGAAGATCCTTTCAATTGGCTAAAATTCGTTACTTGAACGAAACTAGATCTTATGGAATCATATTTAATATTTGATGAGACATTCTGTACCTTGCTAAAACACTGATCCCTGTTTACCAACCACATATTGTCTAATCAAATTCAATTCTCTCTCGATACGTTCCTCAAAAAATCTGATTCGTGCGGATTCTCCCCCCAATGCTAAAGTGGATGGGAAAAGAATCATTGCTGGAAAAACTCAGATATTGGTCATGGCCACCATCCCCTGTAAATTTGCGTGCCGCGAGAACTCGTCATCGCCATTGTTGTAGGATTCATCACCACCGTCGTCAATCAGCGTTGGGCTGCCGTATGAAGAGAGAAAAATCGGTAGCGAGAGATGAATGTGGATAAGTCTCTCCGAGTTGGGTGGGTTAGGATAACATTTGGTTAGGGTTCGGTTAGTTTTACTTAGGAGTGGATTAGTAATTATATAAAAGTAAATTCTGGACTAAATTAAAAATTATTGACTTACAAAATGGTCCCAAAATTATAAAATCTGAGAATTGATAAAATTAATAGTTGCGCCCGTGATTTTTGAACAGTAATAGTTTGCATTCTCTTTTTGTAATTTTTCTTATTTTTTTTTATATATTTATTTTGCATAGACATAGACAATTTTGGTGATATTCGGTGAGGCGACTGTAATGGCTCCGCCACACTGCCCACTACCCACCCCGTACTCGCTTCCTCCCATGTTACATTCTTCCTAATTTTCTCTCTTCATGTACCTTTACCATTTTTTTCATCATCTTATGTTCAATTGTTTGAGTTCTTAATCATAACGTGCAGCTCCAACCAAACGACCCTTAGATTTCATATTTATTTTTTGTAATATTTAATCATATTATTAATTTACTTGTATTGAGTTTGTATTTTTTAGTTTAATTTCATTGACAAAATGATTTTTGTTTAATTTTAATGGATGGGATTGGATTATTGTAATCCCTACTGAACGAGACAATTTGTATGAAAGAGTCTTCATTTGTATGTGTTTGTTAGTATCGATTTGTGTTATTGTCGTTATCTACTATTTTCTTATTAGAATTTTTATAAATATAAAAAGAATTTTATAATTATTTTGTAACTAAAAAATTTAAATTTATATTCCCATGTTTAGTTCCCAAAATTTTAGAATCGGATCGTTGTTTAGTTTTATATTGAAATATTGATGTTATTTGATATTAATAATATGTAGAAATAATGTTATAATTATTATAATATTATTGTATGTGTTTATTAGATTACAACCATGACTTGTTGAAATGACTACGGTGGCTTTACTGAGAGGTCTAGTAAGGAAAAAGACAAGCTCTCAGTTGAATGACCTCACACATCTAGAGATTGACTAGATGAATTTAGTGAGTGCAGTGAAGATCCAGCTCAAGCTTGACCAAATCTGTACAAGTAGGTTGCCATCGTAGGTGCTGGTCTAATGATTTGTAGTGTTGTCTAATAATTTTCAGGTCATGACCGAGTTTGATCCTTGGTGGTACCGCATTTGTGCTTTGATACGGTGGAGTTGCGTGTGAGTTCACCCGCAGTGAGTAAGAGCATCACTATCAATGTGGGAGGGGTATGCAGCCTTTAACCATCAAAAAAATATGAATGCTGAGCAGGGAGCCTTGCGTTATTCCTGATGTTGTAGGTAGTACTCCTCTCTGATGGAAGAGTCATCATTCACCCTAAAAGACTATAAAAGTTAGTATTTTACTCGATATTATTTAATGATCAATCATTTTAATTTAATTTTATATATACACTACAAAAATGATAAATTTACAACTGGCCATATTAGCCACGAATAAGTTGCCATACATCTGTGACCAATCTGATAATCGATTTTGTTTTTCATCGGGTTTGGTAACAAAAGTAATGATGGAGGGCTCAACGACCACCTTTTACAACATATAGAATATGATCATAAATACCTAGATTGAAGGTCATTTATTTTGAACATAAATTTTAGAATAACAAATTTTCAGTGTGCAACTTCTTACATCACCAAAGTCGCCATCAAGTTTATGATCGATCCATAATTTGTCACTATTTTTGTACTTTCTTATTATTTTTAATTTATTACAAATTTACTGCCAAAAAATTGAATCAAAATAGAAAAGCAAATATACAGGTAACTATATAAAAATCTCAAAGAGAATGAAGAAATATTTATGTGAACCTACACTAATATCACCAACACCCTTTGCATAAACATACACAACACTTATTCGTAATCAGTCAACAAAAAAGTCATTTGAATTCAAGGTACCTAGCAAACTCAAGCCAACATTGAAGTAACCAGACTTGGCCACCACTCCCAATTTTCACCACCAAAAATATCAAGTGTTACAATCCTCGATATGTCCTCCCTATCCTTACATAGAAATGTTTATTGGAAGTCCTAAAATACATATAAATGAGTTAAAACATAATAACAAAAATAGCCGTGCATGAAACTTTTGAAAATGGCATGTGAGATGAATTAATAGCAAATGATATGCTTACGAATTGTAACATTTGAGAAATGAGGTGCAAGATGATTTCAAAGAATTTAATATTATGTAACCTAATAAAGATGCTAAGATCTTGAAATTGAATTATATATCATAGCTTACTTTTTCATGGGAGTCAACATCCCCGGTGAGTGAAGTGAAGATTGCCAACTTAGAATTTGCTTGAACATGTAATTTTAGATTTTTAGACTAACTATGAAAAATGGATGGTCTGTGTAGATATAGTTGAGGAAAGATAGCATCATGAAATCTCGCCATTTGACCCATCATGTTTACATAGTTCACTAGTCCACGAGGAGTAAACTTTTAATTTAGATCGATAATCATACATTAGAAATCAAAACTGAGTTGGGCATTTCAATATTTATGGGACTGAAAAGCAGCTTCTCTTCATTTTTTAAAGAAGGTGCTTACATCGAAAAGATGGGATGTACAGTGGTGGAAAAATTATCTCAGATAGAATGGCTAAAGATTAGAGTATCTAAGAAGATGGTCTAAACCTATTTTTGTGAGCACATGCAATGTTTTACTAGAAAGACTTCAATGATGGGAGAAAGCTGAGCTTTATGTTACGAGCGTACTTAACTATATATTTTCAAGTTGTCGAGTTTGGAGAACGAAGTGTCCTAAAAAAATAATGTTGTTCTTGGCCTTCCAAACATCATAAATACAAACAAATATGAATAAAATGTAGGAGTGTAAGGGTCCAACTCGGTTCAGTTTCACCTAAAAAATTGAACAAAACCATTCTTCAATGGTTCCAAATTTTTTAAACCGTACCAAACCATCCAATTCAAAAAGCCAAACTAAACCAAACCATTTGGTTCAATATGGTTCCAGTTTGGTTCAATTAATTACATATAATTTTTGTTACCAATTTAAAATCTGATTGAAATATATATATAATTTTTATATCAAATTCACTAAACCAAACCATTCGATTCAAGTCAGTTTCAGAGAGGTATTTACACTCTTCAATAATATCAAATATAACTGTTAAAATTATATTCCCACAATCAAACTTATCTATTAATCATGATCTTGTATATTTATGACTACAACATAACATTAAATTCCAATATAAAATTGCTCCTTAATTTCCTTATAATTAGTAGTAGGAAGATAGACGAAGTGCTTGTAGGTGTTTTGACATAAATGTTCTTTATTGGATGTTACTAAGCAAGTAGCATATGAACTTTCTTGAATATCAAAATTCTGAACTTCACCCTCTTGTTTCGTCAAATGATCTAATAAAATTAGATTTAATCAATTACAATAAAAAATACTTCAACAATCCATCTTAGAAGTAAAACATGCATCACAAATCTAGAAACTTAATAGGTGAAATAGTTGTCCATTTCTGTAAATGAGTCTATGGGATACATCAATCAAAATCAGAAAAGTCAAATTAAGGACTTATACTCACTACTTATAAATTATAGGATCGGAGAAAGAAACTACAAAATCATATGTAAAAATTAACACAACATATAAACAAATTAAAACAAATCTCCAACGGTAAAAGAAATAATCAAACCATCTGATGTAAGTAATATAGGATTCAAAATGCTTCAGATTAATGCCTAGTTGAGAAGATTCAACTTACCAAGATTTGAAATCATCACCAATTCTCAAGTGTTTTGGAAAAAAGTTTTGAAAACCTTTGCTGACTAGATTTTTTTTAAGAATTAATCCTTTCCAAATATTTATTTTTTCGACTAGGCCTCCGGTTAATAAGTTTTCTAAAATGGCTTAATTGAGACCAACTGAAGTTTAAAACCATGTCTGGATTAAGTTAAGCCGCAGTTTCAAACCGTGTCTGGAGGATGACTAGGCTAAGTATCCTCGTCAGTGCACACATGGCACAACCGGAGTCTCATACCGTGTCTGGTTTAAGCCAAACCTCCATTTCAGAGAACGGTTGGATCTTAAATTCAACCACGATTTCAAACGTGGCTCAACTACGAACGACACATAACACAGCTCTGGGAGAAAGAGCAACTTTAGAAACTCTAAAATATTTGTCGCCCGTCCCCTATTTCCAAACTCTCGTTACCAAGAAGTGCCACTCTGTCTTTCCCTCATTCTTCCCGAAATCATCTTTAACAGAGAAACAAAAATAAACAAACAAAAAAAAAACATAATAGAAAATAAAAAACCTATTTCTGAAACATGGAAACATAGGAATCCTACAATGTTTCTGTTCCATATTTGCGGAATGTGTGTACATGTATACAATGCAAGAATGATATACCAGATATGAGACTGTGAGATTGATCAGAGAGACAAGCGCAAGAAAGAAATAGTATTGTGAGACACAAAGCAGAGTACAGCAGACGATCCATCCAAATTATGATGATGATGGCGCAACTTCAACAAGAGGGAGTAAGAGAAGTAGAAGTGTCCGAGGTTTGATTTCAACCCTACTGACGAGAAGAGCAACTTGAGCATGAAACTATGGCTAGGTTGTGAAACAGAGCCGCGTTACGTGTTGTTGTTTGTGGTTGAGCCGCGGTTTGAAATTGTGGCTGGCTTAAGTCCAGCCGCAGTTTCAAATCGCGGTTGGATTTAAGATCCAACCGCTCTTTGAATTGGCGGTTTGACTTAAATCAGACACAGTATGAGACCTCACTTGTGTCATGCGTGCGCTAACGAGGATGCTTAGCCTAGTCACCCTCCATACACGATTTGGAACCGCGGGTGGGCTTAATCCAGACACAGTTTTAAACAACGATTGGCCTGAACTACATTTCAAAAACCTATTAACGGGAAGGCTAGTCGAAAAAACAAATGCTGGGAGATTATTATTTTTTAAAAAAAAAAATCTGCTGACTACGTGGCTTTAAGATATTCTCAAGGGAGGTATGCTTGAAGATTTGCAGACATTGTTGTAGGATTTATTTTACTGTACAGGTTCCAAGCTGTAAAGCTAATATCTACAAAATATTTTATGTAGAAGGTTGATTTCTTTACCTCCCCTAACGTAGTATTCTTCTTTCCTCCACAAAAGAGTTTTACAGCAGAGCACAATATGATTTGAAGTGGTATCAATTAGATTAATGTACTATACTTACGAAAAAGAGTTGGATAATAGTATGCAATGTCACATTTGGGATGATGTAACATTATATAGGGCCTCACCTGCTAGCGATGTGGGAGAGACTAAATGGTTTGGAACACCAAGTATAGCACGTTGAACTTTTAATTTTTTTTTTAAAAAATAACCAAATAAATCTTAAATTAAATCTTATATATATTTACAACTGGATATGAAATTAATTTTTAAAATTATTAATACATATTGATTTCAAGAATTAAAAATAAGGACTAATTAGTTTCAAAACAAAATGAGTGTGTGACAGGTGGCATGCGAGTAAGATCTTGTTTTGTTGCACTTATTGAGCGCTATTAAGAGGTGATCTCTTATTAAATAAAGCATACAATGAACTGAATACTTATTTTTTCTCTCTTAATGAATATTTAGAAAGTCTGAATAATTTATTACTAATTTTATATCTGAATCATTCAGAGGCAAATATCCATGCAATTATTATAATTATCTCTTTTTTATATGTTTATGGAATACTCTCTACCCTGGATCGTACTTCAATAAGAATCATATCAATCCCAACCGCAACTAGTTTTTTCAAGCAGAATCTCACACACTTCATAAATTAATAATATTTTTATAACATAATTATAAATTTAATTTTAATTTTATATTGGAAAATTAAATTTTAATATAATTTTATATTTATAAATCATTACATCTTGAAATATTTTACAAAATAAATTATAAAATGAAAGTAAATCATTCAGCAATTAAATGTGGTTTGACTATTGGTCTGACCATTCACATTCTCATATAGTATTCAACTCTTAATTTCACAGAACGACACATAAGTGGAACATATGACATGTGATATGAGAGTTGGTGAAAAAATGTATTTTTCTACACTTTATATTTTTTTTAAAAATAGCTAATGAATCTTAAATTAAATCTTATATATATATATACATTTAAATATGAAATTTGACTGATTTTGGATGATGCTTAAGATCAGCTTGTTTGAACACTTAAATATAATTGATCTTATTAAATTTGTTGAGAATTATTGATGATTGAGTATGAAAAGATGTCATTTTCTTTATGTATGCAAAATGATATTATTTATTTTGATAACCAAAAACGTAATTTTCGCACACAAATCGAAGTCATATAATAATATTAGTTTTGGAATGTAATGGTAAATTTTATTTTAAAAAATCAGTCTAATTTTTTTTTAGCGCACTCTTTTTGAAAATCGTGGTAGTTTGGACCGTAATTAGGTAAGTGGTGGTAGTTCAGAGTCCCTTTTGAGTTTTATTCATAAAAAATATTAATACATTGATTTCAAAAATTAAAAATAATAATTAATTAATTTCAAAACAAAGAAAGTGTGTCACATGTGACATGAGAGTAAATGAAACATCTGACAGGTACATAAGAGTGGAAAAAATGCATTTTACTACACTCTTATAGCCCAATTTTACTTCTTCCTAAACTTAAGAACAACTACATACTTTTGAATCTTTTCTCTTCTTTCTTTTCCTCTCTTTCCTTTTTTTTTCCTCAAATTAATTCAGGAACATAGCCAGGGTGATGAAAGGATAAGATTATTAATGAAGGGATAATTTATAGCCAGATTAATTAAAATGGTATTATACATAATTTTCAAAAAGTTTGTGGTTGTTTAACAGGATTAAGAGGATTTTAACATTACATCCTTAATTACTTGTCAAAATTACAGACCTGTGCTTTTCTTCTTATGTGTTTCTTAAATCTCCACGTCCATCAAGTTCAAATTTCATTTTTCTCTTTCGCCATTACATTCGTCTGCAGTTGGAGCGATGATCCGTCTCTCAATTCAGACATTAGAGCTTCCAGAAAGGAAGGACAGGATTGTAACAGAGCAATTGGAGTTCTTTGAATAAGTTTTGGATGCTTTTTATCCTTGAAGACTGATAACTTCATTTTTAGGACGTTGAGACTTGAGTGAATCATATATTTTTTTTGTAGTCTCAACTCCCTAACCTTGAAATAAGATATTTTTCTTTTTGATGTTTATGACTACTTACAAAACAAGAAAGTTAGATGAAGCTCGTAATGTTTGAAATTCTCATTATTTCTCTAGTAGTTCTATTTATTCTCAGCCCAGATGTGATCCAGATATGGCTTTACTAAAATGAATCCATTATTTTCATTAACAGCCAAAAATTACACAATCTAATTTGTTTTGCTGCTGCTTTGGAGCAGGGGAGCTTGCTCGTGTTGGTGGTGGGTAGTAATTACTTTGAGACTTTACGCTACTCATTTCATAAGTGAAACATTTACGGTGATTTTAAGGTAGCATCTAAAGTCGAGTTTGTTGCACTCAACATTTTTTTGCAAAGCTCAAGAATACTTTAAAATAGAATGAACATTGAGTCACTTAGAAAACTCTTAGAAGGAAGCAAAGATACATTTTCAAAGTGCAGTGTGATGCTTCAGTGCATATATCAGGAAATGCACAGTGGAGAATGGAGATGCACCAGACCTCCAACAATGATTCTTTCTTTTATTCATTTCCACCACTTGATTTGTTGAGACTGCTGCATTCATGCCATAAATGGACTGTTCTTGCCGCTGTAAATTAGTCGGATTCGTGGTCAAAACCAATTGGCAATGAGTGGCTGAGCCCAACTATATATTAAGATCACTTTAGAGCTTCCAATGGGCGATGTGGGATAATATCACTATGCTCAACACTCCCCCTCACTTACGAGTCCTCTCAAGTGGGACCTCGTGCGGATCTAGTTAACCGTCGCGAGCATGTTCTAAGAGTGCTGCCAAAAACCGCTCTGGTAGGATGAAGGATGGCCTCTACCAGATACAACAATCATACAAAACAACAGCATTAGCTAACAAAACTTGGTTAATTACTCATATTCCCAAAGGGAAGAAACTTGTTGGTTGCAAATGAGTTTATAAGGTTAAACTCAAATCTGATGGCTCTTTGGAAAAGTATAAGGCCAGGTTAGTTGCAAAAGATTTTACCCAGACAAAAGAAATTGATTATACGGAGACTTTTGCTCGTGGTGTGAACCAATGCATACTAAGATTCAAGCTCTGATTGCATGTAAATTAGTCGGATCCGCACTCAAAACCAATTGACAATGAGTGGGTGAGCCCAACTATATAATAGAATCACTTTAGAGCTTCCAATGGGTGATGTGAGATAATACCGCTATGCTCAACAGGCGTCCGCAACTCGCTGCAACTTGATTGCTCCTAAAGTATGCTGCAGTAATCAGTTCAGTGCTGCTATATGTTTCTTGCATTGCTGCTATTTTTTCCCCTTTTTATTGAGGTTTTTTTTTATTTCAGCGACTGAATGCTGTTGAATTTGATTTTCAACTGTGTAATAAAGTGAGACAACATTTCTTCTCAATCATCTAAACTCTCCATTCACATAATCCGCAACATCATCGTTATCACTTTTATGAGTAGTTGATCTTCATTCCTTCCTTCTAGCTCTTGATCCACATTGATTGGTGTCTCAACAAATTCCCATCTTTACCAAATATCTCTACTCAGTCATCATATATTCAAAATGAGTTTTTCTTGATCTCTGATGCGGCGGAACTTTCTGTAAACAAAAACAAATAACGTTGAAAGTAAAAATTATATGAAAGTGTCACAAACATGTATGATTAAATACCATGATCATGTCTTTCCACGTCTGCTCATCATCGATATTTAACGTTTTTGTTATGTCATCCCAACCCACACCTGAATAGCTTAACCATGTAGAAATGGTATTTGAGGGTTTCCTCCACAATTTAAACCTTGAGTCAGTGTGGGGATTATGAAAAATACCACCGTCGGAAAGTTTTGAATTCATCTCATCAGCCATTTCTATCAAGACTATGAAAATAGAAAATATTTTAACCAGTATTAGATTCTACAATCAAATTAACTAACAAAGAAAAGTAAAATTGCTGGTAAGAAAAAAGTAATTCTTAATTTCTCGCATACAACTTAGTTCATCCACCAGATACTTGTTTGAAGCTTAATTTATGTGCGTTAATCATGTGCTCTTCGTTCATTCTGCTGTCATTGATGGCTTCTGAAGTGCTGCATTTGTCAAATTTGGCGTTCCTTCATTAATGTTGCCGTCCGTGGTGCACCGCTCATAACCGATTTCAATTTTCAAACCATATTTTCATCCCGTCTCTCTCTGAATTCAATTTCCAAACAACGATTTCATCTTTCCTTTCTCGAAACCAGAATATTATCACTGATGAGTTGAAGGATAAAATATACTAGCTTTGGATGTAATTATCTCGTTGGGACAATTTAACCCACCTTCAATGGGATAGATAAAATCTCTTGGATTGGTAATAATTACATTAAAAAATGCAGCTATTTATCCTATCTCTGCACTCACCCATTCTACTAAACGCACCCTTACAACAGTTGTTTGTGAGATATGGTACTACAGAAATTAGGAGTTATTTAACGTGGCAAATATGCAATTTTCATCAAGTACGGCAAATATCCATTTTCTATCAATTATACTTCTTAGTTTCATTTTTCTTTTATTTTTTTATATGGAAATAAAAAAAATTCATTTAATTTTTCATCGAACTTTTTTTCCTCAAAAATTTTCATCTAAACCAAATAAATAATTTCTTTAACTTTTCATCAAGTTTTCTTTCGAAACTTTTCTTTTGAAACTTTTCCTAACCAAACAAAATTTAAAGTCTTTAGTTCGAGCAGGCCCGTTCCTAAGATTTAGTGAGCCCCGAGCGAGATCCAATTATGGGCCCTTTTAGTAAGTGTTAAATTGTTTAGAAATGAAATAAAGTAAGAAGTGGCGTGGGTGTGCTGGTTTGGTTAATGGTTAAATTTGAAGGACGGCAACAGTTCGATTCGCGCTATCATTCTCTATCAAGTTTTATTAGGGTTTTTGACATGGGCTTAGAATTCTATTGTCTGAATGTGTGATTGATGGGCCTTCGTCCGTAGAATTTTGCAGTGCAGTATCTGGTTGATGGGCCCCGAACTGTAATGGGCCCTGGGCGGCCGCCCACATGGGCCAAACAAACGGGCCGGGGCTGATTTAGAAAGTCTGAATGATTTATTATCAATTTTATATCTGAATCATTCAGAGGCAAATATCCATACAATTATTATAATTATCTCTTTTTTATATGTTTATGGAATACTCTCTGCCCTGGATCGTACTTCAATAAGAATCATATCAATCCCAACCGCAACTAGTTTTTTCAAGCAGAATCTCACACAATTCATAAATTAATAATATTTTTATAACATGATTATAAATTTAATTTTAATTTTATATTGGAAAATTAAATTTTAATATAATTATATATTTATAAATCATTATATCTTAAAATATTTTACAAAATAAATTATCAAATGAAAGTAAATCATTCAGCAATTAAATGTGGTTTGACTATTGGTCTGACCATTCACATTCTCATATAGTATTCAACTCTTAATTTCACAGAACGACACATAAGTGGAACATATGGCATGTGATATGAGAGTTGGTGAAAAAAATGTATTTTTCTACACTTTATAATTTTTTTAAAAATAGCTAATAAATCTTAAATTAAATCTTATATATATATATATATATATATATATATATATATATATATATATATATTTACATTTAAATATGAAATTTGATTGATTTTGGATGATGCTTAAGATCAGTTTGTTTGAACACTTAAATATAATTGATCTTATTAAATTTGTTGAGAATTATTGATGATTGAGTATGAAAAGATGTCATTTTCTTTATGTACGCAAAATGATATTATTTATTTTGATAACCAAAAACGTAATTTTCGCATACAAATCGAAGTCATATAATAATATTAGTTTTGCAATGTAATGGTAAATTTTATTTTAAAAAATCAGTCTAATTTTTTTTCATCGCACCCTTTTTGAAAATCGTGGTAGTTTGGACCGTAATTAGGTAAATGGTGGCAGTTCAGAGTCCCTTTTGAGTTTTATTCATAAAAAATATTAATACATTGATTTCAAAAATTAAAAATAATAATTAATTAATTTCAAAACAAAGAAAGTGTGTGACATGTGACATGAGAGTAAATGAAACATCTGACAGGTACATAAGAGTGGAAAAAATGCATTTTACTACACTCTTATAGCCCAATTTTACGCCGCCACTGTAAAACATGTACTTCTAACTATAATCGAACTCAAAAGATAATTAGATGAACACTTTATTTATGAACCAAATTTTCAATAATTTTTCACACTTTATGTTTGCATAATTTTTCTCACTTTTACATAACTTCATGATCCATTTTATTTTTGTCACACCTTATCTTTCACTTCTTTTATTTCTTTTTTTATTTATTATTAATGTTCACTTGTTATGCTTGTTTTTTGAATCATTTGTTTTATTTAATTCTTATTTCTTAATTATGCATCCACTCCTCATCTCGTAACCAATAATACAAAAGTTTTCTATACATTGCGTCTAATTTTCTGTACCTATCATTTTTGCTCGTTTTTTTCCTATGTTCTCCCTCCTATTTGTTTTAAGCATTATCATACCTTCATTATTTTAATACATTTTCTTTTACTCTGTTTATTTTCTACATACTCAAACCATTACGTTTCTTTCATTTATTTGTGATATGTATGCTTAAATCACATAATCAACAAATCTCCAATTCCAAGATGAAAGGGCTGAAAGGGTGTTGGATCGAATGTTCAAGTATTTGGCTTCAAAACTAAATATATTGGGTTCGAATCTCCCTCGAGGTATCTAGTTCACATTTGTGAGCATCCCACCGTAGCTCTAAACGAGCACTCCGTGTAATGTCATAAACCGATACTGGTTCTTACTAATAAAAATGTTAAAAAAAAGAAAAAAGGAAAATTCCTCATAGATTTATTTTATAACTAATTTATAAATAAAAAACATAAATGTTTAACAAAAATGTATAGAATGGGTACGAAACGTCATGACTAGTAAATGAAAATTTGTTAGTAGAAGAATTAATTTTGATATTAGATAATAGAGAATCGTATATAGTATATAATAAGTGGGTCTCACCTAAAGAGTTTTACGAAAAATACCTTTAGCGTAAGAGAGTGATTTATGAATTGAAGAAATATGACGCATGTGAAATGATATAAATTTTAAAAAAATTAAAATAGGATCTGAATTATCACCACTTTTTTAATTATGATCTGACTACATGAATTATTAAAAAATGCAAGAAAAGTTTTTGAATTATTTTCATCAAACAAAATTTATTGTCACAGTACCGATTAATATTACTATAAGAATCAAAACCATATGTTAAAATATATCGTTTTATAATCAAATTAACAATAACATCATATTATCAAGTTATCATCTCTCAAGGACAAAGAAATGCTCGGTAATTTCTCCCTCGCGTGCTTCGGAATTATATTCATAATATACCTGAGAATCGTTGGAGACTCCACTACCTCTCAAAGTTTTGAGGTTCAGGTCACTGTTTGCAGGTTTGTGCACCTTCGGTTTGCACCGTAACTCGTTCCAAAAATTGCAGTCCCCCTTGCAATATCCAGAATAGAGTCTTGTTTTAACTCTTCCACAATCTGCTCCAGGGACTTTCAAAGCCCTAACCTCGGCCCCTCCCTTCTATCCTTGTGTTTGTGGCGCATCAGTTTCGCCCAACTGGACTTATCTTTTAAGAAAGACCATGTCAATTTGGCATGAAGAGACTGCATCGACACACCAAGTCTGCAAAAGATTAAGGCCTCCCTCTGCATTTTTTTGCACATTCTCTCGTACTCAATCCAATGCCTCCTCATTTGATCACCTGAGTCCCATAAAAAGGCCGAGATAAGCCTTTTAATTCTCGCTAAAACACCCTTCGGAATAGCTACTTTCGCCATGGAATGAATTGGCTCAGATAACCTCCTCTGAATTTAACTGCATGTGGGTGCCTTTTTTTCCCAATAAAATTTTCAGTTTTCATATTACGCCTTTTTTATGGGGCTATTGTTGTGAACTTCTATGTGCAGGATAGAAGAGTCTCCCTAGCTTCTCGCCATAGGTGCAGTGTGGAATCCGTGAGCGAGTCTTTGAACCACTTATTCATCCAGGGGAGCTAGCTGCCTCCTTATGGAGCTATCTCGGTAGGATTCCTCCCATGATTTTGGTTCTGTCGTGTCCTCTCGAATTTCTCTTCAAAAGTCGGTTAGATGCTTGCCATTCCTTTTTTTGCAGGATCTCTTAGTTTGTTTTGTTTTGTTTTTTTGGCTTTGGAGTTGGATGTCAATCCCTCCTTAGCTTTATTATTTTGTACTGAGCCTACCAGGGCCTTTGTTGGCTCTCTAATAAATTTGCATTGTTTTGTTTCTTTGACTTAGGAGTTGGATGTCATTCCCTCTTTAGCTTTATTTTTTGTACTGAGCCTATCGTACCCTTTGTTGCCTCTCCAGTAAATTTATTTATTTTTTTTTTTTAAAAAAATCAATCGTAAAAATATAACAATATCCACTTCAAAATAGAGGTTGATCTCTAACTTTTCGCCAACAAAAATTTAAGAACCAATCAAAAAGAATTTAATAAGTATAAATCTTTTTGAAGAGTAGGGTTACAAACGAGTTCACTCAAGTTGAGGTGAACATTAGTATGTTTTTGTTCATTTCTTAAAACTCTGTATTAAAATTCAAATCAAAATTTTTGACTAGCCTTAAAAATATATTTTTATGCTCTTGAAGTTTTATGCTTTTAGAGTTTTGCTTGAAGGATTTTAGGATCATTTTATTAAAATACTCATGAGTTTGAGTCTTTATTAACATTTTCATGAGTTTGAGTCAAATCAGCATTTAACGAGCTTATAACATATTTTTTCAAGCTCTCTGAACCATTTATTTTTGGAATCTTGTTTGTATGTTTGAAGAGCAGCGCCACAAACAAGTTGAATCGAATTGAGTATTTAGGTTTATTTATCAAAACTTAAATGAATTTTTGTTAAAACCGAACTTTGAGCAAAATACGTGCTTAAACTCATCTAGTTTAAGCCGAGGTTGTCGAGCTTTCATCAAAGTAATAAAATGGTATCCATTTCGTTGAGTAATTATGACAAGTTGATTTTTCATGAGTTAAAACTAGTCTTCGATGAGCTAGTTGCTCAAAGAAAACTTTTTCAAATAAAAAACTTCGCAATTACATAAAACTTACCCCCTAATCGAGCTCGCTCACATAAGATCTTTACACAAGTATGGACATCAAGTTCAGTCAGTTCGCGAACATAAAAGAACTAAGCACCCACTTAAGTGCTTGACATCGACTTATTTATTAAACAAATTAAAATATTATCAAACCAATTTTAACCCAGATTTGATCAAATATATTCATAAGTGATTCTAATATTAGAAAATGAGCTCCAATTAGGGGTGATCACCGGTCCAAAATCGG
Organism: Kalanchoe fedtschenkoi; assembly: GCA_002312845.1. Lineage (NCBI taxonomy): Eukaryota > Viridiplantae > Streptophyta > Magnoliopsida > Saxifragales > Crassulaceae > Kalanchoe > Kalanchoe fedtschenkoi. Next base: position 6,220,085 of record NQLW01000048.1, read on the forward strand.
ACCGGACCGGATCGGAACCGGTTTGGACCGGAACCGGAATCAAGAAAAGATAAGGACCGAAGACCGGACCGGATTTGAATCGGTCTGGACCGGACCGGACCGGAAAATTCCGGGTTTGGACCGGACCGGACCGGTTTGGACCGGAATCATAAAAATTAATTAAATTTTAATAAAAATGTGAATTAAAAGTAATTTTATTTATGTATTAAATAAGATATATTTCAGTATTTTAATAAAAATAATTTTTTTTATTAAAAAATTACCAAACCGGACCATTCCGGTCCGGACCGAAACCGGAACCGAAATCCCAAAAATGGATGGACCGAAGACCGGACCGGAATCCTTCGGTCCGGTCCGGTTCCGGGTCATTTTCCGGTCCAGACCGGATTTTGCTCACCCCTAGCTCCAATACATGTACAGATTTCTTTTAATTAATTGTGTCGAATTGCACAACAAAACAACTGTTTTATAAACAATAGCGCAGAGAGCGAGGAACTCTTTGTAAAGGGGGCCATAATATGTACGCTCTCCATCACTGGAGCCCATAAACCAGCAAAGCTCCAACTGCACCAAGACCAGCTATCAGACCTATGATGACCCCAATCGGAGGTGATCCTCCACCAATGGCTTTTCCGGTGTTCACATCATACTTTGCAAATCTTTTCTTTGGAGCTAAGCATTGAGGACATGCAAATGACTCATCCTGAATTCAACAGAGGTAACATATAAGCAATCTACTATAGCATCTTCAAACCTGTTTTACTTTAGGGAAAAAACCCAAAAGGGGTTCTGAACTATCACCGCTTACCCGATTGCGGTCAGAACTACCACGATTTCCAAAAAGGGTGCGATGAAAAAAAAAATTGGACTGATTTTCTAAAATAAAATTTATCATTACATTTCTAAACTAATATTATTATAAAACTTAAATTTGTGTATGAAAATTACATCGTTTGGTTATCAAAATAAACTATATCGTTTTGCGCACATAACCAAACGACGTAATTTTTCCACACAAATCTAAGTCTTATAATAATATTAGTTTTAGAATGTAATGATGAATTTTATTTTAGAAAATCAGTCCAATTTTTTTTTCATCACACTTTTTTTGGAAATCATGGTAGTTTTGACCGCAATCAGGTAAGTGATGATAGTTCAGGGCCCCTGTTGGATTTTATCCCTTTACTTTATAGCACCGAATTCAACCAAACTACTTTCCCAAGTTGATTTGGGGAAGGTTGTTCCGGCATGTTCAGAGTTCATGGTTCTGTAACCAACATCAGTCCTAAACCCAAACAGACTTCAGAAGGGCAATCAGATTCAAGACTGGTCAATTATATATTTATGTAAACAATCACTACACCCTTTTGTCATGTCATACAGCAGAGCATTAGGCAAGCAATTGATTAGTTCAGTTCCAGAATGTTGAGGGATAGAGAAAAATGGAAGAAAGGAAAAAAAACGAGCTGCACGTTACCTGCTCTTCGAATGGTTTTGGTAAGAAGTAGATGAATCCACAATCTAGGCAAATGTGAGTAGCTCTTGCCTGGAAAGGCATTGATATGGTATATAAGCACCCAGTACATTTTATTTTAGACCTGGCTGAATAAGATCAATGAGAAATGTGTACACTTAAGACGAAGCCAGACCTTCTGTGCGTCAGTCAACTTCCTTCCGAACCGAGGAGGAGCTGGACGCTTTGGTAGACGCTTGACATCCACATCCACACCTCTGCACCAGAAAGTCCAATTAATGATGAAAACTTACCTATTTCATTAACTTCATAAACTTTTGGGGTTCACATCTAATTGAAACGGAAATGAAAACTACCAACGGATGCTGCACAAACTAATGGGTCTAAAAACTACCAACGGATGCTGCACAAACTAATGGGTCTAGCCATAGGTAATATTTCAGAAAGCAATACTTGAATTGGTGATTTCGAGACTGATTATTTGCTCAGCAACTACACATGGAAGTTAAGACTTAATGGTCCAAAGCAGGAGAGCAGCAGAAAATTATACGATGATGCCACATGCAGTATGCACTCACCATAAAGATCTTGATCACTAGCTTCAATGTGTAAATGCGTAGGCCTTTGTGATAACACTAAATTCAAACTTACATGGCCGCGGAAGATCATTTCAGTGCTCAATGGAGCGAGATAGCATATTAGTGAGATTATGTCTAATAACAGTAAATGAAATACTGATCCTAGTTCAAGGTTCTACAAATATTGAGGATGAAGAAAAAAAAGGAAACCTGCTGACTACAAAGTAAACAGAGTCAGGCTTTGCTTGGATGGCAGTTTTCGTAAAACCAAGCTTGTCAGCAGGCCACAGCTCATCCCCGAAAAAGCTACTGGTGTAGATGACTTGATCCCCAGCCTTGAGCCCAGCTTTTGCAGCATTTCCTCCATTATCAACCGCCTGATGGAGCACCAAAGCTCAATTCAAATTGCAACCAAACCAGTAGGCAATTAGCTTGTAATGAAGTCACCACATGGGAAGAGCAAATATGTAGATCAAGATGTTTTTTTACTTTTGGGGAAATATTTATATTTTAAAAAACATATTTAAGATAAGGATAAACAAAGGGGAGCAAGCTTCCCCCAGGGTAAGATCTCGGGCACCAAACAACCATGGGCACTTTACCAGCAATAAGAGAGAGCCCAAGGGCACAGACTCAGCCAGTGGCTGAACCCAAAATACAGCAGCTCAGCTCAACCCAACCCTTAACAGTGTAGAGTCAAGGTTGTAACAAAGGAAGTGCTTATTATAATGGGAGGAGAACTCACAGTAATAACTACACCACCACCGGGCTTCTGGCCGAGTGTGAGACCTAGTGGTTTGTCCACTTCAACCTCAATGTTCTTGGCGGCTCCAGCTGTCTTGGCAGTCACTACTGGCAGGCCTGTTTTGTCAGCTCCCAAGCTTGTAAAGCTACTCCTGTTTAGTCCGAAGGAATTGGAGATACCCCTTTTGGAGTCTGCCACCGACAGGCCAGTGAAGCTCGTTTTCTGCATGACAAGTTATGAAAGGAAGTAAAACAACAGTCATTTTATATAATATAGTATAATAGAGACAAGAATAAGACGTACCTGGGTTTGTGTTAGAGAAGGTGCAAATGGCGTCGCGGTTGAGGAGGATGATGGTGGTTTTCTTAGAAGGGAAGAGGATGCGGATGTGGAGCCAGCAAGCAGCGCTGACGATGACATGTCTGGCTGCTGCGCTGTTGGTGCGAGTCAGAGATGAGGAGAGATTGAGCGTGTGGTTTTGACTCGGATTGTGGTGGAGGGACGAGGTGTGATCATATTATATATACTATTTAGGCTTGGATAAGATTTTCACGGATCACCACACCACACGCCCCTCACGAACTCAAAGTAGTGTTACTCCATGTTCGGAATCCCATCGAATAAATCTCAAAAATTGGGTAATTTGTATCATCTTTTTTTTTTCCATTAACTTTTCACCCACATTAAATAAATTTTGCATACAACTGTGCATATAGGACCACATATCATAGTATTTTTTTATATTTTTTCATATCAAATTAATTATCAATTTAATAAATATTTTATTATGTTGGTAATATTTATTTATATTACTTTTATTATTTGTTTAGAGAAGAAAATAAAAAAACATAATTAAATTTTTTATTAAATAACAATAATAATATATTAAATCAAGTGCATTCCACACTTAAAATAAAATAAAAACCACATAATTAAAGATAAAATATGACAAAAATAACTTAATTCAAATCGAAATCTCCAAATTATTGCCAAATATGTTCTACCAAATTTGCTCGAAGTTAATGATGAACATTTTTATCACGAAACTCAGCGTGTCTCTGAATGTTTTGGTGAAATTGAGCAGTACAACCAATTCATAGCTACATCCTCTTCGTCTTTGATGATTATATCATGCAAAATGATGCAAATATACATTATATCACGTAAATGATTTACCAGAATCGTGCAGGACCACGTATAAAAGCTCACTGAGATTGTAGTACGCCAAAAGCACGTTCGACAGCTTTTCTTGCCGACTCCTGTTTCTCTTTATTTTTTTTTCGTTTTGAATCCTCCGGTTGAGAAAAACTTTTAAAGAATGTGCTCCACTCGGGATATATGTCATCTGTTAGATAATAACCTTTTGTGTATGTTGACATATTTACCGTGAATTGAACTGTAAGTGCAACACCTCCGAGTACATCATTGAAAAATGGTGACTGATTGAGCATATTTAAATTGTTGTTTAATCTAGTCACAACAAAAAATGCATAACATAGCCACAAGTTTATTGAAGCCACTGCTTCAAGCATAATTGTGGGAACTCCATGATTTCCTTATGTGAATTGTCCTTTCCACGCCACTTGATAGCTTCTCCATTGTCAATGCATGCAGTTTAAACTGTCCAACATTCCAGGAAAGCTATGTTTTATCTAAAGGCATTTGGAGTAGTAGTTGAACATCAGAATCTTTCGGTCTTCTTTAACATTTCTCTCCAAACACCTGTATTTTGAATAAACATTGAACAAATGTTGTTTTACCCATTCGAAGATACTCATCATAGTGATCTGTCGGAGCTCCATAGGGTAACTGATGAATAATGGTAGTACACTTTTGAATTGACGAGAATCTCATCCTTCCATGGTCATCACTTCTCTATTGAAAGTAGACATCATTATTTGAAATATCACTCACTATGCAAAGAAATAACTCCTTTTGCATTTGAAACTTACGTCGAAAGACATCGGGAGGGTACACATTAACAAAATAGTCTACACAAAGACGATCATTCCTTGCCTCACGTTCCCTTTCAATGTATCTTCGAGGGTGTCGATTTATGCTAGTTTCTTGTTCTCTTCGTTATTGTTCTTCTAGAAGCAAGAGCATCATTTGCTCATTAGTCTCATCTGTACACTGTTCAATTAAGAATTGCTCGTAATCAAAGTCGTCGGTCGGATCAGAGTTTTGTGACAGTTTGATTCACAAGGTTTAGATAGAGACGCAAAATGAGAGTATAATATTTTAGTGCTTGTACAAATACATTTTATAGACACGCATTTTACTACTGTTAGTTTTTTTAACATGAGCTACACTTTTTATTGCAACGGCTTATTTTCGTTGAATATGAGCCACATGTTTTATTGCAATGGCTAGTAATCACTTCAAATTTTACAGCGGCCAGTAATCACATCAAATGTGAGTCCAATTTTCATTGTAAAGGCTAGTATTATTAAATATGAGATACTTGTACAAATTTTAATTTTTTTACATAGAATAATTTTAGATTTACATTTAATAAGTACATAAAATAAATGAATGTCATGTCTGGCTTTGAGGATTGAGCACATATGATTGTGAATGGTAAGTTGTTGGTCACTTATTGTAGTCGTGTCATTCATCAGTATCTCATAGTCGGCACGAAGTGTATCATCCTTTGCTTTGTTCTTAATTTCATTAAGAACAGCTAGTTTTGAGCATAAAATTCTTCCAAACTTTTCCATCGGTGTTTGAATTCTACATTCATTGATTCACTGACATTCTTCTTTCTTTTTTCCTTCAATTTTTGTATAGCAGCCTTCTGATCGATTAGACGACTATCTGACTCATTACCTCCATAAGAGTACTTCTCGGCATCACGATTTGATGATGAGGTATATGCTCGAGATTCACTTGTCTTTGCTTTCTTGATGCACTTTGTGCTTCAACTTCTATAGCCTACTTTAGTTCATCCTTCACCATTTTCTCACATATGCATGTATGGAAACTTTTTTTTCTTAAGTGCATTTTTCTAATTCAATTGCTCTGCCTCTATTATTTGGTTATCTGACCACCCACTTTGATGATTAGATACAATTTGATTATAATAACCATTCATTCATTTACATGTAGCATCAAGAAGTAGTAATGTGTCTTGATTTAAGATTATTCTCTTTTGATTTTTGTCTTGTGGTACGTATTGAAGTAGTCCATCACACGACCCCAAAAGCTCCCTCTGGTTTGAGCATTTCTAATTACAGAATCATTACTTATGGTTAGCCATGAGCTTATTATCATCTCCTCCTCCTCCTCAGCACTCCACTTGAGAGAACAACTACTTTTTTCTTGTGTAACAGAGGGTGGAACCTCATTTTTAGCCATTATTACAGGCTCTTGATCTCCTTCTGTTGGTCGATTAGGATGTGGAGCCACTGAAGGACGCGGCATAATATATTGTCCATGTTCACCATAGTAACCTGAACTAAATGAGTGAGAGGAATTAGAAAAAAAGGATATAAAAATGGTGGGTAAGTAGAGCATTCATAAAATGAATATCTTGAGAAGTAGGAGGCGTATGGAAATTGGTTGAGTATGAGGAATTTGAGAATTTTATTAACTCTAATTGGATGGAGCTGGTGAATTTCCAAAATTTGGAGAATTCATGAAATTCATGAACCCCCTCGAAATAGATTATCATTCATTTGAAAAATAATTGCAGTAAGAAAATTTTATGCTGCGAGAGCTTGAGAAAATTTGAATATTAAGAAATTGAAAGATTAAGGAAGAAAGAAAGAAAGGGATGAGGTAAAGTGTGTGAATTACTTGAGTATTTATAGTTGAAAAAATAAAATTTTATGAAATTTCTATTTTAACAAACTTATTGTAACTGTCAGTTTTTTTTATACGTTGAATTTCAACGGTTATATTTTAACGATAACTGCAAAGACTATAAAATATTTAAATATTTAAATTTAAATATATACTGCCTTCTGAAAATGTCGTATAAGCTCAGCCCAATTCATGTTAAAAATCCTAAATGCATATACAACGTTTATAACTTAAAAATGCTGCTTAGTAATAAGATATACGACATTTTAACCTAAAAGCGCCGTATAAAATTTAGACTTTATACATCACTTTCGGGTTAAAAAACACCTTATATTTTTCGTGGAGCATATCATCTGCTTGAATCGGTATCATGTCAGACAAGGATAATCTGTCACCCATATTGAAGCTTCATGTCAGGTAAGCTTCATCCTCTGACATAAACTTCATCCATAGTGCTTCATTGGAGATGCCCTTATGTTACTCATATTATAGTCACCCTTCATTGAATCGTTTTTTATGCGGATCCTAAATTAGAAGTCTATTTCATTACTTCTCATTTACACATATTATATTTTTAAATTTTGTAACCTGTGACATCTAGCCAACATGGTAATCGACCAACTGTGAGGGTTATACATCTTATATTTTAAAATATCAAATTTCTTAAAGTCTGAATCTCCTCAAATTATAATTGAACTCATAAAATAAGAATATCCATAAGTTATAATTGAAGTTATACTTGTTCAATCAGACTGGAATCAATCTCTTTATAATTTTATTTTTCCGTGATTTGGCCAGAAGCCTATAACCATCTTCTGTAAAGATGCTCTCCATTTATCCTTGTAGTTTCTTCATCTACTTTTGACTCTTCAAATCATGATTTGATTGACCACTCACTACGTCATCCGACTCAGATTATGCTTGTTTGACCACATACATGTAGCTATACATGTTTAGCAAAATATCTATCAAGAAAGAGAGAAGAGTGAACGTTATCAAAACTTATTCACCATATGTGATTTTAACATGACTTTTATATATGTTTGTGATATATGAGAAGGTTTTTAAAGGAAATCAATAGCGTGAAATAAGAATTTAGGTTTCCGAATCGCGAGATACAGATAGACCCAGAATGTTGAAAAATCTGAATTACCAGATACAAATCTAGATTTGGATCATCTATTTCTTAATATGACTAGTCTCAATTCAAAATCCTGGACATAAGTCTGAATCAGAATTGAAACACCCTAAAAAAAGACAATTATATAATATTACCTATTCTTTTCAGTTCGGCAGGGTTGCCTCTTCTGACTAGCAAGTCAATGTCGTGACTCATTATCCACACACAAATAATGGATACCCCGCCTCTGATTACCTGCTCGCCAAAAAAATAAAACACACTAACTGCCACAATATTATTTTTCTATTTAACGATCATATCAATAAACAATATGTAACATATCATGTCGTTCAAAATAAAAAATGTGTTGCCTTTTATAGCGAGAGCTTAGTCATTAGGCATTGGCCCATGAGCGAAAAACCCAATAATTAAATGGTTATTATCCAAGGGTCATACCTATGGATTCAACCCACTGAGTTTATTCAATCTATCCGATTCAGACATGGGTTAAACCACATACCCATACCAAATCTTATTTTACTTAAATAATATTTTATTTTTATATGACTGAATATCCTCATGTGCATTATGTGAGACCTTATAGGTTTATTTTTAATTAGACTAAAGTCCATTTATCATAAGCTACCACTATTAAGACATTATGATCCCTAACTAGTAATAAATTTTGTTCTCGGGACAACCAAAATTCAGTCACTATGAGTCACGAAAAACCTCCCACTTGCACATAAACTAGTTATAAGTAATCCATTTTTTTAGAATATCTATATGAGCATAAGAAAGGTGATATATTATCCTAGATCCCAGTGAGACTGGCATATCAAATGCTGGCATCCAGCTCATTTGGGCATGACTAATCATTTCTCAGTCATTACTCATCGAGGGGCTCAAAGGTATTTATCAAATCATATGAGAGCGACAGATCCATTTTTGGCTCATGTTCCTCATCAAGATTCATAACATGCCTTAAAATCACCTTTTAAATATTGGGTTTATGGGTAGTATTTGATGATAACAGAGTACGTTAGTCCACGAGTAAGAAACTATGACAAACTCAAGTCAAGGATTGTACTCATATACCATAAGATATACTAATAACACAAAATATGTTACTGTAATCTTAAAAGGTGATCTGGTCCAATACATATTCCCTAATTTGCATTCATGCCATTAGTTTCATTTCTTATATCAATGACTTATGAAATATGGTCATCAACTAATCAACATGCTAATCTCATAAATATTTCATTCTCGAAAATAAAAATCATTGACTAGGGACTCATTAGAACATTGTTTTTAAAGTTAGAGTCTCTCAATCAAGTCATTTACTTGATGATCTAAAACAATTTTGTCTTTCACAAAATCAAAGTGTAGTATTTTTCAAATATCAACTCAAAAAAAATTACTAAGCATATTAGCTCCCACTTAAACTAACACCAATCATACTTATGTCTAATATAGAAGGGTACAGTATGATTGTCATGCTCAGCCTGATTGAGGGGCTTTGTCAATAGATCAACAACATTGAGATCAGTTGATGCTTTGCACGTCCTGATATTACCTCCAGAAATGATCTCTTCTATAAGGCGAAATCATTTAAGTACGTGCCTAGATTTTTTTATGATCTTTAGGTACCTTAACTTGTGATATCACTCCATTATTTTCATAATAAAGTTCCACTAGATCAGAAATATACACAACTTTTCTTGAAGCTTTTGAAGCAGCAATGTACTAGACCTTCGTCATAGAAACTAGTCACTGTGTCTTGCTTGGATCTTCCCTGCAGATTTCTCCACCATTCAAATAGCAAAAAATCCAAATTGTGATATGAATTTCTATGGATTTGGATACTAGCATCAGTGTAGCCACTTACAACGAGCTTTTCCACACCTCCATATGCAAAAAACATTTCTTCAGCTCTTTTCAGGTACTTAAGAATGTTCTATCCACTGCAATCCAACTAGCTTCACAACGATCTGACTAGTATCTACTCATCATGCTTAAGGCGTAAGCCATATCAAGATGAGTGCATGACATGGCATGCATGACATAAGCTATAGCAAAGCGTAAGGAATTCTACTCGTTCTATCTTGCTCATCTTTGTTAAAGGACAATGAGTCTTGTTGTGACGTATACCAAAAGACATAGAGAAATTCCCTTTCTTGGAGTCTTCTTGGTTGAACCAAATAAGCACCTTATCAATACAAGAACACTGGCTTAGTTTTATAAGTCTTTTAGATTTATCTCTAAAGATCTTAGTTCTCATGATGTAAGTTGGTTCTCCCAAGTCTTTCATTGAAAATCATTTTCCTAACCAAGACTTTATCGTTTGAAGCAAATGAATAACATCCATATACAAAACCAATAAAATTATAGCACTCCCAGTAACCCTTTTATATATGCAGGGTTCTTCCTCGCTTTGATGGAAACCAAATTCTTTGGTTGCCTTATCAAAGCGAAGACTCCAACGTCCAGATGCTTGTTTCAGTTCATGTATGGATTGTTGAAGCTTGTATATTTTCCCAGCTCCAACAAGAGATGTAAAACTTTTAGGTTGTGTCATGTACACATCCTTTTGCAGGTTTCCATTAAGGAAGCTATTTTGACATCCATCTATCATATTTCGTAATAAAAAATAGAGTTATGGCTAGGAAAATCTGAATAGATTTAAGAATCATGACAAGCAACTAGGTTTCATCATAATCAATTCCATGAGTTTGTCTGAAACCTTTCGCCACCAATCGCGCCTAAAATATTAGACGCTCTCTTTCATGCCAACCTTCTTTTTGAACCCATTTACACCCAATAACTTTTATACAATCAGAAGGATCAACTAAGGTCCGAACTCAGTTGTGGTATATGGAAATAATTTTAGATTTCATAAAATGAAGCCATTTCTTGGAGTTAGGGTCCATTATTGATTCTATGTAGTTTTTGGGTTCATTGTTCTCTGTTAGCAATAAATGGTGATGCAAAATTGTCAATAATGCATATATAATAAGTTCATGAATTATTGTTTTGAACCTATGACATGCTACCACTGGTGTAGTTACAACATCTTGTGAACAACTGTAATTTCTTCAGTTGCAACTGATGGGAGTAGGATCTGTCTCTGGAACTGGTGAGTCAAGGACATATTATTTTTTCTCCTACCTAAGAAGAATTCTTAAATTCATGTACCAGCTCAGAAATTTTATTCTGCTCAACTTATCCTTCACAATGATAGGTCACATGAAAAAGGTTAATGGTGCAACACTTGATATTATGAAAAATCTATAATGAAAAAGTGTGAATACGTTTAATATGATTCATGAAATTTTCTAAGAATTAAAAAGTTTTCTCACTGTACTTCAAAAAGGCTCTCCCGAAGTACAGTAAGCCAAGATCCCTGTTTCATTAAACCATGGGTTAGCTTTAGCATTCCTCTCAAGATTTAGTTATATAGGTAAGAAACAATTGTTAATTGCATTGTATGCAACTCTTAGAGATTAGGTGAAATCCAATATCATGATTCCCACATATTATGCCTCAAGGTCAAGACTCTATTTGTGTCCCTTATTAAGATAATCAAATAAAATGCAGGAGCAACTATTGCTCATCTTCCTCCCAAAGATATTTGGGAATGCACGGCTTTAGCATATCTCATTCACCAACAATTGAAGCCTTGAAAAGTGTTGTATTTTGAAAATTTTATTTTCTAATATTTTAGAGTCTTAGTTTCATTTAATGTGCCTACATAATGCATGCTTTCACATTAAAGTGCATAAATGTAAATTTGTAAAATAGTATAGCCCCTTACATTTAAGTTTTAAAGAAATAAATCTTGCAAATTCAGGATTGCAATCCGTCCTTGCATCTGTTGGTTCTCCATCCTTCATTGAACTCTTTCAAACTATTTGTTTGGTTCTTATGGCGTCTTATCTTCATATTATGGTATCTGTTCCATTTCTTCATATGTTCTTGGTCCGCATAAACTCTACCCTGTCGGCAATTCTCTGGGATTCTAGGAAGGCTAAGAGACCACATTGGGTTGGTTAGAAGAGAGATTTGTAACCCTATATAAGACGGGGGGAGTTGAGATTTGTAACATTTTTTAGAGAATGGAGTCTCTTCATGCCAAGCTTGCTTGGAGTTATTGGCATCATTTGTCTCCAAGATATCAGTTTATGTGGAGAAAGTATGGGCATCCGCAACAGATTGATGAGTTTCAAGTTTCTGGTTCCACCATCTGGTCCCAAGGTTTTCTCATTTATCCCAGGTCGGGTGGGTTTTTAAGACAGATTATACCAGTACGGTTCATGCTTATCCTCTCCAGCAGGTCCTTGAGATTGCTAGATCCTTATATGTCTGAGACTGCCTTTCGAGGCAAGATATTTTGAAGGCTCTTCCATCGGAGGTTTACAATTAGGTAGTCGAAGTTTAGTTTGATGACGCCTGTGATGATATTATGGTTTAGAGGGCTAGTCTCTCTAAGTCTTCCTTTTTCGTAGCTTTTTGGGACATGGTCTCTCCTTGGCCGGCCTCCTTTGAGCTTGATTGAATGTAGTTGTCCCAATTCTTGATGAAAGTTTTAGCCTTCCTATAGCATCTTTTTCATGGTGCTATCTATACTCACTCATTTGTAGGATTGAAATGTCTCCCTAGCTTCCCATTGTAGGTGTTATATGGGGGCCCCAGAATGAGTAGTTGGATCACTTATTCATTTAGGGGAAGGGGAAGCTTACGAATTCAGTGAGGAGCTATTTTGGTAGGATTCTGGACAAGACCAGGGTGTTCAGTATTTTTTAGCTTCATTGGAGTTCATTATTACGTCGTCGTGCAATGAGTCGGATGAAATTGTGACCTCAGTGGTGGTGGGATGTGGCCATTGGGAGATATGGTATAGAGGATCAGATGTACCTCCAAGGAGAAGAGGTCCTAGAGCCTGGTTCACCTGCTTATTCACAATTGGCTTCTTGAACCTGCCCCTCTTTTTAAACTTGCAGCCCATTACGGGTTCACAAATTCTTTGACTCTTCAAACTTTGCCCATCATCCAGGTTCAGGTTCCTCGTTGGAGGATTTATTGGGTAGTTTGAGAGACGGCGGATGGTCTTACTCTGAATGTAGATGGTTCTGGCCGTGATCAAGGCAGCTCAGCTAGTGGACTTATTTGTGTTGCTATTAATGTTCCACTGATGCTTTTCTCTAAAGACTATGGGCCGGCTGTCACAAATGTGGAGGCCGAGTTCCGGCCTGTACTGGATGGTCTCCAACATGCGAAGGAGAGGAGCATTGTGGTTTCGTTGATCCATTCGGACTCAAAATCTTTTGAGAATTCTATTTTTGGAGGATTATGTGTCACTGGAAGTGTATCTATATTCTCTGCAGGTGGAGATAGGGGAGGTTCGTGTGGTGCATGTGCTTCAGGAGGCTAACAGAATTGCAGATTGTTTGGTGCAATATGCTCATACTTTGGTTCCTTCTTCTCTTCTCAGGTTTCAGACTTCTCTTCAGATGTGAGGACCGCCCTTCGGTTAGATGCTAGCCACTCCCCTTTCTACATGATCTCTTAGTTTCTGTTCAGTTTTTTTATTTCATTTGTTTGTTGTTTCTTTCACATTGGAGTAGGGTGTCATCACCTTCTTATTCACCTTTTGTAGTGTGCCTGCAATGGCCTTTTGCTGGCTTTCCAATAAAGCTGTGGTTTTTTTGTTTTTTTAAAATATATAATCTATGCTAAAATTACAAAAAAGTAAATGATACATAGGTCGAATTTTAATTTACATAAATATAACTGATGTACAGGTCGTAATTAAATTAACCAGGGTCATATTATTCATGATGCATTTATCATATAATATCAACATATCTATATATATATCTATATATATATATTAAAGAAGAAGCGGAGCGTCCAGAATTCTCCATAATCTTACGTGGCAGCTGGCAACTCTTTATTTCCTACTATTCATTTTATTTTAATTTAATTATTTATAAATCTTAATCAAAATGTTATCATACCCAACTTAGAAACTTAATCAAAATCTTTATTTTATTATCTTCCGAATTGTCCACCATATATATCACTTCATAAAATCTACCAAATTAACCATATCTGACATACATTAATCTTAATAAAAATCTACTTATATATTTAAAAACCACCCCTACAATATCCCAATTCAACCCGTCATCCTCAATTTCCAAGTCTGCTCTTTGTTTTTCTTCTCTGTAATGTTGCTTCACTGTAAAAATTTTTTACATGCTTACTTTTTTTATAGTTTCTTTTTTGTGTGCTTACAAATTTTTTTAGTGCTTATCTTTTTTTTTTTTTTTTGAGGAATATGAATTGCTCATAACATACCCATTGAGGTTTGGTGATACTTTGGCCTCACTTGCAATGAATCAGGAGTGAGGGTTCGCTGAATTATTTTAATAGCTTAAAAATGTTCCTAACTTTTTATTATGATGATTAATTCAACCTAACAGTATGTTACACTATTATCTTAAATTTATTTATATGTTTATTGCAACTGTTAGCTACACTTTTTTTTCATTTCCTACAATTTTGCAACAATGTTACTTTCTATTTTTAATTAATTTAATTATTATTATTATTATTTGACTATTAATAATATCAGTTATTATCTCATGAAATGAGTACCGTCAGACAATCCTCAAATTTGGGGAAAATAATAATGAGTTAATAATAATTTAATTTAAAAAAAATTTATTGTTATAATCATTAATCTAATTAAAAATTGATAAAAAATGAAGAATAATCTGATAAGAAGCTAATAATTAGTATATAAAATTAATAAAATTATATATAATGTGGAGATTAATCTATGTGTTTTATT